>NW_019091448.1:185593-516176 GCF_001949145.1 Acanthaster planci
AGACCACCCATATGTTTTGTACACAGTTGTCAATCGGGGACCCTATGTGAATTGGGGACCTTATTGTCCTCTATTGTTCAGGGTCCCCAATTGAATGCAGAAACAAACTCACCCCCCCCAAACAACACATGACCTTTACCCTTTGTTCTGCCATGGTGCATACAGATTTCCCACTGAGTGAAGGAGTTTTGAGTTGTCCTCTTTGGGGGGAGCCCAAAAATTCGTCTCGGTAAATACATGTATACAGATTTACATGTATTTCTTTAGACTGCCACACTGCCCTGACGTTTACATGTACTCACTAAGTAAACATGTTATTTCATAAGCGTCCGTCCCACTACCTAAGAACATGCAAGATGTAGACAAAGTCTGGTTGATTTCAGGTGAACCCTCCTGGGAGTCAGCTACGGTATTAGAGGCATAGAAGTTAGTAGTTGTACTCAGATCTAATGTAGTGGGTAACCATGGAGACTCAACCTATTAAGGGGCAACATATTCAGTACAGATTTTGGAAGCAGTGGCGTACTCGGGGGGGGGTCAGGGGCTTCTTCTTCCGATTGATAAACAAGAACTTCTTTTCAGAAAATTGATAAGCATATTAGCCGATCGACCCGCCCAGTTATTTTTGTACGTGTATCACTTATGTGTATGGCAACAGTACGTTTCCGTAATTTAATACAGACAGAAATCATCACTGAAAATACATCCCTCGTATTTTCCGAGTCATTTCCCCACTTAGGGCGCCCCGCCCCATTTACGAATGCCGAGCACCCCCTGGTTTATAAATGTCAGCATAAATGATCCACCTATGCATTATTTCACTGGTCTATTTATCTTACTCTATAGGGCGAAATATCGGCGGTTTTGTTCTTCTCTTCAGTGTTTAAATGCAGTATACCGCCATCTGTCGAATGTACTTGCAAAAAGGCTTCCTTTTTTTCCCTGTTCGCCATCGATGCTTCGTCGTGGACTATTCTCATTGGCTGATGATTATCGAGCCAAGAGCAGTTCTATCGTGGACATGTCACCAAGCGTGCATGACTGATTAAATCTGCCTTTGAAAGGTGAAACAAATTTGTGAGGAATTTCTCCCATTACAATTGGAAATGGAATTACACAGTGTATGGGAAACTGGGATCGCTGTTCAGTTAATTTGATTAATACACTGAATGCAATAGAAATGAATCACATAAAAAAAGTACTTTTACGTTCTACAACACCATGATTTATATAGGAACCCCCAAGAAAAACGAACAGATATAGATGGCCTCAACCCATCTCAATCCATCCCATACCAAAATAGACCGTCAAAAAGTCCGTGAATGTAGCCACTGAACCTGCAAAAAAGACCTCCAAAATACAACCACACTAGAAAACCACACCGATTCGCAAGGACGGATAAGTTATGTACAGTAAGGTAGGCCTCACTGAAAAATTGCCTGGGTTAAATTTTAGCCCAAGCATGGTTGAAAACTGCAACTAATCAAATATGGGCTGTGTTAACCCGATTTGGGGATGAGAATTACCTTGTTTCATTTTTCACCTACAAAATAAGTAGATATTAACCTTGTTTATTTAAAACAAACAGAAATTAATTTCAATTACCCAAATTGGGTTAAAACAACCTAAACTAGGCCTATTGGGTAGTCTCAGTTTTCACCCTCGCTTGGGTTAAAAATTATCCAAGGCAATTTTTCAGTGCTTACTTTGCCCCATAGGCGCTAGGACCTATTTCTTGTGCTGGAAACCGCCGTACGTGAGCTTAATGTGCAAGTTTGTTTGGATCGGCTGTGAAATTGGAAATTTAAAGAGAAAATTCGTAATGGTATTTTTTTATTGTACGTTGTGGTATTATCGTAGGCCTTAAAATTCTTCGTGGGCTCCAGCATTTTTCGTAGGCACTAGACGTAGTGCCTTCCAGCCCTGCCGATTCGAAATCACACTGTTGCAAAGTTAGTGTGTAATCGATTTATACACGTATATATTGTATTCTGAGAATGACTGCGGAAAGCAACAGATAGTTTGCCTGTCCTCAGCCAAGGTACAACCCACTTGCATTCTGGAAATGAATGGATTATTTGTTACCAAATCCCCATAAAAATGTTTGGTTAACGCTTTAAATTATTAACACATGCAAGTTGATTTCCCATGCAAAATGTGTCAACACCAATGTGCAAGACAATAAACCTTTTTCTCAAATATATGCCCGATGTACATGTGTTTCTCACGTAATGCAACCAGCTCTTTGGTTGTAGTTACTAGTTATGCTGGACCAGATCAATTATTGTATCTTGTCAATGCTGGCTCCGTGCATAAGCCCAATATTCAGTGTCAGTTTGCACCGCAGATGTGTTGGTTTGGTTTGTTCGGTTTGACATCACCCCCTTGCTTGATTTCTGATTATGATAAAAATCAACTCCCGATCCCTAAGAATTATTACAGATTTTAATGTCACATTTTCATGCAGCTCTTGCGTGGATATGTGGCTGTGCGACAGTCTTTTATTTAAAAAGGAACTCCGTCATAAATGTGGGGTTTAAATCCACAGAGTCACACAACAGAAAAAAGAGCTTTTGATTTTGTTTTGGCCTCTCTTGACTGAATTATGCTTTTTCAGCCAACAAATTGAAAGCATCTGAAATATTTAAGTCAGTATACGTGGTGGCCGCTGGTTTTGTTGTGTCTTTAATTTCTGTAATAACTTTCGGCCTTGATGAGTGAGCCAGCAGTGTATACGCGTTGCCATGACGATGGCAGGATGGATGTTAGGCAACAGGTTTTGTCCTGGCTAGTCTGATTGCTGGTGTTTTTGGACTTTTACTATTGCTCAAAGCGGGAGCGAATCCTGATGAAATATTGATTCCTTAAAAGCTATTGGGCATTGTCAGCAACACGGGCCTTGGTGCCTCCCAGATGCAGAAGCCACAGTTAATGTGCTTTCGGTGCCCCCTCCCCCAAATGGTGTGCACATATGCCATCGAGTTTTCAATTTTTTGCATTGCTAACAGCAGTCCATTGTTGCGTCCGTGTATGGTTGGGTAAGCAGGGGATGGACATGATACATGTACAGGGTAGGCTTGCATTCCCTCTGGGGAGGTCAACTCTAACCTTGGATGTTGACAGGCACGATTTTGCATCAGCTTGGAAGAAACGGGTTTCCATGGCGACCGATGCCATGCGATTTCATTGCCGTTGCATTGGGCACACTTATTAACTGACGATAAATAGTTCAGGACAGTGCTGGTGCAATTAGGCCTAATCATCTTCTTGCGCCATGCTTGCGCAGAATTTATGGGTGGCAAAATGGACGATTCCCAGGAAGATCACAATATGTGGCCCCATAGCATTGATACAAATTACAGCTTGTAATAAAAAAAAAACAACCCTGGCTAACAATCCCCAAGCCTCCAACTAGTGAAGGATTGAAGTCTGTTAGCGTTAACTTAAAACAGCGTTTAAATGAAAACATTACGATGTCAGTCTCATAAAAAGAAATCCTAAATGCATTCAATGAAAAAGAGTGACCCCGAAAACGTGAAGCAGACAAAACAAACAGCTTCATTTTTCCTTCCATATTCCCCCCCCCCCATTTTTTTAAAGGTAAAGTGTTCCAGCTACTCTTAGATTGGTGACAAAGATACGTCTTCGTTTTTCCCCTAAAAGAGCCGGGGCGGATCTGCCCAGCCCTCCCCAGACATTTTCTCCTACATCGTCGCATTGCATTGTTTCCCCGCACCAAGCCGTCTGGGGCATTTTGACACTGGATGTATTTTCTCGCAAAGCCTCCATTTTTAAGACAGGTCAGCGACAACATATTGGTGAGCTCACTGCACGAGGGCTGTTTGAGACCATGAATTTCAGATGAGCTTATTAATAACTAAGTCAGATTCAATTGAATCTTCACAGAATGTACTCACAACCAGTGTCTTTACCTTCATGCATGCTAAGTTTCCAACGATCTGGCATGGGAAAAACCTACAGGGTTCTTTATTCAACCCTCAACCGCTTTTTTAATTTCATATCCCCGTACCCTAGTACTATTAAAACAAAACAAGTTTAAATTAACATTTGACAGTTATGCAATTCATTTTGAACATTCTCGAGTTGCACTGTGGAAAGGCTTGCGGTAGCACGGTGCTAAGGAATTTATCTCTTATGAGTATGTGTGGCACATATTCATAAATATATATTCCGTCGTACGGTGCTACCACAAGCTTTTCTACCTATTGCTATCTTTCACCATGAATAACCTGAAATTCCATTCTCGAGTTGGGCAAATATCCGTTATCAGTCGGGTACTCAAACCCTGGCATTTCCATCTTTTTTAATTTGTTTTATTCTATTTTACTTATTTATTTTGTTGCAAATTGGAAACTAAAAGATACGTTTGTTTTGATGAAGGAAGATCTTTCAGAATTGTAAATCACAGGAATGAAGACATAACCAAATAGAATACACATTTATTGACTGTCATACTTCACGAGGGGTATTCGTATATGCCAACTGGTATAGCTGTGGTGATTTCGACGAAACATGGGCTACTTTTTGTGTATCCTTCCGCTAAAGAAATAGCCTAGTGACGAGAACAGCGCGATCGTTCACCGATAAAGTAGGAAGGAAGCGATTGATTCATGCCCGTTCAAATAGTATTAAACTATGAAATCTTGAATTCCACCAAATACCAAGAATGACAAATGCCATTTTCATTTCTATAGAGTTTTTGCGGGGACTCTTTGGTAGTGATTTGTTTTTTGGTTTTTAATTATATAGGCGTTAGTTAGGTTTTTTTTTATTATTGACAGTGACATAAGCACATTGTGTGCATGCAAGTCTGGCGTTTTTCTCGTCGATAATTACAAGACAAACGATAACATTTGTTCTTTAAAATCAGAAATCGTGGCATATATTTTGTGGGCACAGTATAAAAATAATCAAAGTAAGCTCTATACACTCTAGAAACTGTATTGCTGTCCATTTTAACATGTGTTAGCCAAGTATTACGTGTCAAATTCCTGCTAAGCACTATCCATCAGTACTGCAAACGTGCTTAGTATTTAGAGATGTTTACAACCTCATAAAAAGAACGTGTGTAGACGACCAATTTATAAACAGTTTTTACCAATGAGAAGCATGAGGCTAAGCAGTAATTTGTATGCATTTCCAAATTTAATATATGTTCATCGTGCTGCATTTTACCCCGTATAATTATTTCCCCTGTCCCTGTTGTGACATCAATGGAGAAGTTGGAGGAAACATGTTTTTGGATAATCTCGTTTTGGGGTCCAGTTTGTTGCTCTCTTTTTATTAGGTGCCAAATCGTTGTGTTGCTAACCTTTACACCAAGCAGGCGCTCTGCCATTGTAAATGCAACTTTAGTAATAATGACATGGCGTTGCCATAGTGATCAGTGCCGCGCTACGAAGGAAGCGATCAATGTCGGTAATCTTCGGAGCGTTAAGCCGTAACATATACGACATTGTCAACCTCTTGATGTACAAGGACTGGGGAAAAATTATAATATTTTTTAAACAGAAATCGTCCTCAAGTTTTAAGTCTGAATTTGCGTTCGGTTCACTACGCAGTTTTACCTCTGAATTGCACACGACATATCACAAAAATAGATACACGTAATATTGTCAAAGGTTTTTGTTTAGTTTTGTCTCGTTTGTTTGATATTGCTCTTTTGTTTTTGTGTTTTGCTTTCGGGGTTTTTATTATTATTACTGTTATTTTATTTTGTTTTCTTGGTTTGGTTAGTTAGATTTTTTTAAGTGAGCGTGGTGTTTTGTGTTTAGATGCAAGTATTGTCTACCACAAATCATGCAATGAAGTGTTACGTCATGTAGTTTTGCGTATTCATCTGAATGTTTTACCTTTCATTTTTGGCTCTCCTAACTCGGCCAAGCCTGACCCTCATTTCACTTGGTTTCCGTGCCAAACGAACCCATATTCAGAAGCATGCAAACCAAGCAAACCGCAAAGCAAACCCACAGACAAAACAAAACAAGCTAACAAGATTCGTTCAAATCGACGCTTCGTGTTGCATGCAGTTCACATTGGTTTAGCTAATTTGTAAATTGTGTTGAAATTTGCACAGCGCACAACATCCGTACACTACCGGCAGCCTGTTGATTCTCTGTACCAGAGAGGCGAATATCCCGCCTTTTACCTTTTCACCGCAAGGCGCTGATATTCATCCGCGGACTGGAGGTACATCAGTCATTTTAGCCTTTTCAACGATGAGTATACGAGCGGTCGGCTTCAGGAGTAGCTCTCAACGACGCAACAGTGGTTAGGCCAGGAACATTTTAGAAGGATTTGATCTTAGGGTTTGTTTTTGGTTTGAAGATTTTTTTCTTCCCGGTGTTTGGGGGGAAAAAAATTCGGTTAGTCCGCTTGTGCGTGTCGAATAGAGATTTGGGGTGTTCAGTGTAGCTCAATCTGTCGCCATGTCGAAGTATCGTCGTTTCGTGGGATTTTTATGGCTGGCAGTTTGCGCATTGGTGAGTATTCGTGGCATCATCCCTCGTTTTAACAACTTTTTGCTCTGTTAGAATGCTGATTCTGCCATATAATGTATTTTGCACACTGTTTTATTCAAATAATACCAAAATGACATTGCATGGTGGTCAGTTGACTCTTCAAATCATTCAACTTCCCAGTCTCTCCGTATTGAAAGTTGCAACTATCACGATATCCCTTGTATTTGTTCATTGTATTTGTAACTGCACTGTAAAATCAAATACACGATTTATATTCGCGAAAATTACCCCACACGTTATTTTTATGACGTCTTGCAGACGATTTGTATGAGACAAATTCCTGGATTAGTTTAATTGATTGAAATCGTAATGTGTTACATTTGATTGTGAGTTGGCTGTGCCGGTTGTAAAGATGAACGGGAGAAATGTGCTGCATTTGTGTTTTTGGTGAATATGTAATCATTCAGCCAATATTCCATGAGAATTTTGCATGCACATTCGTGTGCTAACGTGCTTTAATACAAACATGGCAAGCCATGGACGCATTAGTCCGAACGCTGTAAAAGAGTCAACTGACACAGGAAACGATGCACTATAACCTCGTCTTCACTCGCTTTCTTAATGCACACTTTCCGCCCCTTGCGCTCTCCACCTCCTCCCCAATAGTCCACTCAACCTATTTTTGCCACTTATTTTCTAATGTAATCGGTACACCTCATAGCGGCGGCTAATCCTCTGCTCTCGTCAACTTGATCGCCCCAGTTCAAATTGGGTTTGCCTGTTAACAGAATACCTCGTATCAGACGCCAACAAAACATTCCGAACACAATTTATCGACAATGTAAACCTAGAGTGTACTTGACCCATTATGAGTCTAATTAGCTGGAGACGGGCCGATATTGGGTGAGCGATCGATTTATGCAGGACGAGTTTCCGTATTAATCATTACGCTACACATGTCGGCATCGCATATACCTTAAAGGGTCTTATTATGCAATGCAGAATGTTTAGGCCTACAGTTCATTCAGAAATGAACTCCCTTCTGTCAGTTTTCCTTGTTTTTAATCTTCGTCTTCCCTGTTTTTAGGGGAGTTCAGGTGGCCCCTTGGGGTGTAAGCTAAGTAAAAGTTACATATTCACGAACAAAGACAATTACGTTATAATTAATATAGCTTCTGCGTCATCGTAGAAAATTGTCTGAATTGGCGGGTTTTTACAGTGAGAAAGGTTTTTATTAAAGTTATGTTGGAAATGCAGTGCATAACAATCGGTCATATTATGAGCATGAACAAATTTGGTTTCAGTGTGAGCCATGGTGAGATTCACAACTTTTGAAGGAATTTCAATGATCGACAGCTCAGAAGAGTGGATATTCTCATACATTTCATGCATGGAACCTTCCGCCAATGATTGGCTTGTCTTTAAACCAATAACATTGTTTATGACCCTTTGTTCCATCGGATCAGGTATAGTCTTCAAAGAGAATTTGGCCATTCGTTTCTACTGCCGTTTCGCTCGTTATTTATTTTTTTTTTAAATACAAACGGTTCAGTATGCCTGTCGGAGGGGAAAGGTCGCGTGCTCTTCCAATTATTGTAAGTGTTGGAATCGACTGGTTGCAGCTGCGAGAAGCGTAGACGTGGGTTGCGACTGCAACCGCTTGCCAGTGGCTCTTGCTCGCGTAGGCGTTTGTTCTAATCTAGCCGCAGCCACTATTTGGACACCGACATGGTTGAAGAACCAATGCCAATTATTGCCCAAATAAGCCAAAGCGTCGCTGTTGTTTTCAAAACCCTGCGGACATTTCCATATAATTATTTTTTATTTAGTAGTGGTGTTTCTCTGGGGTAATATGAATATTGGGCAAAATTGTAGGAAAGGCCATAGAGCTATATATTGGCTTATCACTCTGGGAAAAAAAATAATTTATCTCGTAGCAGGGAGGAGACGAAACAACTCCTTCCTGGGTATTTAGCGCATTTTTCCCTTTTTGGCCCAGTTCCAAAAACCCAATTTCTACCATAACCGCGAGACGATTTTTTATTTCGCTTAACAATTACTTTTCACTATTTTGCGCAGCAGGTGGGGTCGACTGGCAATGTATGACTAGGTTCTGTCTCCGATTGTGTGGTGCATTTCAAAGATCGCAAACTTCAAACCAAATCCTCACAGGATCAATTGAGTGGGAATCCAATCGAGATGTTTAATTATTGATGCATTTGCCATTAATTTCTTTTTGTCAAGTCTTCGGCGCACGGTAGCGAATGAATTCAGATTGCCTCAGGCAGAATACTGCAGGTTCAGCACTGTTGCTGTTTGTTTATTTCAAAAGGAGTATACGGACGGTTAAGGACGGGGATATCTCCATCCTGAACCCACTATGGACAAATCAGGTCCCGTGATCATCTTGTCACTAGAAAGGTTCTGTATATTGTTGCAGGCATTTTTGCTCCTTTATGAGCCTTGCAAGCCCCAAGAACGCCATATCAGCAGAATGCGTAATGTAAGTTTTGTTGAGCACTCATCGGGTATTGAATTGCGCGTGACGAGTACATACTGAATATTCATGCACATGTTTGATCAGAAAAGCAGCTTTGTACGTCTCTAATCACCCATGTCAACTACAGTCGCTTCGAACCAAATTATAGGCCTAAGCAAATTTTGAATTGAATACGACAAAAGTTCGATGTGTGGAACAATTTGGAGCGACCAGGCGTGCCAGCGGGCGAAAGGTTGACACTTGAAGACGTTCAGAACGACAACAGAGTGACTTGGTTTCAGACGTCACTCCGAACCCATTGGGATGCCGAACCCATTGGGATGTATGTATTAAGTTTGTCTGAAACCAAAACTTAATTGGGTCGACCGGAGTCGCTCTTTATTCCATTTGGTTCGGCGCGACTCTAGAACGCCTGTCTAAAACGGAGGTAACTGTTGCCTATTCCATAACAAACTTTTGTGGAAGGTACTTGCCAACTTTCCCCATTTGGAGCATTACTGATAAAAATTGTTCATTCAAATATCCCCTGTATGAATTATATTTTAAAAATACAGGAAGCCTACAAATAAATCGAGAAGCGGAGCCATACATGTAGTTTTCAAGGCCTGAAGGCTAATGGATTTGCTTGGATCAATTTGATTGCTCCAGTCACCATACAAATTACACAAGAATATTAAACTAATTATATACAAACGTAAATTTTATAAAAAGTCTGAACTACAGTCATCGGACACCAATTGAATAACAGAATTACTAACTGAGCAACAGAATTGCCTGAGGCTGAAAACGCCACGAAGGGGAGTTTGTGCATACGTTTATGAGGAGCAGCGTCGATAAAAGCCATGGTTTTTTTTTTCAGCAATGCGCTCCTTTCCAGATTTTGTGAGCAAAGTCGCATCTGAAAGGGGCTATGGGGCACCACCTCCCCCTGGACTAAATTATAGAAGGGCAAAAACTCTCATGCTGGTCCACCTTAGTGAGAGTTTTACATGAGCCTGAAGTAGTTCAGCCCCAAGTTTTCCCCTCCAGAAAATGAGGGTCCCCAAGTTTCCCCCTGCAAAATGCACTTGTGAGGCAAAGGCGGACATGTTTTTTTCACGTGCCGCGTGCCGATTATGTGTTTAGAATTAGGTTTACGTTGGTTTGGCTTGCTTATTTATTCGCAATTGCTTGTTTTGCGTTTTATTCAGATTTATGTGCTTGCGCGTGCAAAATTTTAGATTTATTACCGAAACGGTCCATTAATATAGAACACTGTTTGCAGGCTCCCATTGGATCACCGCTGAAGTTGCGCGTTAACTTCCGGTTCCATGGTCCCATGTGACGGCGATCATTGTATGTAACGTTATGGGCAGTGTATGTACAGGGGGCATGGTTTAAACTAAAGTGACGTCCCACTTATTATTTAAACTGGATAGACTATCCGGTTCGTAAGGTTGCACTACGCCAAATAAAGTCAGTACTCTGAAAAATGTAATTGCCGAGCTTTCGGTAACTGAGTACCTTCCTCAGGGCAAGCAGATTCAGTTTAGTTCATTTCTGAAATGAATCTGCTTGCCCTGACGAAGATACTCAGTTACCGAAAGCTCGGCAATTACATGTTTTAGAGCACTAATTTTATATTATATTCTTGTCAATAATCTAATCACAGTGCCTTTCCATTATTGCACTTCACCAAATACGCGCCAATAGGAAACAGTGCAAAATCAGACCGAAATAGCGCCGCCTGTTGACTCTCGTGAAGAGGTTGGCCTCCGTTTTTTTTCCACTGGAAATTAATTCAAGATTATGGCCAAAAGACCACTTTTCGTTTCAATTTTATGGGGGTTAGCCACGAACAATTTTTAATTAATTCGCCTTTTCCCGAAGATACTCCCAAAATAGTAGTAAAACTATGCGCACAGCCCTGAATGTAGCCGCCCGCCTCTTATCCAAAATAGTCCCTTACTCATTGGGGCTTTTTGTGAAAGAAATAACCCGAACCGGAAATCATCAGTCCCAAATTCAGGATTTACACTGTTTGTCTATTAATCCCTCCTGGTTATGGCATGTCTTATTGTAAAGACCCCGTAGAATTACAAAAATTATTAATGAGTTCGCGCACCCTTTAGTGACGTCGTCTCAAGGGCAGACGCGCTACGATTTACAGGCTCCCATTGGACGATCGCTGAAGTTGTGCGTTAACTTCCGGTTCCATGGTTCCGAGTTAACAAGGGTCAATTCAACTTCATAATGTGCAGTGCATGTGCAGTGGGCGTGGTTTAAACTGAAGTGACGGCACATTTACGAACTGGATAATGGCCCTTTCCATTATGTACTTTTTTTGGTGCGTTGTTTGTGTAGGCTACACGATGCGTTCGTGCGTTTCACTTTCACGGACACAAAATCGACGACATTAACATAACACACGTGTGTGTAGCGTTCGGTTGTCAAAATCGCCTGCAAATTTGGCGCAAGTGTCAACACGCATATGGAAAGGCGCCTCAACGATCAGCGACTTCTCATGAAAGCAATGACCTTCCACGCAATGTTTCCAGCGCAGTAGATCGATTTTTGACTATCCATAATTATGAACCGACTTTGTTTTGAAAAGGATAATCGATGGGCTTATTTCAGCATTATTCCGCTGTTAGGCACACCATGAAATAAGCAATATACACATTCGTCGTGGCTATAGTGTGCACGTTCTCGGTTCGCCGGTAGACCGAAAGAAGTGGGGCCTTACACGCACGCTTACTCCTTAATATGCTACACGCGAAAATGGTTCAGGTCACGACAGCTGTATCCTGATGGTTGTTCATGGATTTACTTGGAGTGCACTTTCTTTTGAGAACTTAGAGTTTGCCTTGCCGTAAAGGTTTTCGATATCGATCTCGCACTGAATTCAAGAACACTGTGATGTGATAGAATAAAAGCTGCTTCAATTTTTTTTATATATCACGATTCCTATCATACGCGTATTAGTCATAAAATTGTGTTGTCGCTAATTTACTGCTGTGCTTTATACTTTCAAAGGAAGTAAAGTAAGGAAGCGTCTCTGAGCGACAAGTTTGAAATTCCAATAGGCCATGATGTTTGCTCCGTGATATCTTACGGACTTGAGCTGTGAAAAAGAGTGAAAAGACCCTCTTAGGGATATCCAAAATACTTTTGAACAAAGCAGAAGGAGCAAACATGCGTTGAAATCACACGAAGCCGTGACAGGAATAGTCCCTTTTAAGATTTCCAACTGTTCTACAAGTTACAAGAATGTTTTAACACTGTTGAACCACGACTGTTGACCCAGCGCACGATAGGGGCGTATCCAGCGGACTTCCCCGCCCCCAACATGTTACCATGGCCTTGTTTTTCAGGAGTTGAAAGTGCCAGCATTTTAGAAATGGTACCACCAACTTTCTTTGAGGTGGGATGAGGATAAGAAATGAAAATAAATTGCACTTCAAGAATAGGTTTTGGAAAAAAATCCCAATTTGCTCTGCTTCCCATCCCGAAACTCAAGACGTGGATACGCGTACGCCATTCGTGCCGCTGTGAATTAAAACTTTTGCAAATGGCGTGTTCCCCGTGCGCGTCTGCGGCTCGATTATCAGAAATCAGGTAGACATCAAGACGAAGATAATTGGGATTTGCCACGATGGAAAGAAATTCCTTTCAGAGATGATTCTTGTCGATGCCGAAAACCCGTCCATTAAATTTGATAACACTTCGGAGGAGTTTCCACTGACGCTAAACTTTGCGAAACATTACACGTACGTGGTGTAACTCTAGGGTGACTATATTTCAAAAGGGCACTGAAAGAGAACTGACTGTTGCTTGTACATAGTCTGTGGTTTTATACACAAATGGGGAACGGACACCCAAGGGGCCTTCCGCCTGGGGTCACATGCCCACCCCCATTTACACCACTGATTATCCCGTTTTATTAATTAACGTCCGTTGAAAAATCTACACATAAAACCCCTGCTGTTCGAATAAAAAATATGCTTTCTTGCATTTTTCAGGCATGTGATGCCCGTTCCTACAACGAATCCGAACTCGAGGAATTGTATGAAAGTAAGTCCGTACTTTTCTCTTCACAGTGAAACAGTGCATTCTGTTTTTAAGGCGGTTGGGTAAGATCTTTAAGCAATATCTTCTTTTTAACATTTTAACAGTGTGATTAAACATCAGTGCAGATTTCTGGTGTGGAATAGATTGCTTGCATAAAACTTTGAATGAAATATGGTTCTTAAATTGCCTGTTCAGTTTTTAAAACTGCATTTTGTTTTGATGAAAAAAATCATTTGTTTGAAAAAGATGCTCATTCCTTGTTTATTTACATATTCATTCTGCCATTTAGATAATAAACTGTCACTTTCGATTTTTAAAAATGAAAGTTTACATTAAGGTACAAAAATTACATTCCTTTTTTTCAAATGTGCATTAAGAATCATTTTATTCTTATTTCTGATTCACTTTACAACAAAAATGTCTGCTGTTTGACACACGTCCAGTGCATGATTTCTTACGACGGTAGGCCCAAAAAAAGATTACTTGAAGAACATAATGCCCCAGAAACTAAAGAGAAAGAAATGTATATTTTATGAGAGGGTTTGTTTCCAATGTTTGCTATGCATATGGGCACCCGGAAGAGTGCGGGGGCAGAGCAAGGGGTTACTTGCCACCTGGAAATATGGGGAAGTTAAAAAAAGTGAAAGAAACAACAAAGAAAGGTATAAAGGGGATGAAAGCCAACAATTTGATCAAAAACACCAGTTCCGCAATCAATGATTTGTTAATGAATGCATTGCTCCCCCCTGTAGTTTACTCATCTGTTACAATATTTACCACATCATGGTCATTAATTCGAAGCTAAGTGCTTCGTTTCTTCATCCAGCCTAATGACACTGAGATATGAAAGATGCAAATGACTGCTAAAATGGGGCAGCAAGAAATGGCAGACCCTTTCCCACCCCTTTCAACTGTGAAATCCACACTAAATTAATGTTGAAGTTGTTGTTACAATGCATTGTGTAGGATTTGACCCTATTCTTCACTTCAGGTAGGCATCAAGAGGCACCCCCCAGACACTAATGAAATGGGTCTGACACCCCCCCTGACATTAATGAAATGTGAGGGGCCTGACACACACACACCGAGAAATTCCTAGATCTACCCCTGCTTTTGTCAGTTTCGTATGCCAGTATTGTAGCCTCCCAATAAGTAATATGGGTATACATCCTCATGGACAGTGTCTACCATTTTAATGAAGCATGTATAATTTATCTGAAATGTGGCAAGATATGAATTCAAAATACAGGCCCTCTAGAGGGAAAGGCAGTACTGGAACAGTTGCGGAATCTCGGTCAGTAGGCCTATTAACTTTTGGTTGAGGCTTATTTTTCCGGCTTTTAGTTTGGTTCAGCTGATGAAAGAATTGAATTTGAAGTGTTTGGACTGCTCTGGGCCTAGGATGTTTCATTGACAGATTAAGCTATACTGTTTCTGGAATCCCCAAGCCAACCCCTTTTTGTTTTTGTTTGTATTTTTTTCTCTCTCTTTTTTCTTTATTACACTGATTATTAGGCTGATTGGATGACGTCATTGCCAGAACGCTGACATGTACCGTGTACATGTACACTGAGCACATCACAGTACATTCAGTAGATAATGATGATCCTATTCAGTTGATAATGACCTCAAAGCTTGTTAAAATTGAATGAAGAGATGTTTGTAAATTGAGGCTTTTCTGTTTATGTCTGAATTGTTTTAATTTTAGAAAGAAATCATATGTTTTAAATATACTGGTTCTGATTTTTTAAGCTAGATGGCTATGCTTTATGTGAATGGATATGTTGTTAAATTTTTTCACCAATCATTATTTAAAACTTAATAGCAGTTAATTTGTCAAAATACTAACAGCCTATGACATGAATTTTACACAGGAAAATGTTTTGTGCAACGTTCAACTCTTCTTATATATATGAAAGTCTTTGCTTCTGTCAATCCAATGAAAAGTGCACTGTGTTTAAACCATTAAAACACACTTGCTTGACAAATGATATGGTGCTATTTCCATGGCAAAATTTAAAGGACACGCTGTTCACTTTTCTTATTAGGGGCTCTGTTCAAATTGTGAACCCCAAATTTGATCATTGAAAGTATTTGTGAATTATCACCGACCTACTGCGTGAGAACAACAAATCAGCAATAAAGAAAATAGACACAGCAAATTATCCAAATTTTGGGGAGCTTTTATGCTTAAAAGCTGTAACTTTGAGGTGTCTTTCAGAATTGACATCATAACTTTTCTCATAAATATGCAAATCCACATCAGCCAAAACACAATTGTGTGCATCGAGTGCCAACAAGATTGGAAAAGCTGAAATTAAAATGAGGTTAAACTAATGCGTGTAGAAGGCATTAAAGAACTACATTTTCTTAACATGGTCTGACCCAGAACTAGTGTTTTTTGTTTTGTGGGGTGAGAATGAAGAAATATGTTTATGTAACCTTTCATTACCTCTCTCAGGGCTGAGGCTGGATTTTCTCCATAATATTGGAAGAAAAGAAAGTGAAAAAGTCCCCCCAAAACCATTAAAAATGTGTCCCTGTGGACAAGGGGGGGGGAATGACCCTCTCAGGCTCCCCAGAATCCACTAATATTTAACTGCATTTTTGCAGTTTATACCATTCTTTGTATTTTTTTGTTTATATCTAGATGCTGGCAAGCTGTATCAGGAGAGCGAACATCACTGGGGAATGACTGATGGCTACAGTGACATGGTGGGCACGCCTGGCATGAAAGTCTGCTTTGCACAAGGTATCATTAGCAAAAATGTTTGCGATCCTGCACACAGACCTACTGTTGGCTTAGCAACAATTCACTCATAGTATTTGTGTGGGTTTTCTTAGCTATACATAAAGAATGTCCACACAAGTTGTGTAACATAAAAAGTGCACGAATGCATGTTTTTATAAAGAAATATGATTTTGCCGTGAGGTCTACTGACAGTGGTAAAATGACATGGGAAATTTGTGATTGGAATTCTGAATATCAACATGTCATGAGCATTTGGTCTAGAGTAACTCACCCTATTGTAGCTTTGTGCTTAAGCTAATACATATGTCATTTCTCCATGTCTTTGTGGTGGGGCCATGCATGTTTAGCATTGTTTTGTTTCCCCCATGGTCCTTAGGGCTGGACTATCATTGCAGGAGAATTTTCAAGGGCCTAATAAGGCACAGGGCCTACTTCTGTAGCAGTGCCAGAAGGAGGGGCGTAAGCCCCCCCCCTATTGCCATTTTTTTTCAAATCGGAAGTGCCATCTTTCTTGAAAAGATACTACCACCTGTCTTTTGGACATATAAAAAAAAGTTGTTTAGGGGAAAAAAATCCATTTGCCACCTTCCATCGACCCCATACCTGGAGACACCTCTGAAGTGCTGAACAGATAAAACCAGCCCTGCAGTTCCTGCTTTTTAAAACCCTTTCATCTTTTTTGTCCTCTCTTTTCTTTGCTTTTTCTTGCATCTTTACCTCGTCTAGGCCCAGAGCTTGATGCATTGGTGCTTGGAGGTGAATTCTCCAACACCACCTCCAATTCGACACTGGAACTGCAGCACAATGGGGATGCAGTGCAGTTACCAGATAGCCCTTTCACTTTGGCCCTGTGGTACAGCTTTCGACCGGTTGACTTCTTCACAACGATTAACGACACCATGGAGTGTGACCTTCTGCAGCTGGGCAACAGCAATAAAAAGGTCAAAGTAAGTAATTAAAGCTGCGTCCATCAGGTTTGGTTGGATCAAGGTGGCTAGTTATAGAATTGGCATATGCATCTGCCCGCTGCCACTTACTTGTTTTAACCGCCCTCAGCCTACATTCAATAACAGATCTTAATTCCAATTTCCAGTTCGTTGTAGTCAGAGATTGGAAAATAAAATTTTGGATAGAGTGGCACATGCACATAAGACAAAACAGGCTAAGTGCCAGTTTTCAAATTCCTTGTGCTTTTCCAACAACAAAAACACTTTCAGAAATGGGTTTTGTGGATACTGTCTTAAATAGCTTCTTGATTTGAATTTGAGTCTTTAGTCATATTTGCTTGAATCCAGAATTGCTGGTTCTGGAGTTCAGGTTCTTGGTCACCTTGTGCACTTCTGAGACTGATTCACTAGTGTACCATTGGCTTGACCATATTAAATGTCTTAATTGTATAGAGTATTTGAAATATCTGTATGAGATTTATGCTTTATAAAAGTACTAATTATTATTACTATTATTATAAATTATTAACTTGATTTGAGTTTTGAGATTCCTATCACAAGCATTAAAAGTTACTCGGCCGAAGTCAAGTCTTTACCCTTTTAGTTCCAAAGTGAGTTTTGTATCGGAGTTACTTTGCTGATGAGTCTCACCAAGGCTTCAGTCACACACCGTCAGGTCAAGCCTTTACTTGTGTAGTTTCAACAAGAGTATCTCCAGTTCCTTTATTCTTATGGAATTAAATTTGTATTTCGCTCATGCCATACAATGTTTACAAGCGCATTACTTTAAATTTTGCACACTTAATTAAGAAAGACATAAAAATCTCCAAGAAATTGCAGAAAAAGGAACCAAAAAGGTATTGCACAGCTACCCAAAATGAAAAATAACACAAACCAACATCGACAGTTAAAACTACAAAATAATTAAGATGACAATGGCACATAAGACAATTACAACCACCACCTATAATGTACCCAGTTAATAAAATGTCTGTTTAAACAGACAAGTTTTAACATTGATTTAAAAGTGTTGGTATGAGTCTTGGTACAAATCCTTGTGTCTTTGTTTCCAAGAGCTTGAGGAATCACTGAAGTCATGATTTTGAACCCTTGGCCATTGTTTTAGTATTACATTCACAAAATAATTAACTTGCCTCATTAAAAATGACAAATGTGTGTTCACAAGTTCATTTTTTAAAGTTCTGTTTTGTGCTCTAAGGAATATCAGCTGCAGTCGCAAATCTGAAACGGAGCATATCTGTTGTGCACCTTCTACTTTTTTTATGGGGGGTCTTTTTCTTTTTTCCCCTTCATTTTTAAACTGGTTATTTCTAATGACAGAATTCATAATGATATATGTCCTGCTTGTACATGTATAATATATTATGGTCAGGTTCGTCTTCATTTTGGATGTCCTGCCCCTCCTTTGTAATTCTTAGGAAAGCCCCTCCCCTTTTTGTGAATGTTCATTGATTCACCTCAGATGAATCGGCACCATTGCTAAATCCAAATTGGAATCATAACAAATGCAAATATAGTGAATGTGCGACCCAGTAGCATAGTTGAGATGGTGCTGCACCCATTACAGTGAGATTTTACAAACCAAATCAGGATACCGGTAAAACAAATCAGGACAGTGAAAATGGCTCATCATCAACGGGATGCAGATTCTCTTTTTGCAGCAGGCAAACAATAGACAAACCGATGAGGCAAAATCTGGATGGTGAAAATGGGTTAAACCAAAAGGATAAAAGGCTCTCATGCAATGGCAAAACACAACACTGGCTACACACTACCCCAAACTGTAGACTGCAAATTGCTGAAAACAGTAACGTGAAGTTATTATTTATGAAATGCTCCCTTTAAACTAAAGAGAAATGTTTACCTCCTATTCGACCAAAGACCTTGTTTGTATACCCCACCATATTGTACTTTTTTGACACCTGTTGCATTGAGTAATGATTTGGATCACAGTGGGGTTGGTTTTATTTTGTTTTTCATCAGATTTCATATAGTGGTCCTAAAGAGTACAATTTAAAGTACCAGTACCAATCAACCGATTGTGCGCATGTGATTGATGATGATGTTGATCGACCATACTGGGAGTTTGAGGTCAATGATACAACTGATGGAGACATCAAGAAGCAAGGCTGGCAGTGGAATCACATTGCCCTGGTGGTTGAAGGTAGAGACCGTGTGTTCAGTTGCTTTTCTTTTTCTTTTCTTGTTGAGTAAAAGAGAGAGAAAAAGAAAATACCTGCTGATGCTAAACAGTGACGTTAATTTGTGGCAAGAAGTGAGGGGTGGGCCGTGGAGGGTAACACATACCCCTGGGGTTTACTCCAGTCGATGTCAAGTTGAATGTTCCAGAAAAAAAGTCAAACTCAGTATGTCAGAGAAAAGATTTGCCAGGGTTTTTTTTGTGATATCAGAATTTTTGCATGAGGATTTGTCCTGATTCAGCAGTTTTCAAGCAATCGCCATTTAAGTTTTTACACATGAAAGTCAATATAGAACACAAGAACTGGGTATTTTGAAGGTGCCTTTAAGTAAACACAAAAAGTATGTATCATGTCGGACCCTGCTCTGCTTGGGCCCTCAAAACCTCCAGTGATTATTTCATGGATATTTCATTTTCCTCCAGTCTCACCCCCGGTATGTAGAAAGGAAAACCAGAGTGTTGAACAGTTGGAAACTATTGGCCCTTTTTACCCCTCATTGCCTATATGGAACAGACTGATTTTCAGGTCATGTGGTGACATGTGTAGATAGGGAAATTAATTATGCACAAAATATACTGACCCGAAGATTGTGGCGAACTATGAAGATGTTTGTTTTCCTTGCTCTTTTATGATTCAAAATTACATCCAGTGGCATATTGGTGAATTTTTTTTTGGGGGGGGGAAGGAGGGGAAAGCACCATTTTTTTGGGGGGGGGTGAGGTAAGCAAGGCTGTAATAATGAACTGCAACTTATGTCCCTTTCAGGATTTCAAAGTGGGGGACACTTGGGGCATGTACACCTGTAACTCCATTGGGAGCAAGGACCCCCCTCCCCTGTTACGCTAATTATCCTGTCAATTTTTCTCATATTCCTGAAGTTTTATGTGAATAGACATCTCTGCCCTCCTTTTAATTGGGCTGACAATTTGCAGAATGCATAATTGGTACCATTTCCCTCATTAAATCTGCACTTGTCCATTAATTTTCACATTATCCAAACTCACTTTTGCATCCATACATGTGCATGTACATGTGTACATGTTAAAGGGAGTGTGTGATTGTTTCATGCATTTCACCATGTCCAAAAGTTATCAGCATATGCACTTGTGGAAGCTTGGTTAAGCTAGCAGCTGGTACACTCTACTGACAAGTGTTTGAGCCAGCCACAGCCTGTTAAGTTGGACATGGCTGTATCAAGACTCCATATGTTAAATGCAAATTCATTTGTCCATACAATCACTAAACTTTTCTGGTCGTTCACAAATTGACCTATCACTGTTTGCGAGTTAGCCATGTGCCTTAGACAACATTATGGATTTTGTTCCTTGTCTCAGATTTTGCACTTCCCATGCCACATCAATTTGTGTATCATGTACGTAATTGGACAATATTTCACAAACTTTGTTGATGCAATTTTACCAAGATCAAACAGAGAGGAGCAGCTGCATCCGCATGTTGGAAATATCCAAGCTCGCTCACAAATGATAACATCTGTCTTTTTTTGTTAGAAACTACTGCAAATGAACTGACAGCTTATTACAATGGTTTCCGCATCAACCAAACACTTGAGAGAGATAGCAGCAGTGGCAGTAGCAGTTCATCCAGCAAACTGTTGCTGAATGTCCCTGTGGATGGCAAGCCCCCTTGTACCATGGTTGGGTTTGATGAGGTAACCGTGTGGCGGAGCGCGCTTACGGCTGAGGACATCCTAGCCCTGAGGGTCCATGTCGGCCGGAACCGGAGCCTAGACGAACCAGAGCCGACCACCCTCGCTGATACCACCCTTGCCGATACCACCCTCGCCGATACCACCCCTGAGTCTGGTGACACCACGGCGGGAGACACTACCGCTGGGGACACCACCGTGGGGGACACCACTCCCACCATGGATGGAGAATCGACAGTCACATCAAGCCCACTTGAAAGCACCCAGAAAAGTACAACTGGAGAAATGTCTTCATCTACCACACCCACTGATCAAACTACAGGTACATTCTGTAGCAAAGCCCTAGTTTATTCATTACTCACATATAACAAGAATAAGAGTCCAGTTTTTGTGTACACACTCCACAGACCCATTTTACTTATCTGTCAATTGTTTTACATCACTATCAACTTATCCTCCCCGAATTTGGTTCTCTTCAACAGCTCTTCTGTACTATTCCTTCTATGCACCAATAGCATTTGTTTGGAACATTGTTGGTACAATGTGTTTACAGATTCCCTTCAAAACTTATCTTGACAAATGTAAATATTAGGTGGCATGGTTAAATCTACGGGGCCAACAGTTACCCAGCAAAGGTCAAGCCCAACAGCAGCAAATGAGGCAACTACCCAGTCAGGCACAGAAAATGCAATCGATGATATTACTGAGGTAAGCCTTATTTTGTGCGCATCGTGAACTTAGCTACATAAGCTTTGATGTATGAATCACTTGTGGATGTCGTTCTTTTGAATTGATTGAAAAGCTGAACTTTAAGAAAGGTAAGATAGATATCAGCCCCCATTTTACATACAGATGCTGCCTGTTTAGAGCTATTGAAACAATATTTGCACTCCAATAGCAGGCCATGTACACAGTGATCAAGTTTCAAATTTAACAGAACGGTCCACCTCCAAACACTTTTCAAATGCATCTCCCCCTCCCATGAATATAGCTAGTTCATGTTTACGTATCTTCTGGCATGGATTGGTGTAACAAGCCTTCCTGCGTCCTGGACTAATGAAAACAGAATACATCTCCAAGCTCCTTTGGATGGAGGGAAAACTCCAAGGCACTCTGAAAGGTTGCAAAAAACATAGGAACTCAAGAATTAGACCTATTAAGAAGTTCAACCCGTACATTAGCTTTTGCATCCGTATAATAACATTCCTTCCCTCCAGACTGTTTGCTGGAGAGATGCCAAACATTCAACATGGTGATGAGCATGCATATGATTTTAATTATCACAAAGTGCTCTTCGTAGGAGTACCTCTTCACCTGCAAAGAAACTAGGATGCCCACAGCACATACATTTTAGTTGTATATTTAGCAGATATTTTGTTTCACATGCTCATGCTCAAATCTGTGATTGAAGTCTGTCCCCACCAATGGGGCATTGTACAAACATGCCCTCTCAGGGAGGGAATTTTGTCTCTCTGTGTAATTGGTCAAATGAAAATTTTCCTTGTCCTGTGATCAACTGTATGCAGAATCGATCCACAAAATTCTGGTTCAGCCCAGAACCCACAAAGAACCTACATGAGTTTACAGATTTTCAGGTTCAAATTATTTAGGCATACACTCCATGCTCTATTCAATGTGTCTCCCCCCCCCAAAAAAAGATGGAAGTAAAACTGTCCATTTTAAACATAAAGTATCAGCTGGCAGTATTCATGTGGTTATTAGAGGACACTCTTAACTTGATAACAATCCAGAGATACCGATATGCCTCTGTAAACATACCTCATCAAAATTGAGTCTGTGCCACTGGTCTCAGTGATTACTGGGCTTATAAAACTGAAACAACCAGATGTCAATTTCTCTTTTGCAATTTGATATCAAGTGAGGCGCTGACAGCAATATTCACTAAAACATACCCTTTTGTTCATGCAGTCGTTGCCCACCTAAGTGGAATTTGTAGTGTGTTTAATTGGGTTTTACCTAATCAGATAAGCAATTAATATGACAGCAAAGTTATTTCAAACGAGGCTGGCCGGCTAACCGGCTAGCTGTCTTTGGTTAATTTCTGAGTATAATCACTACTGATCTTTGTTTCTCTTTAATCACACACAGATTATATCAAGCGCCAGCCCACAGGTCAAAGCTAATAAGTTAAATGAGGTTGAACAAATTGTTGGTAATGCATCTGTGAATGACATTCACAAAATATCTGACAATTTGGTCAAGCTTTTGGACAAGGCCTCACAAACCCCACCTGCAACTGTAAACAGCAGCAGTAAAGATATTGCTGAGTTACGCAACTACAGAAAGGTAAGACAAACAAAACAAACAAAAAACAACAAGGTGAGTCCTTCAGAGGAACCCAGTCATAGATGTTAATGCTTTACTTACCCCACCATGAAGGATAAATCAGCGACGTTATTGAATCTTAAATCCAGCATTTGAAATATTGAATCTTGTATTTACAGAGTTAATGAGCCAGAGACTGGTATTCAGATAGGCAGAGTCATTTGAGAACAAAGTTAGAGCATAGCTATACTGATCAGAGGGTAGACTTCATCCATCCATATGTGCAAGGGCAGATCCGGGGGGCTAACGGGCCATGAACCCCTCCCCCCTCCAAAAAAAGGAAGCCATTTTTTTGGTAAAACAATGAGAAAGATGGGATTTTTGGTTTTTTATTATCTTTTTGTCCCAAAGTATGTAAAAAGCCCCACAAGTAATGTACCCTCATGTCCCAGAAAGGCCATAAAAGGATATTTTAGAAAAATTTCACTGTTTTTTGCAAATAAATAACAAGTTTGACATCCAAAAAAATACAGTTCAGAATCCATGCTAGGGCCTGCACTATTTGAAAATGAAATGATTCAACAAGATAAGTACTAGTTCAAGTTACTAGTTAAGCGGGGGCAGTGACCCCTCACTTATTTGATGGGGGAGGGCATGTCTCCCCCTTTTGGCATGTCTATAATAAGATGGAGCTTAATGGATCAACCTGTTAATAGCTGATACCTCACAACTGGCCCCCCACATTGAAAATTATTGTGTCACCATATATCCTTTACCATTAAAAACAACTCTCAACTGGTATTTAAAACGCAGAAATGTTCAGGTTTCTCCTCCTTTTTGGGTGTCTCCCACCCCCACGTTTTTCCTCAATTGCTGGATCTGTCACTGTTATCTAATGGTCACCAAAATGAAAGTAGTATGGTGGGTTTTCACAAGAGCTGTAGCCGGCATGCAGTCAACTTCTTATTGGACGTTGATTTTTGTGCTTTCTTCATAGGCATTTGTGAATCTGTTTTCATCAATACTGGAGCAATGGGAGGAGGTTGAGGTTGAGGTATGGTAGATGCTTTATTCTTCTGTTTCAAAGACAGAAAGTCACCTGATTCCCCAAACTCCAGCCGCCAAAAATTGAGTGCCAGTTGCCAGACCCGCCTTTTCACTTGATAACTCTTTTTTATTTTCTGAGCACTGCAGTGCTTGACACTTTTGGAATCATTTGTTGTGAAATCAGAATTGAATAAGCATTGTTCAGGGGCATCTGTTCCATTCTGTTTCACTTTTAGGAGTCTATCCACGTGGTTGGCAATGGTCTAGTGCACGTTATGGACGAGTTTCTGACCAATTACGTTGAAGACCCAACCGTGAATGAGACTGAGTCTATTAATAGCAATGGAGTTGGTAAGATTTCTGTTTTCAGGTGCAGGTGTTATGCAAAGGTAATGGAAAAATGTGTCCAGTGAGATATCAGTATTGCATATTTTTTATTTTGAATGTATGTAAGCACAATGCCTCAAACAGACAATTTTATGATTACTTCATGTTTAGCATTGGTAGTCATAATCAAGTATTTCTCCAGGAGGCTCACAGCACACAGGTATAGCTAATGCAGGGTGGATTTGTTATTGCATAGCATTGAGGAAGAGGGTAAGGAGTCACTCTCTCCTCAAAGTTTCTTAAAGCAAAGGTACCTCAACATTTTTTGTCCTTTCTGATTGCGTACTGTCTGGAGTGGGCCCCCAGTTAAAGTGCATCTACAAGCAACCCAATGAGGGGTATGCATCCATTTGCCTTTGTTTAGCTGGGAATTCTTGGAAAACTTTCATATTCGTAAAACTACTTTTCCTCAGGGAAAATGTTCAAGCTTAGGAAAAAAGGCATGTCGTTGTTTTGAAGGGAATCAATCCATGATAAAATGCTAAAAATGTGTAAAAGTTGCTAATTACCTGTTAAGGATACAGTCATTGATTTCATGATCTTTTCTTTTCTTTCTTCTTTTTTGTGGAAAGTTTGGCTTATTTTCTCTGATGTCCATCTTTACTTCAGATGTACAGCTAGCTCCAGCAAATGGCTCTACTGTTAAACTGGAAGGCAACACTAATGTTAGCATCCCCGTGGATGCTTTTGACTTTGGTGAGAACCATCAGTGCTTTCACTTCAGAAAATATGTTCCAAAAATTTCCTAAATCATTCAGTCACTCTTTTCCGTATTGAAAAGTTTGCATGCATCTGAGATGCCGTATTCAAACAAGTGCATGTTTGTTTCGTATCCTTTATTGTTTTACTTTTGGATCGACTTTGCAAAAGTGTTGTTAATCTGCAGTGCAGATATTTGCCATGAGATCTAAAGTTTTCCTTTGTGTTTGATAATTTTTGCACTAAGTGTGAATTGGCATTCATGCTTTAGTGGAAATTTCATCATGAATGCCTAAATGACCGATTACGAGTGGTTCAAAGCTCATGGAACTAACAACTCGCTCCAACACTCGTATGGTGTCATAGGAAATTTGCAGCGTGGACTCCTAGTTTATGGACTCAAATCCTCATGCAAGGCAATCACTGATTTCGTTATAATCAACTAGTGGGTACAATTTCGTAAAGTCCACTTTTCACCCTTAATCAGCACTAAGTATGTCCCACATTCTGCAATACAACTCTGCTCATCACTTTCCATGTGAAAGAGATTTGGTACCGGTGCATGCAAGACACATACCATAATTGTGGGTGACGAATGTTTTACAAGAAAACACTGTAAAATTGATAAAAAAGGACTGTTGGAAAATATCATTTTTCAACTTTGAATTGACTTTTCTCTTCCAAAATAATAAACGTGTAAGAAAAACCCTTAAAAATCCTGATAAATGTCCTGACTCCACTTTTTTGATCACTTACAGCAGTTACCTCCACTGATGCCATTTTTTTCACTTTATTGCAGAAACTAAGGGAGTCAAGGTTTTGATTTGTGTCTTGAAGAAAGGAATGCAGAATTTGCTGGAACCCAAAGGAGGCCAACAGCCTGTGGACATAAAAGAGTAAGTAAAAGTGGTGAAGGAAAGCGCTGGTACATGCAACCCCCTCCCCTAGAAATGAGTTATAATCTGAAGTTTACACCCAACTTCATTCTGACTACCTGGTGTCGGGTAGATCCAGGGGGGGCACATGCACTGCTTTTCTTTACCTCGAAATAATAAATACACAAAAGTACTACCTGAAATTGCACTAAGTTTCCTGGGGCCCTTTGACCCAGGACCCCATGCAGTAAGGACTTTGTGCTACGCACTCATGCCAACATGCCAGATGAGTCACTGTGCAGAACAATTGGAATCATTCTTTTCTTTATCATGCTTTCTCTCTCCAGTGAATACAACGAAAAACCAACATGGAACATCTCCGGTCCCATCCTTGTAATGCGGGTCTCCGGTCGAACAGGCTCTGTGACGCTGCAAAAACCAATCTCATTTGAAGTGGAAGTGAATCCGGTAGGTCTGTGATTTACATCACTGCTGACACTAACGTTCTATTCTAAATAATACTTTAAGTTGTTAGTACAAATGATAATTTGTAATGACTTTCTCAATTCAGTCCACTTTAGAGAATACTGGCATATAAATTAATCTCATCTGATCTATTTAGGGGAGAATTCCTTTTTTAACTAGCAGTAACTCGAGGTTGACCCCGAGGTAACTCGGGGTTTTTCATGGTACCACCAGGGGTTCTCTACAATGAGCTCATTATCTCTGGGTCAATGCACACCAAGCACTATGGTCATTAAAACCTGGCTGCTTCATCTTGCTGCAAACGCATGCAATAGGAACGCTTGATTGCGCCTTAATCTTCTTGCTAATCTGCAACGTCCACGGCTTTTTTGGGGGGAGAAAAGCTTGAAATTCTCACAAGTCATGAATGATGAAACTTTTGAGTTGACAAGGTATACCATTACTCCTCTAATCCCCTTGTAATACTGCAAATTAAAGCAGCCTATTGTTTGCCATGCTTGCCCCAGCTCTTTTATTACCACAGGTGGATTGAAGCCAGAGATGCAGTTTCATTTTATTTATTTCATTTCTCGGGAAGAACAAGTTACAAGAAACAAATACAAACACAATAAGACAAGAAGATAATAATTACAAAGAATATTTCAATCAGCCCCTGAAGGATTGCCCAAAAGAAATAATTTCTGTTATAGAGGCTCTCCAAACTAATTGAAATAAATACAAAACATATACTACACTTATGATAAATAATTATTCTCTGATAAAAGGAATTAAGAATGAAGAATAAAATAAAATAGAGAATAAAATTTAAAAAAATAAAATAAATTATCCGTCTGTAAAGAAGAAGGAGAGAGAGGGGGGAATAGAACATTATGTTATGATTAGAAAGCTTGTGAGATGGGTTCTTGGTTAAACAAGTGGTCACGTAAAGAGCAAAGAAATTCTTTTGGGGACGGTTGAAGGCACATATTCTGGAGGCTAGAAGGGAGAGTGTTGAAAAACCTGGGAAAAGAGACAAACAGTGAGTATTTAAGGCAGTTGGTCCGACTGTATTGGTGAATGAAGAGTAATACATCAGTTCTCCTAGTATTTGGTTGAGGAAGTAGAGTTGAAGGGACATCCATTTGTTTGTGGAGGTATTTCACTACAAAAGCCATGCTCAGATAAGTTAGCCTGTTGTAGAGGGGTGGAAGATTGAGTTCCTGTAAAGCGCTGTTTGTACGAGAGAGTGTGTGCAATATAAGGTAAGCAAGATTTTATAAATCTACATTGTACAAGGCATTGAATTTGATTTTTGAGATGAGGGAGCCAGACCGGAGCTGCGTATTCTAAGTATAGGCCAAAGTGTCAAAAAGACCGGTCAGTTGAGTGGTACATGAGCACTTAGGTAAAAATCCATGCTGAGAATCAGGGATAATGCTGTAAAGAGAAGAATGATGGTGTAAACGCTTTGATATAAATCGTTCCAACATTTTACATGTAACATCTGTCAGAGAAATGGGTCTGTCATTTGAAATAACAGATTTGTCGCCATGTTTAAATAGAGGAACAACATTTGCCATTCTCCAGCACTGTGGCACATCTCCTGTTGAGAGACTCGGGTTAAATGTTCTAGTTAAAGTTTGTACAATAGAAAAACCAGCAAGTCTAAGCATCTGTTGTGAGATTCCATCTAAGCCTGGAGGTTTGGAAGGATCGAGGTGATTAATCTCTTTCAGCACATCACCCTGACTGACTTCAAGAGAATCAAGACGGTGGCTTCACATCCCTCACTGGTAGGGATCTGGAAGGTGGTCTGAGCAGGTGTAAAGTTACTCTGAAAGAAAATGTTAAATGCCTTTGCAATTGAACTGGGGGAATCAAACTCTTGGCCATTCAAATGAAAAGAATTGATAGGTTGGGATTTACGTTGCAATTTAACAAAAGACCAAAATCGTTTGGGATTTGATTTACAATCCACTGCAAGGCTTTGAACATAATCATTATAGGAGTTTCTAACCAACAGCTTAACATGGGATCTTAAAGTCTTGTACTTTTTCCATAGGTTCACATTCTCCTTGTTCTTTATGGCCTGACGGTATGCTCTGTTCTTTTTCCTGGATGCTTGGACGATCTCACACGTTATCCAAGGGGATCTTTGCTGACCTTTGGAGATGACGATGGGAACTACATCTTTTACTGCAGCATGGACCAAGGATGCAAAGTTGTCCCATGTTTCATGTATGTCGGACTCGTCACAGAATAGGTCCCAGGGGATACACTGGAATGTTTGTTGGAAGTCTAGTTTGTCAGTCTTGCTGAACTGGTGAAATGATCTATGTAGACCTGTGTGGCTTGATGTAGTGTTGATGTTAAAGCAGATGGCGTCACAGTCACTGTTGCCAAGACTAGCTTCTCTGTAGATATTTTTAGTCCAGGTAGGGTCGTTACAAAAGATGAGGTCAAGTGTAGAATTGGCACCATTGGGATTTCGTCTTGTTGGAAACGAGACCAGTTGTGACATGCCTAGGGATTCCACAATGCTCAGAACTGCTGCAGAGTGACTGCTAACACTGGGTATGTTGTGCTCATCAGAGGCAGAAGTACACGGTATTTTGAGGTTGAAGTCTCCAAGGAAAAAGATGGCTTTGTACTGATGAGAACAAGGAAGGATGCAATTGATGGAGTAGGAGAGTGCCTCGTTGAAGCCTGATGTTGAAGATGGAGGACGATAACAAGTTCCGAACAGAAGCTTGCCTTTATTCTGAGGAAGGACAACTTGAACCCAGACCAGTTGGCCTGGATGTTAGGGGACGGCTCAAATTCAGTGTTCCCCGACGCTTGATGATTTGATTTGCAAGCAAATAGGACACCTCCTCCATTACGATTTCTGTCTTGCCTGAAGATCTGGTCGTGTAGTGGGTAAAGAACTTCACCATCGTAAATGTCAGGGCATAACCCTGTTTCAGTTATGAAGGCAAATTCAATGTCATTCATGCTTAGCCTGGTCTGGAGCTCAAGAGTCTTGTTGAAAATGCTTCTTGCATTTAGAAGAACACATTTCATTTGAGATTTAGACTCAGATGGAGGTCCTGGATAGAGTTCAATGTCACCAGATTGAAGTAGCTGTACTTGAAAAGTGACCCCAAATATTCATGATGCATTGTATTTATGCAGGGTGTCAAACCCCGAGTTACCATGGGGTTCAACCTCAAGTTACCGCCAGTTAAAAAAGGAATTCTCCCCATACTTTCCCTCACTGCCATGAAGAGGGAAAAATTTTTTTAAGTTACTGAATTAAATTTGAAATGAAAATGTTATACTTATAGTTTACATCTTTTCTTATTCACCATGACTGATATCCTTTTTCACAGGATATTGGAGAGAATCCCACATGTGTCTTCCAGAATGGAAGGTGAGTCTTGTCACTTTTTTGTGTACCTATACTTTCTTGCAGAGGAGAGGAGAAGTACAGTGTGTTTGTCTGTCTCCCAATGTTGTGCAACAGATTTGGTTGAAAATGCAAAACCAACCTGAAACATTCTAGCTATAAACCAAATAAGACCCAAAATCGATCATGAGTTTGGAAATCTGACCCAACCAGACAGAAACTAAAGTTAAACCAGTTCATACCTACCTGAACCCCCCCCCATATCTGGCTCAGAGAAATCCTCCTAGAATTTGTCCATTTTTTGTGACTGTACTTGTCCGCAATGCTGAATTCTTGTGGAAAAAATATTACAATAACTCTGAATTCTTCCAATGTATTTCTCTTTACAATCACAGTTGGAGTGTGGAAAGTAATTTAATGGGGAAAAAATTATGCATCTTGGTCATGCCAGGCAATATGATTCTGCAATAATGATGCACCTTGTGAATGTCTGAGCTGTTTAAGTCTTTCCATTTTTTTTTTCAAGTTTTCAGCAAAATTTGCTTAAACAAACTGACCAGACCTGAAAATCAACAAATGCAAAACCAAGACTGACCTGACCCAAGTAAAAATCAGGAAAAATAGGAAATGGGAAAGATTTGACCCAACAGACCCAGTGTTGGATTTGGGTTGGGTCAGTTTCAGGTTTGGGTTTGTAGCCAAATTGTTTTTGAAATGTAAAGGGAAAAAGGCGATTATATCTGAGTATTACATTGCCTTGGTTTCCTTCCCAAAGAATGTAAATTTTAGCCTTGCTCTTCCGAAACACCAACAAAAAGGTTACTTAAAGATGTTCCCATTTTTTTTGCCTTAATCCATCCTTGAGAGAGCAATGGAAGTCACACCTTAGAAGAAATTTTGATCCATCTATGCTGGTTTTTTTAACACAGTTCATGGTCGGGTAAAGGACTAGATATGGGCCAGTATGACAAGAACTGTCCTTGTGTCATCTGCAAGACTACTCACATGACAAACTTTGCTGTGCTGATGTCAGTGAACAGAGTTAAGGTATGTGTTACTGCCCCCTCATTTTTGGGCAGGTCAATGAATAATAAGGGAGGAAGGGGATGGTACTGTTCTGTTTCATTAGCATCTAAATCTAAATCATCAAATCTAATCCTTTTTGTCTATCCCATCTCACTAGTCTCCATCTCAAGATCATAACAAAGCCATTTAATGTATTAGTTTGCAATATTCTTATAGTGTGATTCTCCTTTTACTTCTCTGTCCTGATAACATTTGAAAAAAAATGCAATAATTATCCATGTCAGTAGGCTGAATATTGGATACGTGCACATAACTGCACTTTGGATAAACTCATATTTATTCATATCACATACAAAACATCTTTGCTTAACTCATGTACACCTCAAAGGTCTTTATGCAAGAAAAGGACATCTCACATATTTGACTTATTTCAAAAATGCACCCAAAAAAGTCTTAATGGCAGAATGACCTCTTGGCTCAGCCTTGGTTGGTATCTTGTCTGAAACCTTGCATAATTGCTTTAATGTGTATACACATTGCCAGAACTGATTAGTCAAGTCCCTTGCACACAGGGAAGGAGTGTCAGTGATTTTAGTCTGAAAGTCGGAAATAGTTGCATTGTTGCATTGCGTTGTATTGTATGTTTTGAACAAACAACATTTCAAATGAAAAAGTGATCTGCAAATGATCTCAATAGGGTCTCGAAAAAATTCTCAATTAGATTGTCAGCACATTTCAACATGAGGTTCAGTGCAACAATGTTTGCATCTATGTTCTCAGAGATTACTCTCTATAACTTAATTATCTCTCAAATCATTAAATAGTTGAGACGCACAAAAAAGTCTTCAAAAGTGTCAAAAAGGTCTCAACTACAACATCACCCCTGTGAAACTGAACACCAAGTGAAGATGCATTTGTTCAAATCTCCCTCTCCTTCAGCTTTGGCCACGTGGTGAACTGCTGTGTAGAGAATTACACCCATTAGTTTTTAAAACCTGCAATCTATTTTGTCTGTTCCTAGGTTGTAGGGCCTCATAGTGTACTGCTGTCCATCATCTCATACATTGGATGCAGCTTATCTCTACTCTGCCTCCTCATCGCCATCATCATGTTCATACTGCTCCGGTAAGAACACACAAAGGACGAATAAGGAGGCCATTGTGCCTCTTTGCCAAGTTCATTTGTTGACTTTTTTGAGTTTTGTTGAAAAAAAAAGAAAATTATGCTGAAAACGCAGTAAAATGCTGTCTTACTAGATTGTTTGTTTACTTTCACTTGGCAAGTGGTCAGTATTGTGCCCCCCCAAAAGTGTGTAGGGAAATGCTGTCCTTTCTAAACATAAAATGTCATCTGGCAGTATTGTAAACTCCAGTGGTTTTAAGGAGAACACTCCCAGCTTGACGGTGCCTATTCTTTCTTCTTATATGCTTTTATCAATCCAGAGATATATGCTGCAGTTGGAGTTTGTGCTATGCCTAGGAAAACAGGTCACTTTTCAACATGTTTCAGTGCATACATATTGCCATCAGCATCTCCATTGGAATCAAATCGTAAAGGCAAAATGCATGTTCTGTGTTATTTCAATTAGGTCTGTTGATCAGACTAAATAATGATCCCAACTATATCTCTGGATCGCCAAAGGAAAAAAAGGTGAAATAAAGAGCATCATCGAGCCAAGAGTGCTTCCTTGAAACCTTGTATTAAAGCTGGTATTATACTGCCAGTTGTTCATGTTATGTTCAAAATGGACAGTATGTGCTGCATCAGCATATCAAATTCTTATATAAGACTTAACATTGGGTCATTCAGGAACTGCTTGGTTTTTACCAAATTTGCTGATTATGTGAAAGCTTGTTTGTAAACAGGTGTTAACACAGAGTCTGAGTTCGGGCGGCTTGTTCTCGTATGTTCATGCAAGCAACATGCAACATGGCAGCATCCTTGTACATTCTTTGAGATTTATTTTTTGAGCTAACTTCTTTTCCATTTAAAAAAATCATATCTGTCATGGAAAATTATTGATGTTAATTGTGCAAAACTTTCCGTTGTCTCCAGTTTTGTAAGCCATCTGGATAGTTTTTGCAGCTTTTCAAAAATAAAATCTCACGAGTTTTCCTGTGTGTTCGTGTAAAACCCTGATGAAGAGGTGGTGTTTGAACCTGTTCCGAGAATAGTGTTCTTGGGTCATGTTACGCGTTCGAGTGCAAGAACGCGAAACCCGTATCAAGAACAGGCCGCCCGAACTTGACCGTAGTGCACAAACAACCGAACACACAATTGCTGTCACAATTGGAAGACATGCCACTAATTATACCCTTTACATTAAAGCCAACATCTTCATGCTTGATTAATTGTAGAGAGCTGAACTCCACGCGCATGGGCATTGTGAAGAATCTGTGCGTAGCCCTGTTCTTTGCTCAGCTGCTGTTTGTTGCTGGAATAGAAACAGCAAAAGTGAACGAGGTAAGACCTTATTGACATCAGTACTAGGTCAGGGGAAGGGGATGGAAATGGAAATGTGTTTTCTAAAAATAACAGTCCAACTAGCAAACCTTTTTTCCATTCCTAAAAAAATCATCATTACCACATCTACCCACCCCCCAGAATGGAGCGGTGAATATCTAAAATACTGTCACTTTCAACTCCTGCATGGGTCACTACACTGTTGATCTACCATCTTCAATAAATTGCACAGATCAGAAAATAGTACTAAAATCAAGCCTTGACTTAATGGGATTTTGGGGGTTTTGGGTTTTTTTTTCCAGATTGCCTGCAAGGCCGTAGCTGCCATGTTACACTACTTCTTCTTGTGCGTCATGGCCTGGCTGCTGTGTAATGGCATCTACCTGTACCAGAAAGTGAAAAAAGCCACCCGGCCTGGCAGTGTGGTGGACCTGATCTACTTCTGTATCCTGGGCTGGGGTAGGCCACCTTATGATAGGAGGCACAGTTAGGCTGGATTGAGGACATGGCTGGGTTTACTGTCTATCCCATAATTCTGTTTTACTTTTAAATGCTAATTTTTCTCATTTTGCTCCTTATCTTTTCCTGAGATGGCAACACACAAGGGAATGCTTTTATGGATTTTACCCAGTTTTGTAAAGGTTCAGTACCAATGAAACCTTTTTTAAAATTTTACCAGGAGAAGACTTTAGCAATATGTCATTTTCAATCAGGTATTCATTGGTGTATCAAGTAGACATGTTTCCATTTTGTTATTAATATTCTTAAAGTATTTAAACTACCAGCATTTACAATACAGGCCTATCACCGTGGGGGGTAAAGGCTACTTTTATGGAGGAAAAAGTCAGACAGTTGTGTTTTTCATGAAAAATTTCCGATTTTACCTCCCCCCTTGGATCCAAGACCTGATACACCACTATTAATTGGGTACTATACATGGGGTGTCAATGCTGTAGTCACTACTTAGGTTCTATATACATGGGGTATCAATGCTGTAGTCAACTTTGTCAAATTCAGTACCACAGCCATGGCCAGTTCCATTGCCACAATCTTAGTTATGTGTCACTGAGGCAAAGGAAAGGGGACAAACTCTTATGTGAGCAAAATTTTGATTGGAAGTCCACACACACACAAGTGTGTATTTGCCTGCAACTGGGGACCCTTATGGTTCCTCTTTTGTTTGTACTTTAACTTTTTTAGAAGACAACCCATATCTTTTGTGCACAGTTATCAATTATCGGGGACCCTCTGTCAATCGGGGACCTTATTGTCCTCTATTGTTCAGGGTCCCCAACTGAATGCAGAAACAAACTCACACACACAAAAAGGAATCTAATTTGTATAGATCAATGCCAGGAGACGCAAAAACTGCAGTGGTACCACACTCACACAAGCGCAGTCCAAAGCTCCATGCGCATGCATCTGGCAAGTCACAGCATACCACCTGTAAACAAATTTTGTGCTGCCGCAGTAGTGGCTTCTAACCTTCTCGTTGCCAAAGTAGACTACAGTCACATGAATAGGCAGAGAGGACTGCCAGGCACTCATAGGGAAGTGGAGCAAATTAGAAAGAGATTCACCAATCAGTTGGTTTGTATCTTGCTGCTTATTTCATTACAGGTGCCCCTGCTGTGGTGGTTGCCATCACCGCAGGGATTAACCATGAAGTGTATGGAACAAAAGACCTGTAAGTAGTGGTGAGAAAAATGATATTAATAAGATCTATGATAAAAGGAGTAAATAAAGACAGCGCAGTTCATGGTTCATAGTGAGCTGCATCTGGCCAGATTTTTTTTTACCGATTGAGCTTGTCAAGTTGGCACCAGCAACCAATCTGGGGTTGGGACACTTGTTTTTTATATGCCTTACCATCATACATTAACAGGAAGCAATGATAGCTACCAATGATGATGACAAATGCAGTGGCATAACTAGCATTCATAAATACCTGTATATGACTATGTATGAACGTGCCAAGTTCATTGCAGGGGATTCTATTCGACAATTTTCAAAAGCAATATACCATAAAACGGACGGGGATGTTTGGGAAACAGAAAGTAAAGGTTGGAAATTCATCATATGTTAAATTCTTTTGATGCTCTGAATAAAAATGTATTTATGAATGGGAAAAAGCATGTGCTTGGCCAGTCTTAAACTAATGCCGTCACCTGCAGCTCTGACATTAGTCATGTCCCTTCTCCTGAGCCAGTCTTAAATGCACATTTAAGACTGGCCAACCACACATTTATTCCCTTATTAAGTTTCTGAGGTACTGAGGGGTCAACTCAGAGTGCACCATATTTTTCCAAGGGGGCACTGATTAAAGCAAATTAACTGTGGCTTGTACACTCACACCGTGCTGTGGACACTTCGAATTTTCAATTGAGGGGCGCAGAGGGGGGGGCACGTTCTTGTGCTGGGGAGAAGGTTGTGTGGCCCCCCCACCCTACTCCACTGGACAAATGTGATTTTTGTCAGGGGATAAACTGTACGTTTGCCCCCTTTTGTTCTTCAGGTGTTGGCTGTCAGTTGAGGGGGCTGGAATCTGGGCTTTTGTAGGACCGGCAATGCTCATCATTGTCGTAAGTTGGATACCGTAACAGCAACTTTTTTTCTCTCTAATTCGTTCTGAGCTGCAACTTCAAATTCACATTGATTGGAAGCTGTTGTAAAATTGGACTCTAAGATTTGTGAAAAAAAGGATTTTGGCAAAGATTAGCAATATTTCTTGAGTGAAAGCAAGCTCCACGAAAAGAAACTCGTCAGGAGCTCAACTGATGTTCTTAACTTTTTACAGTAAAACTGACTTTACCATCCATCCCCAATCAAAAGACTCCTACGAGTTGTATATCCTGGGATGAAAATGGGAGGTATTGCCAATAGATATCATTAAGCATTGGGGTTTTCCTAAGTCAACAAAAATCTACAATGCATTGATCCAAACAGTGAAACAGCTTACCCAAACTGACATTCTGGAAGAATGTTATGACACTTTCTCTGAAATTGATATGGAAACATGATCTGCAAGACAGGAGCAGTGAAAAATCATGAAGGCTTTTCAAAGTGAAAACAATTTTCAAGTGCTTTGTACGCAAACCCCCATTTTTCTATTTTTATCTTTCAGTTCAACGCATTCGTGACATTCTTGACCATGAAGGCCTTTGTCTCAGTCAAGGTTTTCAAGGACAAGTCTGACAAGGACAAATTCAAGTAAGAGGACAGTTAAGAAGATATTCTTTTTGAGATAAAGAGTCTGTTTTCAAAAGGACAGTCTTCTAGTTGGCAAACCCTATAGATGTTCCCAGATGTAGAGGGTGGCTCATTGAGCTTTATGATTTGCAGAGAGTTTACCATTTTGAAAAAAAAATTCAACACTGTGTTGCCCTTAAAGTGTGATTTAGACAACACTATGCCAATTATAAATTAATAACTAGCAAAATGTGAAAAATAAAAAAAGCATTTTCTTTTCACCTCACCTAGAGCATAGATAACAGAATATAATCCATTTGACAAATTTCTCAGTTAGGAAGGAGGAATAAAGATTCTTCCAAAGATTTGCTCCTCTTAAGAATAATAATCATAATCAAGCTTTATGCAGAGCCAGTAATGTATTAAATTCTAATTTTTTGGGGGGAAGTTCTTAATTATCATTCTACACCTTAAAAACTGAAGTGTTAAATCCAACACTTACATGTATACATCTGTAAAGACACTTTGAAAGCGTTGAATCCAGAATTTAAATGTTAATTAAGCATTTGAACATTTAAATCCAGCTTATAAAACAGCTCATTCGATACAAACTGAAGTGCTGAAAGTAATATTTCTAAGTGCAGCATTTAGTCAGTGGCCACGGAAGTGTTGAATCCAGCATTTTAAATGCTTAATCAATCATTTGAAATATTAAAATCCAGCTTTAAAACTTTCAATTCGGCATTTGAATATTTGTTTAACAATGGTTAGGAAAAACAAGTTGAAAACGTTGAATTGATCCTCGAATCGTTTAATTCAACTTTTTGTTTCAAAGTGAGTTCATGATCACAAACATGAAAGTGTCAGACTAAATACTTCAGTTTTAGTTTGTTGATGTTATGTGTACCAAAAAGACAAGATATGACATCATTAAGAGTAATACCCCATTTTACTTAAAATATGCTCTCAAAGTTTTTCTGAAGCAGAAGCATCAGGAAAGTAGCTCAGCAATGCCAACTCACTAACAAACTAACTGGTCTTTTGACAGTATGTGCAAAGTCTTATTCCTTCAGAATACCTCTAGATCCCAGAAAATCTTGAGGCCTCGTATCACCCTCCATTCAATGTCAGTTCACAAATTAATGAGTTTGTGCATTACCAAACAGCCTTTTTGTTGTGATGCACTTGGATAAACACATCCCTCCATTATCAATGGGTCATGTAACTTTCCTTATGCATAATGAACCATCCCCTTTAATCGCACCATTTTCATCCATGATGAAACCCTCTTTGGTCTGCTTCTCAGGTCGGGCTTGCGTGCAGTGGTAGTGTTGCTGCCCATCCTTGGACTGTCTTGGATCTTTGGGCTCCTGGCATTCGGAGAGTCAACGATCTTTTTCCAGTACCTGTTCGCTATTTTCAACTCCTTACAGGTAACTGTCAATGCACTCTGAAACAAGGATTTTGCCATTGCTCTTGAATGTTTTGCTGAAGATCAAGGCTTTTAAAAAGGATCCCGGCCTTCCTACTATTCAGATTTAATTGGAACTGTTCCAATTTCGAAGTAAAGGCTTGGAACATTCTGATTTATGAAACAAAACAAAATCGAAAATTGTCCCACTTGCTCACCCTACACTATCTGTGAAATTTGCTCATCCCCAGTAAAAATGTAGACCCCCAGAGCATGGCAACCATGAAACATGAAAAATGTTAAACAGTGGTGAACCCCAATACATATACTCCATGGGAATGAGTGTGAAACCATTGACACACAGGCGCAATTATGACGCATGACTCAGTACAAACACCCAACGGCTCTGCACATCTTCACAAGGCTCCATCATGCCTTTTGCATTTTCCATCACTCAAAAGGCAATGGGATCTACATGTTTTCACTGTCAGATTCTTAGACCAAAGCATCCCAACTGTTTTCATCGCAGGTTTAACAATCAAGAGTAAACAGATACAATAAATAAATAGCAGCAGTGAGTAAGATAACAAGGCGTTTGCACTGTGCATGCACTTTGTGTTCCACCTTCTGAGTTTCCAATGTTGGCATAAGCATCTTTTTTTTCATTAACAAGATTAATAATGCAACATAATCATCAGAACAACTTGAGTTGTAAACAAATACATTTGGAATTCAGTGGTAGGAATTACAAACATACATGCATCCTACACGGGGATGTCAATTGAGGAGCATCAAAATGAACAGATTGGTATGCTTTGAGTACTGCAAACAGGAAATAAACATACTAAATGTTTCTAGACTCATTTTATGGGATCTGGTCATAGTTAGGGCTGACGTCTAGTCAATTCCTTACATGTCCATCACAAATCACTGGGTAGATTTCAATTAGGCCAAGTCACAAACTGTTTGAATGAATAAACTTGACCAAACCTACTACCAAAGGCCAGTACAAGTGTGACCTCAAAAGTGTGTTTAACTTTATCCGTCTGACCTGTATTTTCAACTTCTTTGAAAAGACCAAATTTCATTGTCTTGTCTTTAATGGAACATCTCAATGTACCACTGGTGGCAGAACAGGGAGACTGAGGGGGCCATTGCCCCCCCCCACCTTTGAAACAGTAGTCATTTTGCCCCCAGCTTTAGGCCTACCAGCCATTGGAGGTACATTGAAACTTTATAGTTTTATTCTTTTCAGCCTAACGCTACTGAAAATGTCCAATTCATTTACCTGTTGAGATCAATTCACTTACCTATTGGATCCAATTCACGTACCAATTGGATCCAAGTCACTTACCAATTCAATAACCAGTTTCAAAACCAATTGCTTTTGCTTGGAATCAATCGGAATCCAATTGGGCTTGATTGGTTTGAATAGTAAATTCACACCTTTTCTCAATTGGTCCATTTCAAACCAATTGACACCATTTGAATGCCAGTTCACAATCCAACTGTAACCAACTGAAGAACCAATTGAAACCATTTCAGTACCAATTCAAACCAATTGAGTCCCATTTGAAAAATCCATTTGATGGAGGAAACAAGCTGAAAGCAAACCAATTGGAACCAGTTGTGTCCCATTTGGAATTTCCTATTGATTGAGGAAAACAAACAGAGAGAAAGCAAACCAATTGGAAACATTTGGTTCCCATTTGAAATTCCAATTGATTGGGGAAATAAACAGCAAAGAAAAAAATGTCAGTTGAAACCAATTGTGTCCTATTTGAAATCCCCAATTGATGGGGAAAACAAATGGGAGAGAAATCATACCAACAGAAACCAATTGAGCACAAATTGATGGTCAATTGGACCCAATTCATTTCAATTAAATCCAATGTAAAAAGCAATTGGTTTGAATAGGCAATTTTTAGTAGGGAATGGCAGGGGCTTGGCCCCCCCCCTCTTTTAAAACTGTTCCGTTGCTGTTGCAATGTACTCATTGAAATAGTGATATCGTGCAGAAGTTTTGAAGCCAAGATGTTCATGTCCTTTTTTCATTCCAGGGTGTGTTTCTGTTCATCTTTCACGTTTTGCTGAATGATGAGGTACGTAAACAAGCACTGATTGATGTTTTGTAATGAACATTATGCTTGCTACATCGAGAAGATGAACAAGTTTTAAATTGGAAACAGGGTGCAAATTTCCACAATAAAATCAAGGGGGACTGAAGCAAAAACGGAAATTCCAACAGCAGAATCTCTCCAGAAAAAAAATGCTATGTATACCCATTGTAAAGAGTAGACAATGTGGCTGTACATACCCTGTTAGATAGATTGGAGAATATGAGAGGTCAGTTGCAATGCAGAGTAGATCAAGTAAAGGCTCTTTCTTTCACATTAAAGAGAATTGTTGTCAAAAACAGGAAAACAAGAAATGACTTAAGCTAAATCCAAACATATTGGATTTGAATAGCCACAAAATGTATGAGCATGACATAATTATGTGTACATCTCAGCTGCATTTTATTGATACAGTCATTATGTTGTATGGTATCAAACGAAAGCTTCACAGAACCAGCAGTTGAAAAGAATTTCTGGTGAAAAGATTTCCAGGAAAATATCCCCCATGGAAGTCCATACCTACTGCCCCTGACTACCCCTACCCCCACTTGAAATTCTGAAATGTACTCAACTTTTTTATATGCCCGAGTTCTTTCAGTGCTCCTTGAGAGAGCATGTGCACCCCCCTGTCAGGTGCCCCCCTCAAACCTTTCATCCTACTATGCCAGTGATTGTGAGCTATTACAGCAGATGATCTTCAAAATATTTTAAGGATTCTCACATAATCTGTTGGTGCATAATTAACTTTGTGCCTTGTTTAACTCATGAAGGTTGACCAAAAGATTAGTCTGCCTGTTGGAATCTTCTGATTTGAGTAAATCCAGTTTAAGTGAATATGATGCCTGATTTTTTTTTTTGCACAGGTCAAGGGAGCAATGCGCCGACGCTTTGGCAAAGTGGGAGCTTCAGGAGATGAGAACATGCTCTTCAACAAGATCTGGGTGAGTGAGAGCAGACATGATCCTAACTCAGTAGCAAACCTCTTGGAAAAAAATGCCAACATATGAAAAAAAATCGACAGGAATTGTTCATTGCTAAAACTCAGTTCCGTTTTCTGTTTCCTATTCAAATCAGTAATAAATGTATTAAGTATTCGTATTGCAATATTAGTAACACATTATCTTATGTTTATGACATAAAACAGCAACTGTAAATTGCACTTTTACTTGAACATACCTCAAACACCATACTAAAAGCTGTTCCACAACATTTTACCTCCCCCCAAAAAAGGAGGGTAATGTGGTCCCCAATAGTTACCATCAGGACCCTTAACCTAATCCTGTCATTGAGGTGCTAGTTTGTGGATATTTTGGGATTCCTGGCCCTTCTTGAGCCAGAGGAACTATATAGAACATCCAAGGAGATTCCTATTCAGTGGTGCTACACTCGCGCATATGCTTAAACTTGAAATGCAAGTGCATTTTGGTAAGTAAATATCCTGCTGGTAGGGGAGATATTCATTAGCCAGTATATATGCACCATTGTCAAGTGTAGCGCCACCTCAGTAACAATTTCTAATTCTGGTTACCAGTTAACCAGTTCAATTCATACACCCCAAAAGCAGTGGCGTACCAGCTTTTTTTAGGGGGGGGGGAATTAAAAAATGAATTTGGCTTTGGGGTTAGTCAACATGATGTTTGGGAAGAGAAAGTGTTCTAAGGGTTTTAATTTGATGCTAATATTTCATAAATATGAATATACTGATTACTTTCTTTCCCACTCACCCATGAAGTATCATCATCTCCCCCTCCCCCCCGGAAACGCCAATGCCCCAAAGACATGGCCAGTGTATGTATCTCTTTCAAAGTTGCCCAGCAATGAGGTAAATCTGTGCTGGGAACTTAGGGGATGAGGAGATGACTTTCTTGAATAAAAAAAATAAATAAATTGCCCAGCCAAGGAAATTTGACTAAGGACTGTGTGCGGAACACAGCATGACACTGGAGCTAGTGGTCATATTACTGATGTAAATCTTACACCCCTAAACCTTACGTCCAAATGGCCTGTTTAAAGCTTTCGGACTCTTCTCCCTTTTTCAGTATTGCTGAATACATTCTGAATGTTAGGAAGTTCAAAATGTACCCCCAAATGCACTTTTTTTTCTCACCATGAAAAAAATGGGAGTGATGATCCAATAGCCCCTCCCCTCCCCTCCCCCCATGGGAATCATAACTCGGGTATATTTGTAATAGATTTCAAAGTTGTCCAACTCGGGCAACATGCCTCTAGCAGCTAGGGGATGCCCTAACAGGGGACACACACACCCTTATAAGTGAATGTTCCTGCCGACCGCTATCAGAATTCGGTGTCATCATTTCATGTTTTCATACTTCCAGGCTTTCTCAAGTTCTGCACCGGAGAAGTCCACCGAGATGTCGTCCTTCAGTCAGAATGAAAGTATGTGTCTCGCTCTGTTCATCTACCCTGCTGTACATTTGTTTGTTGCAACTGGTTAACCTAACAACACTGAATGATATCACTGCATTGTAATCTGTTAGACTTTTTCAGATCATCTTTAATCCAGCTGGGGGAGGCAGATTTTTCCCCCTCCCTATATGCAGTACGTATATACTTAAATCTATGTGGATCAAAGATGTTGAGCATTAAATCCAATACTCCCCACAGAATCTTGATTTACCCAGCTCAAAAATAATGGAAACTGCTTCAAAAAACCCACTTAAATAAAAAGTCGGCTGTCAAATGCCCAATCCTGTTGAAACCTGGCATACATATATAGCCATTCATTACAAGTAAAGCCGTGAGGATTCATTTGAATCTGATACATGATTTTGTTTTTACTGCCATTTGAAGTTCATAGCCTCACAGATGTGGGCCAGTGGGAAATTTAAGTATACATTCTTGGCCAACCTGTTGCAGAAAAATTCTCGTTTTGCAAGAATGGCATGCCTAATAGTCACAAACTGAATTTAATTATCACAAGACATTGCTGAATAAACTTCCCAAGGCTGAGTGCAGGGAAGAAATGCACTGTGATGTTATTGGAGAGATATTGTCAAAGGTTTTCCCGTCCTTCCCGGCTCTTGTAGTGTGAACACTGAATTCATGCCTGATTTGGTCAGAAATCAAAATGTTGATTCCAGGTCTTGAGAATACAAGTCAGTGCCATCTTTGATCTGAATTTCAGACCACAGACAAGTGTGAAGAGGTTCTTTGTCAAATATCAGCCAGAATCTTATGTTTAAATATGAATTAAAATAAACTGTCAGAAGCACTAAGCACAGCAAGAGACCCCCATTTTTTTGACTGTGGGCATACCCCCCTCCTTTTTGCAGGCCCTATAATGGGGTGGGGCTTAATATGGATCTGCCTATTAATGCCTAATGGTCTCATAACTACCCCCACTTTGAAAATCTTTTTGCTGCCATTTGTATCTTGGGGTTGAAATTTTGTTGAATTGACATCTTCTGACTCCCAGTTTTCCTTTTTGGCTTTTCTGTTGCAGAGAAGTTTACCAAGCCTGTCTACAAGAACTGAAGCATCACCGAAAATATGCTGACAGTGATGTATATATCACTATGAGAGATCACTAATATTACATAAATGCCATTGGTTGACCGATTGGAAACATTTAAGAGCAGGTGCGTTATCAGAGATACTGAGAATCATGCAAACACATATTTCTTGACATACAACGGCAAAACTTTAATTTTTTTTTTTTACATTTATTTTCGTTTTGCAATGTATATATCAAATTATACACAAGGTCAATAAATGAAAGATATTTGACTACAGGAGTGAAACTTAAATAAGACCATGGGACATTTAAATAAAAGAGGGCAAATACGGGGGCATATTCAGAAGACAAAGTCTTATACAGAAATGCCTTATCAAGACAACAAAAAAGAACCAGACAAGGAAGACTGACAACAAATTATACTTGAAAAAAGACCATTGCAGTACACCACAGTCAAACCAAAACAAGGACAAAACAAAACAAATACGAACCAATAGACTGAGGTGTAACAAAAATCAGAATTACCAAACACTAGAAACGTTAGAAGAACAAAAGGAAAATTAGAATCATAAATATTTATCATAGCAAGGTTTCCTTAAGATATGAATACTATTAAATAGTTTGTGTTATTGAAATATTGCATTGCATCAGTTGTGCTTGCAAGGATATTAAGAGTTCACTGCTATGTTACGCAGTTCGTCAGTCATGGAGAAAGTACACAATAGAGTAGTGTTCACGAAAATATTGTGTAACAAGCTATCATATTGTTCCATCATTAAGAAATGAAAGTTAGCTTCCTTTGAAACAGACCATTTCACATCTGAGGTTAACTGTACAAAATGTTCCATTTTGGTTATTGAATTGAGTGACCTGTTAGACTTAGAAAATCAGGCAAGGATCAATACTGAAATGTAACATTCGGAGAAATCACAGTTCGCTCGACGAATTTTCAAATATATACATGTACTAAGATGTAGACCTAGATAGGAAAGTGATGTGCACAAGTCAAGCCCCAATTGTGGTAATAACTGACAAATGAAAAGTGATAACAAACAATAACAAGTATGTGTAGGCGTACTGCACCATACGTTTGTGATGTTTTATTTCTGCCAGTTTTGTCCCATGCCAAATTTTCCCACCACTGCTCTGCTGTGCACGTAGAGAGCTTGTTCTCTTTGAAATCCAAAAGTCTGAGAGGGGCCAGTGTATATTTGCCATTGTATGCGTTCGAAGAGTGTTTTTGTAGCATTAAGCCCTAGAGATGCCTTTAACGGCTGTTGATATTTGGTGAAAAATGTAAGGTATTGTTTTTGATTTGGACAGCTTTTTGGTGGATTGTGCTGTATGCACGTACTTTAGACATGCTTTGTCATATTTTGCCCACGCATCACCATACAAAATGACCATAAGCATGGGGATTCCTCAGTGCCCTTCTGAAAATATGTATGCTCCCCAGCAACCCTTATGCCCTCAAAAAAATAATTTCGTCATTATTTTTATTGCACAGGTTTAATCGAATTGGCACACTGTTGTGCCTGCTAGTTGCGGTCAAAATCGATAAATATTTCCGAAAATAAATCTCCATTTGAAATCAGTGCTTGTATGCTTACACAGGTGATGTTCTTATATATTGAGAGCATATTCTTGAAAACAATTATTCTAAAAATGGGACATTACATCAATTTTCATTCTGGAAAATTGCCAGAATGTAAATGCTTTATTTTTTAAATTCTTAACTATTATTGTGTATTAGAATGTAATTTCTTTTACAGTGTTAATTTTACTCATATAATTGAGGTGTTTTCTTGTTATTTCTTTTTATCAAAAGTGAGTGTGACATATTCTGTAATGTGAAAAAAATTTGAAAATTACCTGAAACGGGGGTGAATACAATTTTATTCCCAACTTGTGGGTAGAGTTTAAAGTAATTTGTCCACTTCTTTCAGTTTTAAAGCCTCAACAATCCGAGGTTTTTTACATCTTGTATTTATTTAAAATAGGATTGTTTGACATCACCGGATTTTGTTCTTATGCGTATTTTACCAGTAATTGGAAATTTCACCTTTTATTGACATGTAATACTGTACGATTTGCACGGTGTTAATTTACACACGAAACTTCAGTGTTCTGCAAGAGTTTTGCAGTCTGGAAAATCTAAACGCATAGCATAATGATAAATGATAAATTTTATCATTATGCTATAATGATAAATGATAAATTTTATCATTATGCTAAAACGTTAAGCATTTATCGTTATTATTGTTATTATAGCATACGTACCAACGCTTGACAGTTAAACTACGGAAATTAACGCAACTGATTTAAATTCATAAAAACATTTGAAAACCACACCTCTGCTGAATCTTTTGTGAAAAATGACTGAAAATTTCAGTTTTTATAATTGTAACTGGTGTAATGATTATTGAACATGGTATTTGTGTGGAATAGCAATATTATGACATGTGTACATGTATTTGTATTACAGCCTTTTTGGTTTGCATTTACAAGCAATATATATTCACTTGCACTCTTCTTGATAGACGCTTTGAGACCCCTCGCAGAACACTACATTGCAAACGTACCGGTATACTCGTGTAATAGATTATTACAATTTTCACGATATTTTGTCTGTATCGTATTGTGGATGTAAAAAAAACATCGAATTAAATTATAGTATGTAATTGTTATGTAGGTTGTGTACGAAAGTGTGTGTACAATATAGTGATCGGGATTGTACCTTTTGGAAGGCGTTCAGCGTTGCCGCGCTGATGCAAATATTTAACTTTGCTTTGCATGAACTAAATGTTCCATTTATTCAAAGTTATTGTAAATAGTTTTTCAACTATAGTTCTACAAAAGTGCCTTATCACGTGATTGATATTTTATGCACGGTTCAAAACAAACTGAACAGTATTATAAATACAAACTTACTGCTGATCGATTTCGGATAAATTGTGCGGTATCTTTCTGTCTCGACAGATCTTGGACATAAATGATGTCTTAACCCTAACAGTCCTCAATCCTCCAACAGGTGAAGGATTGAGGACTGATAGGGTTAATGAAACTGTAGGTAGGCTATGTGCTAAGCGATGCCAATGTTGAGCACATCTGGAAAGTTTTAGCTAAGTTGGATAAAGCGTTTGGAAGGTGCAGGCGGAAGCAAAACTGCGGCAAGTACAAAACTGAAGACTTTTCACCAACTGGAGTTTTAGAAGTCGACATAATTATGGGTGAGAACGGCAGATCGGACATTTTAATTTGAAATATTGTGCCAAAACATGGATGAGGAATCGCTCTGCAGTTTGTAAAAATGCTGATCAAGACATTCAAATAAAATTATACATACATAAACGGAATGAAAAATAGATAATGCAGGTGGATTCTACCCCTAACATTTCAGGGTATAAGATTTTGATCACTTGTTCGACTTAAGTCAGAAGGTGTTTCAGCGGGTGCAGCAGCCCTCAGCTTTTATTTCCGACCTTGCCCCATGCCAAACAATCCAAATATTAGTATACTTGAGCTGTATTATGACAATGAAGAGTGGAGAGGTCTTCGATTATCGATTAGATTCGTTGGCAGTTTTGTGTACTTACAATATTGCACCAAGAATGTTCAAGTCATTCGCCGCCAATAAACGCATCGTCTTAAATATGCCAAGCTTTTAGTGTTTTCTCCAGTCTATGTGTAGCATAGAGTACCTTGTATTTTATAGTAACTTTTCGGTCAAAAACGTGGTTCCTTGTCTTAGCCATCCCTAACCAATCTACTCTTAATCTAAGACCAATAACTTGTCTTTGACCAACGACTACCCTTAACCCACAGAGAGAGCCATGTTTGGCCTCTCTCGCAGCTGGGTGGGAGCAAACTGAACCCCCTCACCACCAAGAACTCAACTGTATCACGGTCGAATTTGTTAAACTTGGCATGCATATAAAGACACTCATCATTAAACATGTGAAGTTTGAACCCAGACGCGTGGTTTTGTTGTCACTGTCATTGGAAGGTCAAGGCTACACTCGTATTCTGGGCTGACCCGTCTCAGAGAAATGCGCACTGCGCGAGAACGGTATGTTCGAATTTCACAATATTGGTGTTAAAATAACAGCAAAGAGTTACTCTAAAACTCGTAAAGGCTCAGCTCCTGAAAAAATTGCACTGTGGCGATATTGGAATAAATGTCGATGGGGGAGGGGGTGGAATTCGCCCCCTGCTCTTTTAGGGTTAAATAATAGTAATACGTTGCGATCAATGGTTTGTTGTTAGGTCTGGGGGAACTAGATGTAACATTTTACTCTTTGAGATTTTTGGTTTTCTACTTTTAACAGCCACTCACTGATTACTTGTAATTTTAGCCAGAATGTCGTATCAACTACAAAATAAATCTTATCGTTTCAGGGGTGAATATTTCATTTGGAAAGCACGCTGGGCCACCTGCTTGGGCGGCGCGATATTGCCCTAATGTCGCAAGGATGTGGGCAATGGGGCACTTCCCCAGAAAAAAAACGGGGAGAGAAAACAGAAGGGAAATGAAGGAACCAAAACAAAGGGATGGAAATCACAAACCCCTTGGGACTGACTCCCGTCCACCTTTAATTGTGAGTTTGCTGCTGAATTCTTTCCCACCCACCCCTCCCCGAAAGAGCTGTGCCCCCATTCTGTCAACGCTCATGCGGAGGCTATGCGTACATGTTTTGCGCGAAAACGCCCATGCCTATAATAGTCGTGTAATATTGGATATCAGTGTCATTGTTTGTCCACGTAATGGGGGGGTGGGGGTCTTTTCTTGGTCAAAATGTGCAGGGTTTAACCCTAAAAGGGCCATGGGGTGCAATTCGCCCCAAGGCAGTTTCTCTGATATCGTAGCAGTGCATTGTCTTTTCGCCCCGAGCCATCAAGAGTTTTCTCGTTATTGCCTTACAATCATTATTTCTGTATGCAATTTTATGAATGTCGCACAGAGCGTTTTCGAAAACGCCCATTCAGCCGAAAGAATGTTTACTTCGAATAATTTACGTGTTCAGCGAGCGAGGGATTACATGCGCGAGGCCATGGACTATAAAGTACCAGCCCAAAACCCAGTGTCAGATAAAATCAGAACTTTATATATGTCAGTCAGAAATGAAACCAAATAAATAAATAAAAAGACGCCCCAGGAAGAAATTTATACAATGAATTTGGGGTGGGATCTCGTTTTCTGAAAGCAACACTCAATAGATTTAGTCATACTAAAAACTCATATCAGAGGCGTGTCCCGCCTGGCCTTCCACTTAGTTGAACCACCACATCGGGTAAATTACTGCCAAATGAACGATTATGGTTGCCTTGAAAAGTGTACACAAAGAAAAACTAAGTTTAGGTATGATGACGTTTGACAAAAGTTGAGTGTAATGTAATTCCAACCACAAAGAACGGGGTATTTCCATACCCCTTTTGTTTCCTGTCCCCGCCCTTCTCCCTGTCTCTGCTTCTTACCGCCCTCAACATTTACAGGCTGTTAGCGCACTATATTTTGATATAATCAAATTTGAAAAGTCAAGATAGGACCCTAGACCAGTAAACAAGGCCCTAGGTATATTCAGGAGCGCACGGACTTTTTTCGAAGATAAGCTTATAACGAGGCAACTTCCCCCCCCCCCAAAAAAAAACCAACAACGAGGGAAAGGTGAGTTTCCTGCGAGTAGCAACCTGGGGAGTTGGCCAGCTGTGATCCTGAACCATGGCTCGAGAATTGGAAAATAATGTAAACGTTCGTGTACGAGAAGTTGTTGACAACCTCCTTCCAAACTTTGCCCTATATAACAGATCGGTTTTCGTCCTATATAATTCTTTTGTCCTTTATACACTCGTTTCGTTTAAGCTTTATTTCAATTTCTTCCGATAAATATTGGTTTTGTCGTATTTATAGTATTTTCGTTTGATTGTTTTTGTACTATTCAAGTCATAAAGGGCGCCTCATATACCTGCACCTAGGTGCAAAGAATGAATACAACGCAGCCGAATCGTGGTCCCAATTTGCGATGAAAGGGAAGTTATTTAACCGTGAAAAGAGAATGAGGAACATTTTTGTCCCGATGGTTTACAGAAATTGCCCAAAAGATTATGTTCGCTCGGTTTATACGAGTTGCCTGGAAATATCCCCGCCTATACTGGCTCGTGTGACATGGCCCCCATCATTCAAACTGTGTGTCATGATGTGTTGTTTGCCGTGTTCGGCTTTTATGCATGATGTGCGGTAATGATAATGGCCGATACGTTCCACACGGTGGAAAAGTACGATTTTGCTCAGTGTACATTTCCACTTTAGTACGCATCTAAACTAAAATACTGGCGGAGGGTCTATGAATTTCCGATTTGTGTTTGGAACTACATTTTTTATTCTTGAAAGTGACAAGAAGGTGAATCTTGGATTGATAGAGGTGAAGCTTACCAAAGGATATACCCAACTCTGCTTTGGTAGGCATAGGTGAGAAAAGATCAGAAAAAAAACGGTGACAGAGCAAGTATTTTTATTATCATTGTTTTAGGAATCGAAGACCACAAAATGGCGGATGTAAAGCATCCGGCCTGCTCTCCTGACCAACTTGTTGCATGCTCCTGAAAATGCTGTCACGCATGGCCTCGTCGAGGGAGGGGAAAGCAGTAATTGCTGCAGAGTCAATATCTCCATGGTTACCGCTAGACCTCAGCAGGTTGCCCGGGTAACGTAGCACGCGTCTCCAGAGCAACGGTCTACTCGTCTGCAGATTTTTTTTTTCAGTGCTGAGCGAGAATGTAAAAATTGTTTTCACATTATTATTAAACAAAAGCGTGCGAGGACCAGACTTGGCTATAGTTTGCCTGTGTCAAAAGTTTGTTGTTTTAATCAGCCCATTTTATGGTCAGGTACCCGTTAAAGATAAGTTCGATTCTAGAGATGATAAGAGCCAATAAAGATTCAACCTGAATACTTTCACTGTTGACAAGTAAACAACTCAGTGAATAGATGGCTTCAATTTTTATTTGATGGAAGCAACTTGCCAATAAATTGCATTTGCTTATGACCTAATTTGTTAAATTGGGAGTCTCAGAAAAAAAGAAGATATCAATGATGTGCATCCTATCTCTGGGACTTCCACAGCCAGAAATCGTGGCACTCGTCAGCTGTATTTGCAGATAACTGTGTAGAGTAACTATATCCCTTATATTTCTTTATTCCCATGAACTTCAACATGAAATTAAAGATAGGTCTATATGCCTTGAAAGGGGGGCTTTTGACTCTGGCGATCATAATAAAAGAAGGCAATAGATTCACGATTCGACTGACTGACATTGACAATCATTAGAGAAATTCGTCCACCATACGGGCTGCACTGTGCTAAAAGTAATGCACCGTCCTTCGATGTGCCTTTTTTTTTACAGAATCGCGGACTCTGTCTTCATCCATTTTGTTTTAAGAACAGCAAGTCAAATGACTTCCGAAAAGTAGACCAAATAGTTTTAGTAGACCCCAGCAGAAATCGTGATGTGCTCTTCAACACGTGTACAACAGTACTTGTTTTGAGCGTTATCCAGTAAAAATGCATTATTAATTAGAGTGGATTACCATGTTCGCGCCCGCTGCGTCATCAATATAATTTCACAAGGTAAAATATAAAGAAACCGTTATCCATCAGCTGCATCGTTTCACGCTAATGTATCTCTCCATTACACTGATGGCCCTTACATCATGTGCTACATGTACATCGCGTTCTGATATCCATTGGCCTATTTCCACACTCTTCTGCTTAAAAACCATGCGTTACTTTCCCTGTCCCTGTCGGCACCATCAAGTGAAGATGTTCACTTCAGATGAATCCGCTGACCATGGCAACGTTATCAATTAACATTAATGCAGTGGCTCCAAGCCATGGCGGTGAGCTTGGAAACAACTGTTATTCTGTAACACGACAAAATGCTTTTCGCCATTAAAGGGGGCCACCTGAAATGTCCAGTGAAACGCTGCTGGATTCAATTATATACGTTGCAATGTTCATTATCTGTAAATACTTGTCCAAGCCGAGTTGTTCCCCCCCCCTTTTTTTCTGTTTCCACGCTGAGGTGCAGGGGGGCATTGGGGCATGACCCCCCTCGCTCGAGCCCTGTGGGCCCCCCGGAAGATAGAGGAAGGAGATAAAAAAAATGGCGATAGACCGTCTTGTTCTGATTGTTACAGTGTTTCAACTTTGACCGAAACCATTGAGTTCCCCCTCCCCAAAGAAATGAAGGCCCCCAAAGTCCAACCCTGCGAAGTGTATCCCAGTTACACCACTGTTTTACCCCTCTTGTCCCTTCTTTTATTTGTCTAGGGGGTGGTTCCCTCCCTCGTCGCTATACGAATGAGTACGACCATTTTGTGACCTCTTTTCAAACTGGAAAAATATTACATGAACGACCGAATTATTAACAAAGGTAAATTGTTCAGGAATTGGCTTCATTTTTAGTCTATTTAAGTACACTGCAGAAGTCATTAAATTTACGCTACACGCCCCCTCTCCGTTGAATAATAATTTCAGGCGCCCCCATGGAGACAACCGCCAGGCGCAACGGCGCACCTCTACATACAGCGCTTGCCTTGATAGACAACAGACGTACTCGAGGAGCACTCACTGTAACACAGAACAGAAACATTTATTGCTCGAAACAGCGGCTTTTTAAAGCCTCAAAGTCCTTCGGGCAGCTTCGGTTTGATCCACTTTGGATGGAGAGAATCTCTCAGGTAACCGGTATCATGTGGTTGTGGATTGTGTTCCTGACGCTTCCGTTCTTAACGGTGAGTTTAACCGCTTCATTTAATTTCTAAATTCTGCGAAAAGCTGTATCAGCTCTGTCTCGTAATCGATTTCTCAATTTTTCTCAAATTCCATGCGCTGTTTGTTCTTTACTCCAGACGAAATTCTTCTAAGCCATAGGCCCCCAGTGCGGATGTATCTTTAAATTATTGTAGGCCTTATATATTCTGGACCTTGGGTTTTATATCGGACCTCTGGCAAAGGTAGTTTTAGCCTCATAACTCTGGGATTACTGAGTACGAGGCCATTCTCAGAACGCAAAACGAAACTAATACAATTCTTGCTAAACACAAGGCCACCAATTCTTGCTAGAAATTTCAGGTAAAGCTGAAACGAAATTAACAGAAACAGTCCTTGTTTTAAACTTATGTGATCTTAAGAATTAAGACTGGATGTTGATGTTTATGTTATATTGACCCAGTACTTGTCGATGCAAGTGTATTGATCCTTGTAGAAAAGCTTGATATTAAAATAGATTACCGGCATTGATACTTGTGAACTCACCATCAGTATATCAGTATTATTTTAATATTACATCCAAAATGTAATATTTCGGATATTTAGCGTTGCAGCCGAGCTGTGTTTAAAATGCTTTTTTAGTTTGGAAAAAAATGGTAGCTCTGTTTTGGATCTACGAAATTCTAATTGGAATCGCTGGTGAATTTCCTTGAAAGCAATCTATTGGTGCAAGATGTGTGGATGGCGCAGGGTGAATTTGAATGTTGTAAAATAATGGAATGTAAGGCAAATCAACAATAGACTTTTTTATTATAAAGACAAACAAACCGGATTTTATTGCGCTTCATTCTTTATACCACGACGGAATACCGACAAAACCCTGGCCGGGGGGGGGTGCATGCAGGGTCGTAGAATGCAACAGTCTGCAGAATTGAAGAACGAAATCAGGACACTGGTATAGAGGCAAATTCGGGTAAAATTCATAATCAAATTGGCGAGAGGGGTGATAAGAAACGTTTGAGTTTAAAACATTTCAAAATCGATTATGTCAGTGCATGGAAGTAGAAACAGTTGAAGATTACCTTGGTAGAAAGATTATTTTCTAATGTAACTTGGACGACCGGTGAATTTGCAACGGCAAGCCTTCTTTGCGCCTGGCTGCTGAAGTGACTGTAAGCCGTTTCCTTCATTTCACTGAAGGTTGCGTTGCTATCGTGGCCATCAATCAGCGGAAAGTGGTTGGGAATTACTTGATGACCCCAAGGTAGCCTCTATTAACGTTTGGAGTGTGTTTCTACATAGCTTGGGTGATTTTAGTTCCAACTCAGTTATACTGAGTTTTACCAGCAAGCGCGTGACAATGAAAATCAAATCGAGTATCAAATAATTTTGTCCTCAATTTAAATTATCATTGTTTTGCATGTTTCATAGTTCCGTGAAACGCGCTAAAGATTACTTCGCGCCGTGCTACCGTTCTGACAACCATTTACAGTCGATGAGCAAAGCTACTTATGGTAAAATAATGCTGTGGTTGTGAGTGATACTTAAGAAAACCCCGTTTCTTCACCACAAGACATGTCCCATCATTCCGTTCTATTTAGTGCACTCAACACCCAATTCGTGTTACCAAGACTGTCCCACAACGAATGACGAAAACTTGTGATTTTCGTTTGGCAGCTTTTGTGCGAGGAGATATCCATCGCTTTGAAACAGAAAAATCAGTGAAATTCTCCAAATGAAAGCGCGTAGACACATTCATTGTAATGACCAGGCAGTGAAAAGCGCTCAGATCTCAGATGCATTTTAACAGGACAATGCAAGTTTCAACTCTAGCGGTGAAACATTTTACTTCTCATTAAGATTTTAATGATTACTGCACTCGCTTATTTATTATTATTATTAAAAAATATTAGATTGTTTAATGATTACTGCAGTTGCAAGTCGATAGCTTGAATCTTTATCGCCAAACTGCTGTTTCGGGTACAAAGGCTTTATGATAGCGATATATCAGTTGTTTAAAATACACTTTCAGCCTACTGGATATGGGGCTTACTGTCAATGCCTAAATTCAATTCATCGTTTTTACGGAGTGTCCTGCAACCATCAAATAAGTAAGGATGTAAACGTTAATGATGTTGACCTATCGTTCCGCTACAGGGACTCCTAAAAATCGTAATGCAAATGAATCGCAGGGGCAAGCTTCAATGTAGGACTCTTAAATTGTGGGATCTCGACCCACCAAGCCTCCTCTCTACCCACCTAAGATCATGTATAACCCCAAAAAGATCTATGCAAAGGAGGAAAAAAGACGGGCAAAAGGCTTGTCGGCCGAGTCGAGAAATGTCTCGAACATGTACTTTTTAAACAGTCCCAGCCCACAGTTTACCTCGGCAGACTTGTAAGGGACGTTTTGGATTTCAAAGAGGAGTTGAATAGACTTTTTACTTAGACGTGCATGGCTTAATTTCTGAGTTAAGCATGACTACAGGCAGGATCCACCAAGTAGCCACCTCAGGCCCGTGGGATATGCTTGGTGTCGGCGGAGTCGAAGTAGTAATATCTCTTGACAAGCAGTATTCTAAGAGGTATAAGAACCGTCGTCAAAATATCCGATTATCTCTTGAAGAAAACCTCAACTCAGAAGTCAACATTCCTTCGTATTTTGACTATAAAAGTGTCTCGCATATGTTTTTCCTCGCTGAATATTATGGAATCATCCAACCTGTTCACTACCAGTTTCCCCAAAACACCACTGAAACAAGAGGAGAAAAAGCTAAACCGAGAACTGTTTATACAGTAAATGTGACAGAGTTGTAACTAATTTTTGCGACTCGAGTCGAGTCATAGGCAAAAAAGCTGAGTCGAGTCAAGTATTTTGCTCTTGAGTTCATTCGAGTCACAAACATTTGAACACAATACGATAAATAAAAACAGAAAGTCATTTTCCGCCTTTTTAAATTTACCTCTGGTTAAGTGTGTTGTAACACCACATCCTACTAGACTTGACAACAATAACACATGACATGAACATTACAAACCAACGCTGTTTTAGTTCGCAAAGAGTTTGCTTATGGGGGCTCTCTCTTGTTAAATTTCACTCGAGTAAGGTCTTCTGATGAAGAACTCGAGTCGAGTGGAGTTGAGTCATTTAATCGCAGTAAACTCAAGTCGAGTCGAGTCACCAAAGATTGTGACTCGAGTAGGACAAGAGTCTAGTTATTGACTCAAGTCATACCACCTCTGGAGTGCGAAAGCCAAGGAGATCACAAGATCGGCAACCAGCTTGAAATCTGTACTAGCTTGGGTCATTGCGAGTCACAACACTCCTTGCTTCGATTCACAACCAAGACCATTGTCACCACATGGGGTGGTCGAAACAGTGACATAATGACTGAGAGTCTGTCATACAACCAAGTAGGCCTATGTAGGCCTAGGTAGCGCTTGAAGGTTTGCATGGCGGATCGACAATTAGTTAAGGATTTTTTTTTGCGGTTACACCATGTACAATATTCTCTTTTATGAGTATGTGTGGTTCTGAGAAGAACCGGGCCTATGTACGAGTTTAGTTGGTATACGTAAGTGCCCCGCGTCTTCCATTCAGTGGAATTTTGCATTTCGAACAAGGTGTGACTTACAAGTTGACAGAGACTGAACACCATTTGTAATTAGAATTGGTCACGTGGAGAACTATTCTATTTTGCTCCAAAATATACACTGAAATGCGCAACTGCAAGTGATAGATGGCTTTGTTTCATTACAGCGCCTCCAGAAGAATTACGCTGCATCCGAATCTATTGTCTAGAGCTAGGTCTAGGTTTTCTCTCCATTGGAAAAGCGTGGAGACGTGCAGACAATAGACCTAGCCGTAGCTCTGGAATCCCGTTTCGGACACGGCCGTAATCTCATTGGAGGTATAACCCCCTGGGGTGTATGTAAAATCATATTGAAATCGGAGGATTTGAGAATGTTTGGGTTAAATTAAGTAAGGTTTGTGAAGGTGTATTTTAACTTAATATTTAAGAATTTGAAAAACTGTAAGACAGGGTCTGATGTGTATAATAAACGCATGCTATACAGTGCCACCTTTATGAAGAATTTACATCATGACACCATTATCTGTTTACAGGTGTAGTTCCTGTAACAATAATGATGAAGCAGTTTAACGACTGGGGAGTTTGTGTTGGAGAAAAGTATGGTAATGTGCCGAGTGTCCAGTATACAAGGGTGGATCTAGAACGAACTTTTTTGAGGGGGTAAGGATTTTTCCTTTTAGCTGGGGACAAATATTGGATAAATGAAATGGACCAAAACCCACCTTCCTGTCTTTATTTCCCGCTCCCCATTTTCTCTCCTTTCAGGTGAGCCACGACCCTCGATGCCCCCCCCCCCGATCCATCAGTGCTCACACTTTAATTTTTGAAGTCCTTTCAGCATTTTGCCCGTGTTATATATTTATTTCCAAAATTCCACATTTTGGGACACAAACAGACGAGACCAACAGAATAGAAGGTCGGAAATTAAGCGTTATGTGTATGGTTCGCTGTCTTGTACATGTATAGGCCTAGATACCACCACGGATTACCTGTTTTCCTGAAGTAATTCAGAAGTGATCGTCATCCTCAAAAGGACATCTTGCACAGGAATAATGGATGAATAACTCCTACTGCTGCTGCGAGCTTGATTATTTTAGGCGACGAAAACTTTTAAGGGAATATAACTACTCCTTCGACATTCTCACTGTATCTGTGGCATTGGATAAAATAAGCTTTGCATTGGATTCATTTACCTACCGGCATATGAACCAGTTAAATCTAAAGTACATGTACACCTGTTCTTTAAAAATTTTCAGTACTTTTCCATCAAGACACTGCCGCATTCCTAGTATACGAGCAGCCTAAAGCTGATGAGAAAAACAGGCCATCAAATGTCTCTTTAAAAGAGCACCAGTCACTGTAGGCTGTAAAATAAACGCGATCTTTATTAGAGTCAGAATTGACATTCACGATCGTGGTTCTAGAGAAAAATTGGTGTTCGTCGAAAGGAATCCTTTATCCGTCGAAAGGATTTTTACCTGCCCGACGTGTATTATAACACCGTATACTCAGTGTTTGCCCCCAAAGCGTACTCGGAAGGGACTCGAACCCACGACTCCATGCAGTGCTTACAACTTTTTTTCTGGTAAGCTTAAAAAAAAACAATTTATAGCAACACAATACTGGTTGAAAAGAGGGTGCTTGTTTTTGCGTAATTGATAAGTTTGCACCTTATTCTATACGCTTTCAATAAACACACTTCCTTCGTGGGGTTGTACATAAAAGGCATCGCTTCAGTGTTCAGCTCACTGAAGCGCAGTGAACGGATGCGGATACGGAATGGGCAAAAACCGTGCATAATGGTAAGATGGCTTAAAGGCATCCTACCATGTACATTATTGGCTGCGTTGCGTATACGATGCATCCATGATTTGAACAGACACAAATATCGACCCCATTAACATAGCATATGTATGCGTTACGTTCGGCCGTCAACAGGAAGCGATTTTGACGGATATGCAACGCTTCGAGTAAGTGTCGATGTGCGTGTGGAAAGTATATGGTGTTCTATAGCCGCCAAAATTGCGTCGCGTCATCCCGTCGTCACGACGCCACACGCAACGTTACGACGGCTCTGTCTCGTCGTGGCGTCGCGTCGTGGCGTTGCCTCCTTTCTCATTACTTTTATGCTGCGTTTAATGCATTTCGTCGTGCCGTCGCGTTGTGCCGTCACCCCTTAGCGTCGTGCCGTCGCGTCGTGCCGTCGCATCGTGCCCTTGCCGTCGCCTCATTACTGGGCGACCTTAGAAATGGAGTTAAGTTCAATGCCAATAGATACCATTTTTCATGATAAAATCTTGTAGGCCCTATTGGTGCATTCCACCAAATGGTTGGATTTCTGCGCGCAAACTCATTAATATTTTGTGATCCCACGGGGTTTTACAATAAGACATACCATAATCAGGAGGGATCATAGAAATATTTCTGTAAATTCCAAATTTGGGACTGGTAGTTTCCAGTTCGGGGTATTTCTTCCACAAAAAGCTCCAAATTGAGGGCCTTTTTTGGATAGAGGCGGGCGGCAACATTCAGAGCTGAGCGCATATTTTTTCTACTATTTGGGGGGTATCTTCGAGGAGAGGCGAATTCAAAAAAGTACGTGACTAACCCCCATAACATTGAAACGGAAAGTGATCCTCTGGCCATAATCTTGCATTTCCAGTAAAAACAGAGACCAACCACTTCTCGAGAGTCAACAGGCGGTGCTATTTTGGTCTGATTTTGCACTGTTTTCTATGGGCGCGTATTTGGTGTAGGGCCTAGTACAACCATTGATCTCCGTTTAGACTGAGATCAATGAGTGCAACCCTATGTACGCACTTAATTTTTTCCAGGACTTGTGATATACGCCCTCTATTGGCCTTAATAATTACCAGCCATTTAGAACAGACACGACGGCACGTTACGACGGACGACGACACGACGCAACAGCACAACACGACGGTGCGACGATACGACACGACGGCAAGACATCAGGACACGACGGCTGGACGCGACGGCTAAACCACACTGTATAAAAAACAATATAATGACCTGCGACACAACGGCAAGACGGCACGACACGACGCTATGACGGCAAGACGCGACATCACGACGGCACGATACGACGGCAAGACGAGCCGGCACAACGCGACAGCATCAAGAAACAGCATGACTCGATGGCAGGACGCGACGCCACGGCGGCACGACGGGACGCCCATGTGGACATGATGGAACTGGCAGGGATTTGCCTTTTCCCAGAAAGCCTTGGCGAATGCGCTGGAGCGTTCGATTAGCCTCATTTCGAGGCGTGTAACACGAGGGAAGCTAATCGAACGCACCCATTAGTGAGGAATTTTAACGCATACGGACTGCTTCTATGCGCACATGGTGCTACCACAAAATCCGGTAATCCTTAGGTGACTTCGTCATATTGGCCTACGCTCAAGCACCACTGATTACAAACTCCTACTGGATGAACTTTCAAGTTGTTTGTTTTCTTCCGGTTCCATGTTTTTTTAAAACTCGACTCTTTTTTTTTACCACCCATAACTTCTGAAAGTGCCACAGGAACATCAAATAAGATGCAAAATAGCAAACTATTGCAGTATTAACATTTCGTTTAAACTCTTAAGACCTACAATTGGGGATAAATTTTGGAAACAAAGCCTGAGGCGGGGACGAAACCAGGTATTGAACCCCCTCCCCACCAGGAAGCGCTCTGGACGTTTCCCCTCCCCCCCCCAGGAAGCGCTCTGGACGTTTCCCCCAAGCGTGTCTGCCGCCCCCCCCCCACCTGGAACATTTTTGCGTGGTCATTGGTGGGGCATTTTCATGACCCGCGATATCGTCAAACGGGTTTCCCTTCTTCTCGACTCACTGGTATAATATATGTATTATAATCTGCTTGTTCTGATCACGGTGGGTGCGGCTCTCTCAGTAGTCGCGGTTAGAGAAATATGGCGCGCCCATTATTGTCGGATCAAAATTTGATTGGGTGAATGCAAACTGTTACCCTACTTTCATTCTGAAATAACCATAGCCATTTTCCAATACTCATCTTAGTCTCCGTTTCAGGCTTCGTGTATGAAGCCAATCCTCGATTGTGGGCCTGAAGCGTTTAACTTAAATTGAAGTACTGCATAGTTTGGCTCTTTTGCATCTTAGGCTACTTGATGTTTTGTGGCACTATCAGACTTACTATTGCGCTTACAAACTCAAAGTCAGGAAGTTGAAAAAACAGTTGAAGCCCGGTTGAGACGGACCCAAGTCGAGTATTGGAAAACAGCCCATGTGATGTAAGAGTGTATTGCACCTTCATGTCACGTCATAGTCCATCCACGGAGACGAACGCTGTCACACAATGAGTATTAATTAAATGGATGAAAAAGCCCCTGTTATTAGAGTGTTGCTGAAGATTCATTCATTATGGCTGCATTCAGAGTACAGGCTGTCATAAAAACAGAGAGAGTAAATTTCAAACGCAGGAACATTGTACCGCCATTACTGGTTAAAAATTCAAAAATTCAGTACTGTTCATCTGCCGTTTTCCTGAGTAATTTAAAGTCTTTAAGTTTAAGGTCATTCAGCTCGACTGCATGTTGTGAACTTTATCTGTTGTGCACTGCAGTGAACCGCAAGTAGTTGCTGAACGGGCGTTGTATCTGGTCACAGTAGTAAGTTTGAATCTTCTGTTCGATATGACCATGGAGGAATAAAAAACACATTTTAATGATCATGATCGGATCATTACTGTTAAGATCATAATTTTGTTAAAGGAAACGACTTTGTAGCAACAATTTTACCGGCAATGACTTATCCAGACGGCTGGACATGATTTAACGCATAGTCACTCAAAAATATGTCCCTTTTTGTTCTTTGCCGAATTGAATGATGGTTTTGATGAATTATTCAGTCTCCAATATTGCAACGTACTCCATTCTTTTTCATCTTGAGCCCGCCAGTCGTGAAAAGTTTAAAGGATACAGGTACCTCATTAAGACATCAGGGATAACCTGGATTGTTCAATGGTAGCCAGATGGGTAATTTTGCAGAATCGTCGTGTGATATTTCTTGGTGTATATATAGACGTGTTGGAGGACCTACGTCGTTTGTAATGAGCAGGGAACGTAAAATGCTTTGGGTAATGGACTTCTAATGAAAAATTCAAATTCAATTTCGTTCACCAGTCGATATGTCTCCCTGGAAATGGTAGCCAACCCTTTCAATATTTAGGCATAGAGATGATTAATTATCCTCTTCTCCGTTAATGGTGATGTGAATGTATAGTCCTGTAATGCACTTTTTCTGGTATTTGGCGACCACAAAAAGAAGTGTATGACGTTGATGTATGCCGTACCACGCAATTTCGCATTTTGGAACTATTTGGTTATTAGTAAACCTGTCATATTTGAAAAAAAAAAGCATTTGATTTGTTCTTTTTACTGTTGTGTTAAGGATCATAAAATTTTTTATTCGTTTTAATGTATTGCGCTCTGGGTCCTTCAATCCAAATCCAAATGGTCTGACACAAGTCTATCGGAATATGTTTCAAAATTGCATATTTCTCTTCTGTACACAATACTTCATCATGCACACAGATGTCGTCTCAATCTCCACACAAAATATATCTACTGCATTTTTTTCATATTGACGTTCTCTTCAAAACAACTTGTGAAAATGGAACAATTTAGTGATGTAATGTACGCAGAATTCGTAATGGATGAATGTGGACTCAGTCATCTCTATCCTTAAGTGGAGGTCTGGTTATTAGATACGCATATGCGTTACAAGTATGTTTATAAAGAGCAAAGTAAAACTGAGTGACTGCCAAATACTTTCAAACAGAGGAAATTGTCGACACATGCACGGATTCTGCCATTCAGTTCACTATAAGAAATGGCTTTTAGATGTTTACTTGTGGGTAGAATAAATTGCCTTTTAGTATCACCCACGGAGAACGCAATTGTTGAGGAGTAGGTCCAGAATTTACCATATTCTGTCAAATGCAACTTGGATAGAGAAATGTGATCCCGAAATTTATAGTGCGCACTGGGGACCAGGTGAGCTTTTCGTCAGAGATTTCAAGAAGGAACAAATTTGGCAACGGAGCGTTTTGAGGAAAGTGAGTTTTAAGTCGGTCATTTTTTAGATAAAGATTTCGTCTTCTTAGGAGCACGTTGACAATTTTTTAATACAGATAGCTAAAGTTTCCGATGTCTGAATTACAGAAAAATAGAGTACTTAATCTCCATGGAAATTCGTCTCTTGTGAAATTCAAAATCCAACATGTTTCGCCGGGGAAATGGTATGACTACAGAGGCACATTCCCCCACCGAATGCTGATGCCCCCTCCCCCCGTTTCCCTTCATTTGAAGTCTGTGAATAATCTCTGTTTACTGTGTAGCTGCAGCCTATTTTCTTGTGGTGTGCCCCTTTAAAAAATGTATGAACCCCTGGTTGCTCCCCGGACATTTAAGCCTTAATTACGCCACTGCGCTGGGACGATTTGTCCATATAGATATCACACATCGAGGAAATTTCAAGGGGAGGGGTCAGGCCTGTTAGATTTTCGTCCAACACGGACGTTATAGAGTAGTGCACCTCCAAGAATTTGCAACGCATTGACCAATCACATCAGTCAATGCTTATCAGAGAAATATGAAGGGGCTGCGTGGCACCGAGATCAGAATATCGACAAGAATATAATATCAAATCAGTGCTCTGAAATATGTGGTTGCCGAGCTTTCGGTAACCATGAGTACCTTCTTGCCCTGAAGAAGGTAATCAATGCACATCATTGGAAAGGGTCAACAGATTTCGCGCTCTGTGATTGGTCAACGCGTTGCTCTTGGAAGCGCACTATTGTGAATCGCCCGTGTGAATTATTGCAGACAGGCAGGCATATTGCATTACACTATTACTGTTGTACTTACTTTTATACACGCAGTAAGACGTCATTATTTTTGCCTTTTTTTAAGTTTTAAATTTCTATTTCATTCATTTATTAATTTAATTTTGGCGTTAAAGCAGTGGGGGGTTGACCTTCAAACCTCTCCCCTGGATGCATGTCTGCTTCCTAAAAATTCAAAATGTCACGCGAGCCCTGTAAGTTGCTCACGGAGCGCTAAATTTGTCTCTTCATAAAAATTCAGATACCTATCTGCTCCGAGTGGGAACAAAAGAGGGCATGTTTTTAAATGAAATTAACCTTCCTTTGGTACGAACCATATAGAGATCACAAGTAGAACTAAAGGTGACACAGGGCACCATGCGTCATGTGCGTGTGAAACATGTACAACGGTACAAGTGCTCTGAGGAGACGTGAGACGGACTCGACGGTGAGGGTTTACTTCAGCTCAAGGGAGATAGTGGAATTATTCGACAACCTGAATTAGAAGCAATTATAAACGCATACGCTACCAGTTTTGCGTATGTAGCCGAAATTATGAGAAGTATGGGAAACAATGGGCGAAGTGATGGATGGCAGCACGTAACTCTCTTTCATTGACTGTATTTGCATACATGTGCTCTTAAAATACATTCACCCGTTTGCAGCTCTTCGGCACTGCTGTCTCTTCGTTTCAATACGGCAAACGCATCGTTTAGAATCATGGCCAGATTAAGTAGGCTTAAATAGAGGTTTGTTCACCATAGAAAAACGGCTTCATGGAATGTTTGGGCTGGAATTCTTCAACTGTACGTAAATTTCCTATACCAAGGGGTGAATTTGCCTGTAGTTTTGAATAGGGTCTGGTGGCCTGTGTGCTTTTATAACGCTTTACCCACAGATTCTGTATCTTGATTAGTCAAAAGTGGGCCATGTGACGCTTGCTAGCTTTACTATTTTCTGCACTGCCACTCCACAAAGTCTAAAGACGTGCAACTTCGCTCTGAAAGAGAACTAGGCCTATCCCCTCAGCAACCAAAGAACTATGTCTGTAGCAACGAAACCGCATGAATAGTGCCCAGGTGTGTATTTTGCCTTACCAGAGTGTTAGATCGAGTCAGTTGATTTGGACTCTTGTCGCTATTTTAATGAATCGTGACTTGACTTGTCACTATCAGTTTTGACTTGGCTTGGACTTGCAAAATAGGCTTGCCTACCACCTGTGCAGCTCATAGCATGGGTGATGTGTTACAGAACAAATATTGACTGTTCTTGTTATAATAAAACTAGTCTCCCTCGTTGATCCATGAAGCATACTATTTTCCCTCGGCTTCGCCTCAGGAAAATAGAATGCTCCATGGATCACCTCAGCAGGGTATCTTTACTATACCTCTCGAAGCAGTCTTTGGGCACACTGGTCGCGCTCTGGGCAGGTGGTACCCGCGTATTACATGCCTCTTCGACCAATAGGGTGTCGTGATTTGTCAAATGCACGTGCGCGTCAAGCTGCGTATGAGTGCAGTGCTGCCGCTGTTGTGGTGTCTAATCAGATTTGTTTTTACCCCATTGAACACCGTGCTTTCAACAGCAGTAAAGGTCAAATTTGCCTCTTCATGAAAACTATACGGTCGAGGTGAAACTCAGTGATCTCGATGATGATAACTGATTTTGAGCAAATAACCTCGCCAAGATGCCCGGTGCTATCCAATAACTCAATTGATTCCGACTGGGGAAAAAATCGAAAAGAAAAAGAGCTGACAAAAATTACTCCTCCGTAAAAACTGAAAATATGTCAGAGGACGTTGTTTTGAGGGGCACTCGGTATGGGCATAGCTTTAAGAGAGTAAACCGAAAAAATTCAGTGCTCTCTTTTGTCAATTTCCTCCAAATCGCGCAGTCGGCATAACGTCACTGTGGCCTTTTAAGTGTCTTTTCAGGTAAGTACTTTATATTTGTGTCCATGGTCGAAAATATATTTTTAAACTACTTTGTATTATGAAAGGACCAGGGGTGCAAATAAGAAAAATATACTTTTCAAAAACATACCGTGCTCATTGCCATGGATACAGCTCATTTTGTGTTTTTATGCATTTTAAGCCAATTTGGGGCTGTGAAACAAAGTTTCTAGCTATTAATAATATGTAATGTAAAATTTCATCTAACCAAAATGCTAAATTATTTCACAAAGACCCCGCCTCAACGTGCGTTTGCTGTGTTCCCATTTTAAGTTTGTGTCACTGGCACTAAGAAAACTTTGAGAGACAAACGGGCTTATGCCATCAAAAGTGTTGTTTCTGGAAACTGTCAGGCACGTGCAGTTTCTGAAAGTACGAAAGAATTATCCAACATCAGTTTTATCCGTATGGTCAATATCACTGAATACTGCGATTCACCGGTAACCAAGTTTAATAATTGGTTAATCATCAACCATGCCAATATCTACGGGAAATTTGCCTTGTCAAACGATTTTTGTTTTCTGTTTGTGATGATAGTTTGGCAGCGGATATGAATACCTCTACAAAGGAATCAGCTCAGGTAAGCACTTTTTATGTCATGGCTTTTTTTGTGATGCTGTGGCACTCCCCGTGGAAATTCTGACCAGCAAATTAAATATGATATAACGACAAAAGAAAATTGGTAAACAAACGTTACATCCTGTGTGCTTATGCGTGCCTTGTCTTATTTTAAAACGAAATATAACTTTTGAAATTTTACTTGTATTTCGGTTGAAAGAACAGTATTTGTGGGTTTGTTGCTTGTCTTATTTTGAAACGAAATATAACTTTTGAAATTTTATCTGTATTTAGGTTGAAAGAACAGCATTTGTGGGTTTTAAATTCCAAAAGATCTCATAATTAGTATGTTGTACTATAGAAAACTTGTTTTGCCAACGCATTTTGAGCAACATGCTCGTGTTTTGGAGACATCGTTATGGAACATTTCCAATCATTGTGTACATAATGTGTAATTTTAATTGATTTGTTTTGTTTAATCTAACAATTATGGCAATTTTTCTAATGTAAACCGAGTAATGTTGTGACAGATCAGATTGTGCATTTTGCTACATTTTACTGGCCAGCTTACAGGAAAAAGCTGGAAGATGGTAGCCAAATGTTTCCCAGAGAACTGCTCGGTTATTGCTTTCTCGAATCAGTGTGAATAGCTCTCAAATCTGTGAATTTCATGTATATCGACGGGTGCTCCCCGGAAAAAAAGGGAAGAAAAGAAAAAAAGAAAGAAAAGAAAAATAAAGGAAGGAAAATAAAAACAATTCACTGGTTTGTGTGAAAAATACCTCAGAAACTGACTGCATATCACCAGTAAAGTTTGCCAGTTTGCAAGTGCTCCCCTTGAAAGGGCTATGGTCATCCCTGGTAACACCCATGGCATGTTTTCCATTTCAAGGCATGTCTCCAATGCTGTAAACAAATGTTTGCAAATTGTGACAGCATATCATTACTTATTTCATATGAGCCTCAGTTGAACACACCAAATTCAGTTAGTATGGTTAAATTTAACTTCAGGTAAATCCACATCCATTCCATGTCACACAAATTCTTGCAAAGTATGTCTCACTACAGAGTTTTGATCGTGTTATGTTAAAAATTTCTATATCTGTTGACTATGTTACTGTCTATTTTATACTGTTCAGGGGACCCGCACTCAACAAGCTTTGCTTTTTGTGGGTCTGCTGCCTTTCTTTGTATTGGTTGTAACTGTGTCATCTTAATTCTTAATAAACTCTCGAAATATTCTATGAATTCTTTTCATACAATTAAATGCACAGTGAGACGAAATAAAGTCAATTAACTAAGTCAGTTATTAATGCTGTCGCTGTTGTTTCAGAGAGTGATGGGGATTTGAATTAGAATCAAGCTAATGCAGTTATTTATTAGATTTCAAATGCTATTTTTTATCAACAATCTGTTTAAAGTTTGAGACCATTAGGCGATAAGGTAATGTATATGAGGGCTCTTGACACGAGCATTTGGCTGTGGTACTCTTCAAGTTTTCCGAATATGAGATTAATCATATCTTGAATACTTGGTTAAAGTTGGTTTGAGAATACATCTATCAAGGGGATGGTAAGAGCGCCACTGTATGTGTGGCCTGGTCGAAGACAAGTTTTAGGAACAAAAGGAGGCTGTAGACAGCTATTGTCTCATCAATCAGCTTGAACTTAGAGCTTGCGACACTTTTCTTGGTAGTTATAAGCCAGGAACACAGACCATCTTTAGATAGATATAATTATGTGAGTGATTTCATTTTCAATCAGCATATTACTGAGAACGTAATACAAAACTGCTGCAAACTGCTTGCTGATGACAGTAACCTTAATACACATCACAACATATGAAGGCCGACGTTTTGATCCTAGCAAAATCTTTCTTAAAGGCAAAGGTCATCCTTTGAGAAAGATTTTGCCAGGACCGAAACGTCAGACCTTTCACATTTTGTGAGAATATTGTTCATTTCTCCTGCACACATTTTTTATTGTTCCAATCAGCAGAATGAATGGAATAACTTGAGACCAATTAACATGCTTGTAATTTGTGTTGCACTTACAATATGGGAGAGTGCATTTCTTTGCATTTTTAGAAGAGCTTTATGACAGTACCTTTGCCTACTGGAGCCTGAATTTTTTGAATATGGACTCTGAGATGGGAAGCTCATCCACGCTTGCCTCATCTTTTGGGGGCCCCAGTTTCTGCAGCATTAAAGGTTAGCAACACGCTGTTCAGTTTCTTCCTTTTTATTTGTATGTGACATTGACTTTTTAAAACTCGTTTTATCTGATACTGTGATGTTTTTTTAAGACTAAATTTCTAATAAATTAAAGAACCTTTTATCTCATAAAATGTTGCTTCCAACAGCTGTGTATCTCTCTGTTTATTAAAAAAGTTTGTATGCTGGAGAAACTTCACCATGTAGGGAAAATTCCCTCAGAGAGTGAGTAAGGTTGTTAATATTTGACCAATATATGAAGTATCAACTTCTGAAGACAAGTTGCTTCATTTTATGATAAAAGTACATAAAAAACCTGCAGATTCCCTTTGTACATGTGGATCAAGAACCAAAGTTTTGGGGAGCAAAACATTTTGGGAGGGGGGGGGAATCTGGGAATTTTTGTAGGCAGCCTCAGACCTGTCTGAGGGCTGAGACTAATTGGGGGCATTTTACATGCTTTGAGAAGAAAGGGAAATGACAAGAAAAGTCATTTTTCTCTTATTCTATATTAGGAACCTGCCTCCCCCGTATTTGCCATCCCCCATTTTTGTGGGAGGATTGAAATAGTCCATGTTTTCTACCCAGGTTCTGCTAGTGATCATGTTTTGAAATGTGGCTTTTTTACAGACTGACTGATTCAATTGAGAGCTTAAACAATACATCATATCTTAAAGTGATTGTTTTCTGAATTGAAAGAGCTATGACATGAATTTCACTGGGATCATAGGCCGATTCTGGACAGCTTTAAACTCCTTTTTAACAACTTTAAATTCCTTTAAATTTGTTGAAACAATTAGATATCTCTTTTTCATAGTTCCTATTGAAATGCAAGCCCTTTATAACATTACAAATTTTGCATGCTTTTCCTAAGAAATTGAGTGTTGTTGCTGTGTTATCATTGCAGGAAGACACTGTTCAATCTAGGTCTCCTGCTCAAGTGTTGTCAACCAAAACTTTTAACTGAAATGCACTTTTGAGGAACTTGGTGCTTACAGGCCCACTGTAATTATCTGAATCAATCACCAAAGAAAAAAAAATTAAAGACAGCAGAGATACCTTAAGCCTGGCTAAGTTTGGTGTTGAAGTAACTGTAATATTAATTATTTCCTTTCGGATTGACAACACACTTTTATTTAATACAATTTGGCATTAGCATGAAAACACAAAGGTATCAGAAATGGTCATAAAATGCCCAAATGAGATTTTAAAATGGGGTTAAATGAGATGCAAAACCTGATATAGGTAAGCTTCATATTCATTCCATGGCAGGTATTGATGTCCTCAATGGGGCTGCGGTCCTGAACCAGACTTACTCTTCAGACTTGAAGTCAGCCAAGATCACCTTGAGCTCCTATCCGAATGACTGCCCAACCAACCCACTGGCATGCGCAGATGGCTTCACCGTGGCTTTCTGGTTCAGCATGAAGGAAGATGTCAATGAGACATTGAAAGATAACACATGCATGCTACTTAGCCTGAACGACACCTCAAAGAATGGCTTTCAGGTATTCTCTCTTGTCAGGGAGCAGAGTCACTAGCAGTGGCCTAACTGAGGGGGTATGCAGGCACATCCCGCCCCCCTTTGAAATCTGTGAATAATCTCCATTAAACTGCAGCTTATTGTTTTGTGGTGCCCCCTTGAAAAAAAATGTGTATACCTCTGGGATATTTAGCCCTAGTTACATCACTGGGTGGCTTTTTTCTGTAACCAGACTACATGAAACACCAGGTACAGATGAAGAACCAGATTTTGGTTCTTTCAGGTTGAAGGACAAAACTTTGGAAAATTTCCAAATTTTTTCCTGGATTGCCAACAGAGGCTGAAAAACTCCAGTCAGGCTACTTGGGTTTGAAATCAGAGTTGTCCTGTCTTAGCAGTACCATTTCTCATCTCTTTCAAAGCTACAGTGTTCAACATGCACATGAGTTTGCAATCACAGTTCTTTATTTCTGTGTAAGATTAGCTCCACCAGGACTGACAAGATCCACTCATCCAAAGCACCTCATAGCAAATCTAGTATGTTATGGGTGGAATTAACCTGGATCTGTAGCTTGGTCGCAGTCCTGATTGAGATACTTCAGCTTGAAAATAGAGAATGTGCCTCTCATTTTGAATGACGCCGAAAGTAAAATGTAGGGAAGCATATATATCGAAGTGTATAGGGGCCACTTGCACAACATTTTTTTTCAAGTTATTATCTCACTGCAGCGAGTTACTGTCTCACTGTGGTGAGTTATTATCTGGCTGCCGTGAGATAATAACTTGCCGCGGCAAGATAATAACTTGAAAACATTTTTTGCAAGTGGCCCAGATGCGCTGCTGTAATAATGTACATGCATACATGAAAGTATTTTTACCTTTTGGCTATACCCATTTCTGTGACTGAATTTTAGTCAATTACATCGCAATGAGCATTGCTAATGATAACTTGTGTTTCCCATCTTGTAGATTGCGTTCAAAGGAGACCAAAGAACCGTCTCTTTCCAGGCCCTCAACATCACACTTGAGTCCACAGAAGTCTATAATGCCTCTGATATGTGGCTGTGGAACCATGTGGGGATGACATGGGACAATCGCACTGGAGGTAAGGAAGTTTTCCTCAGAATTTGGTATGGTCAGGTATATGAGGTCATCTAGCCTGGTTTCTGTCGATCTGGTCCCGTCTGATGTTGTCATATCTTTCAAGGTGATGTTTAATAACAAGAATGGACTACATGGTGTATTCGTTGAATTTACTGGTGTTGTTTGGTCCAACTGGCATTTAAGAAAGAAACAAAACATGTCCTCTGCCTTTATTGTGATTTTACATGGGTGAAGAAGTGGAAGCAGGCTCCAAATCATGTGTTTAGTTTGTAGCATGAGGACATTGTGTATGCTATTTGCATAATTAGAGGTACCAGGACATCCTGTCTCTAAACAACTGTACACGTAACCTCGGACCCCATGACCCATCCACCACAGGGTCACACCCAGGGCCCCAACAACCTCTCTCTCAAACAGCCACTTCCACCAAAATATCCTAGAGCCAGCTTTAAACCCATCCGTCCAGTGATGACTCACTAAGCCACATCAAACCAGTGACCATCCAACTACTAGTACCTGCCCCCTCCCACCTAAAAACCCTCTGATGCATCCACTGGGGTATGTAACTATTGAATCCCTCATTGTGGTTCAATTTTGAAAACCTTAAAATCATTGAAAGCTACCATCTTTCTGACTCTTCCAATTAGAGCTCACGGTTTTCTCCAATGGGCAAAAGGATAAGTCGTGCAGCATGACAGCGATGGGGCACTGTCAGGCTCCTGTACCACTGCAAAATCAAGGCTGCAGCTACCTTGCTCTGGATGAAATAGGGATTTGGGACCGGCCCCTGAATGAGAGTGAGATGAGTGCTCTGAGGCTTGATCCATTTAACTTGACCAATGATTCAAGTACAACGGTTGTACCAACTGATGGGTATACAATGCCACAAGGTACAGTGCATCAAGAGTCATTTGTAGGTTTCATATCATTGGGTGTATCTTCCAATTCAGTTGGCCTAATTCACGAGATGCCCCTTATAAACCGGAGTCATGCTATGTAGCCTCAACAAGCGTTAACAAACCATCAAGAGGTTAATCGAGCGCATTTATGAAATTTTTTTTTAATTTACAATATTAATTGTGCTCCAACATATTTCATTCAATGTATCATATCTATCTGAAATATCATTTCACGGCTCACGGTTAACGGGTTGACGGGTTGAAAGTTGAGTGACAAAGTGAGGCCTGCTCATGCAGCCCGACCGGCCACCATCCTATTTACTTGTGGAGGGTAGAGTAAAGAAAGACGACAGCCGAAAAACATCACAAAAAAAGTTTTTTTCTAGAAGCGAATTCAATGTTTCTCTTACACAGTAGAGTCTTTAAAATATTATAAAACCACTTTTAAACCTTTAGAGGGTATTTTCAAGTTGTTGACGCTTTGGCGACACTTCTTGTGCGTGTTGGTGTGTTGACACTTGTTGACACTTAACGCTAAATAGCATGACCTATAACAATGCTCCCAAATTCATCTGAGGCCATTTTCTGCTGCACATGTAACAAGAAAGAGTCAATAACATCAAGCCAAAAAGTGTTATGCCTTTGCATATTAAAGAGCTTGGCATCTTCCCAGGCATTTTGGAGTTGTGTAATTTTAAATTTTGTGTGCTTGAACAATGACATGTTTTTACAACAGTGTATCCAGTGGGATACATAATTTTAGGGGGCGACTGAGGAACTCAACAGCAGTTGACTGACAAACCATCAAAAGTACCGGTACTTGGAAAGGTGACAGTCGGAGGAAAATTTTCAGGAAAATCACTCATGGATCCTTATTATTGGGTTGGGTTTCTGGCAACATCCCCCCACCCGACATTAAATATCATTAAATATAATGATAAAAAGTTATGCATAAAGTTTCTCAAAATATTTGTGTTTAACATTTGTGTCTGCATAAAAACACACAAGCTGTAATAAAGAGTGGATGGTAAGGATCTACCACAGGGCTATGTCATGAACTAGAAGAGTGGCCTTTTCAAATCAACTGGTCTGTACCTAGTTCGTCCTAAACCATTCCCTCTTGATGGGCTGTTGTTTTCAAGTTGACATGATAAAAAATCAAATGGATTGAAACAAAATCTTAACTGTCACTGCAGCATTTGACACAGTGAAGTTAATTTTCATAATAGGTCCTCGTGAAGTGATTCATGTTCAGTTGGAGTCTGAATTCAGTTGAGACCGCATGCTTTGGATGTAGTGGATGTTTATATTTAGCATGAGCAGCTACAACTGAAAAAAAACTTTGGGTGGGGAATTTGTTGTGTGCTTCATATACAAATTCTATAATCTGCCCCCAAAATACTTTCCAGTACAGATATCAATGTTCACGAAAAGATAGCAGACTTAAGGGCTTGGGTGCACTGGTTTATATTAACACAAGACATTTCCATTGTACATTTCCCCACTTGATAGACTTATATCTGTACTTCCTAATATCATACTGCTTGTAGGCCTGTCCCTTTCCTTGGTCAAGTTTTGCACGTAGATTTCATCGTAACCACATTGCAAACCAAACACAGCAATTATCAGATTACAGTTTTTTCTTTGTACTCAGGTTTGCAAATGTCCATGAATAATTTGTACCATTTTTTATTTTTGTTGCACTGTGGTTGCACTGCATGACTTGAATGTGCTGTGATGAATGCTGCATTTTCTGCCTTCTTTCATTGTGCATGTTCTGTGAAAAACCGTCAAACACAATGCTGATGGCATGCACTGAAGTACAGACTACACTACTGTATCAACTCTGGAACTATCCACGGAACCTGCTCGTTTGGAGGCTACAACTGGAGAAGACGCCTTCATGAAATCCAAGCCATCTTCAACTGAGGAACCCCTTTTAACTAATAGGGATGATTCCATAACCAAGATTGACACATCCCCCATGTCTTCAACTCGGATATCAGACACAGCATTAACAACTGGCAAGGAGACTACAACCAAACCAGAAATAATCACACCAGGAAGTACTCCTGGCCAGCACCAGACCACTACTGTTCAAATCTACACAGAGAGTATGTCTGACAGCACTTCTGCTGATTCGAGCACAACTGATAGAGTGGAGATTACACAACCACTTGGTGAGAATGTGTGAACTTTCATAAGAACCAAGCCATTTATACTGAATTGATTCAGTATGTGAAAAATACACCCATGAAATGGAGATCACTGTAGATTTTCCCACACATTTGCAAACTTTTTGGGTTCAAATTCATAAATGGTGAACTTCATTTTCAGCTTTAATCTTTAATTCATGACCTTTCACACCCATGTTTCATCCCATCTGTGGTCGCTCAGTTCGACGGTGACATCACAAACAAATGCACCAGTCTTGGTTTGGTGCACATCTTGAACAATATGCAATGAGGTTTTACAAACTAATAGGAACGTTTGGACACTAATGTGCGATTTCAAAATTAACATTAACATGTTTTGGATACACAATTCAGAAGAAAATGCTTATTAACATTTGACATGACCTGTCCATTAGTAAATGTGTAGAATATAGCAGCATATAACAAAACATCATTTTTAATTACAAAATTAACTGATGTTTCATTTTTTTTGTGCAAAAAATGTCCTGAGGCTTACATGTGTGAGATTGTAAAAATGAAATTAAGGGAGCTGAAAATTCTCCCTACAAGGCATGGAGACAGGGACCATATTTACACTTTGTTCCAATAATTTCATACATTTACCTTACTTTATCATGAAAGACAGTTCAACTTCATTGTCTGCAGTTGCTTAATTTACAATAGATGAAACAATTTAGTCATTTTGGAGTCAAAATGTATGTAACCTTCATTCAAATGCATCACATCATGTTATCATCTGCACATTTCTACTTAAAACATATTTGTTTTGTTTATGCATACATGTATGATATTTTCCTTGTTTGATGTAGCCTAAACAGCAAAATCATATCTTTTTCTATACTTCGTTTTGTGTCAGTTTAGTTTTTTAACAATTTTATGCATGAAGAACTTGAAAAAATGCAAATGAACTGTAATATTTCCGTGTCATGCAAGAAATAAGTAAGCCTGAACTTACGACAGGAAAAATGTATTCATATTTTACAACTTCACAAACAGTCAATTAAGTTCTTGTTGCCCTTTGGATTAATTGGTTGCACCACCTTCAATTTCTTGTCATGCAGTACACCATGCCAAATATGTCTTTGCATGGTGGTACACATATTGTGTACATGACCATCAGGTGAGAGGAAGTGCACTGAAATGTGAGGAAATTGAATTAACAATCGTTGAAAAGTGATCATTGACTGTTGATCATTTGGCATTATCTGTGACTAACTTCAATGGGGCATTTAAACAAAAAAGTATACAAATGTGTGAGGAAACCTATTATCTCTTTATTAACACCCTCAAAATTATTGTCCTATTTCCTTCAATGATCTTGCCGATTCCTTTTTTGCAAGTCATATAGCTTTCATATTTCACCACTTGCATGATTCATTTCATTGTCTTCTGATTCCCCTCTCACTTTTTTAAAGATTCTTGTTCATCTCTCACTACGTCATTTTTTTCTTAAAAACCTGAAACCCATGTTCCAATTTTACAAAGACTTTGTGTTATTTGCTATATATTTTGAAGTCATTGTTGGTTTTGTTTCACAGACCAACCTACTCTGATAGATGCGAAAAACGGGGTGAGTTGATTCATCTGCAAGTTAGCAAAGCAGTTATTTGAAGAACACAGACATTTTGGAATATTTATGTTTTAACTTCTCTGTCATGCTCATAAAACTGAAGTTAGCACATAAATCATGTTAATAAAATTAGCATATAAAGCAATAAATCATGTGCTGTGTACATTTCAAAATTTTAAATGGGGGCAAATACTGCCCCCTGTGTATGCCTGTAACTTCACTGAATGACACCAAGGGTCATTAACTCTGAAGATTTTAAGCATTTAAATACTTCACAGAATTTGAGGTACTTTTCTTGTAGGCCTATGTGCACTTCCCAAGTTCACTTTGTTAACAGCGTGATGGTTCTTTTGAAGTGTCTTTTTTAATCCAAGCAATGCCCCATCTTGACTTGCATTGTACTGTTTCCCCTTTGTGTAATTACCAAACTGAATATCGTTTTACAGATTGATACTAGTGCAAATGCTGAAGAATTCCTCAGCAACCTGACCTTTGTAGCCAAATACTTGAGCAAGTACAAAGGAACGCCAGATCGCATTAACGCGTCAATTCTGGCAGTCATTCTGAAGACCACTGGCGACAAAGTGGATGCACTGTTGGTGGATGAAAAAGATTATCGGAGAAGAAATGTGCTGAAGGTACTGTCCGAACTGGATCAGATGTGGCAGGGGGGTCAATGGCAATCTTATGGAGCCCTGGGACATAAATCTACAAAGTGCAGGAAACCATTGCTGAGCAAACTCAAGGGAAAATTCAGGGGCCAGTGGGAGCCGTAGCACCCAAGAAAGGAGTAAAAAATTGTTTGATTCGGTTTCATTTCCCTTCTTTTGAAAAGCATTTAAAAAGCCCAAAAATGTTTCTTTACTCTTTGGAAAGGCCATAAAAGGTTACAAAAAAGTGTTTGTTTTCCAACCCCCATCCAAAAAAGTTTGGCACCCCCAAAACTAGGTACTGGATTGGCCCTCAAGCGAAATAAGGTTATGTGCCCAAAAATTCTTGGCACCTTGTTCTACTTGTTCCAAGCTTGTTTTCCTTTTGTTGCTAAGCAGTGTTTCCCATTACAGTGCCCCATGAAATTTGGCCCCAGAGAGAATTTTGATTGGTAGATTTTTCACCCTGTATGAAAAAGGCTTACATGGCCTTTCAAAAGTCCCTGTCAAAACAAGGATGTACTTTCCAGTAGATGCAGTTTCCTTTGCAATCAACCATTTGCAAAAACCTGGGTTTTTTTAATACAAACAGTTTTTGGAAAAGTTTTTGACATTGAATGCATTGTCAAGCAATATTGTTCACTTTAAATGGTGTGATTTGTTGGAAATGGGGTAGCCAGAACCTTGTGAGCTCATGCTCTTAGGATCATGCATGTCTTAAAGGATCAATTCAGTTGTAACGCAATATGGCCTTCCAAGGGGAGGGCAAGAGGGGGCACTTGCTGCCCCCCCCCCTTAAAAATGGGGGAACATTAGAAAAAAAGTTGGGAAGAAATGACATGAATAGAAAAAAGAAAGGAAATGGGATGAAAGTCACAGATGTGCATTAAAGTCACCCCACCACCTTTAATGGACTAGACCTACTATATGTAGCTTGCCCTCAGGAAATTCCCCACCCAATGGGACATATGGTTTGCTCCCCTTGGAAAAATCCTGGCAACGCCCATGTGGCCTTCCTATAACTTATTTTCAAAATGTTAATGTTTGTATTTTCCTTTTTCACACACAATTTCTGACCACACATTGAATAAATTGCACGAAAACTGGCTAAGAATAATCAGGCTGTGGTACAGTGTGGCAACTACGTACGTTACTAGCCATGTGTAATGGGGAAAAATGGCACACTATGGGGAACTCGCAAAACAACAAAAACTCTAATAGACCAAGGGTCTTTGAGGGAAAACTCACAGGATACCTAATTAATAAGGACTCAGACACCAATATTTGACTTCAACAAATAGACAAAAAAGAATTCATTAATGAAAAGGCACTAAAAATGCAAAAACCTCAAAGGACTTAAGGACTAAAAGAACTTAAATCAAAAGACTAAAAACCAAAAGCTAAACCCAACACAGTGTAAAATGGACCTTATGAGAGTATACACTCAGACTTCAATCACTGATGTCCAGCAGACAAAGGCTCAAGCAGAAAACCACACTCCAGTTAGGAGTAACAATACATGTGAAGTTGACTGGTCTCTGCTGATATGCTACACTGAGTGTGGCCAGACCATGTGCCTACACTATATAGGGGGAAGCTGGGGCTTAAACAAACAGAGGGAGCACACTACTAGAAAAAAAACACGAACTCTAAACTAAAGCTAACATTTTAATGAGGAACTACTTTTATGTAAAAACGTGTATTTAATAACTTACTCATTTCTGGCTCTGCCACATACGCAATAATGTCTTCTTTTGTATTACAGGTTTACATGGAGATTGTGAACCAGGTCCTTGAAATTAACAAGAATACAACTGAGGTAAAATTGAGACAGAAAATTTCTGTTTGATATTAAATTTTGTGAGAAAACAGTTCGCATGCATCGAGCAGTGCAGTGGGAAAAGTATACATTTTTGGCTGATCCGTCTCCAGAAAATGTGCACTTTGAAAGAACAGTAGGTTTGATGTTGTAAACACAATGTATGGTGTTAAAATGACTGCAAAGAGTTAATCTAAGAACTACTAGAGGTTCAACTTCTGAAAACAGTGAACTGCGGCAATACAAGAAAAACTATTGAGGGGGGCACATTACCCCTCCTCTCTCAGGGTTAAGGATCTAGAGTTCTTTGGGAATGATGTGCCCTGTAAATTTGGGTCCGAGGCCCCTCGTGATAAATTCTGGGTGCACCACTGCACAATTAAACTTCCAACATTTTATTTGGAGAGCTATAGAGTTTTGTAAATGGATGATTCTTAGACTAGCAAAGACAAAAGAAAATTGGTCAGGACAAAGGCATGATTTCAGAACATATGAAGAACTTTGCTACCATTTTGAAAGTAATATATTGATGTGACTCTGTTCTGTTTTGCAGGGTAGCATGGCAACAAGCAGTTTTATGGAAGGTGTACGCCTCAGTGCAGCAGTGGACAACACGATTGCTGCCTATATCAGAACCGAGAGTGGCAGTGTTCCGCTGATCGTCAATAATACGTTTGTTGGTGAGGACAAACTTTCTCCTTTGATTGTTGGTGTGAAGCATCCGAGAGATGGTGGGATACACCGACTGATGAGGGAAGAGAGTGGACTATAAACAGGATTGTCCTCAAGAGCTTTGTGCCAACAAAATATCAAACAAATGCCATCAGTACTGCTTGTGACATGATATGCTCATTACTTTCTCAACAGATGACTTCGCTTATTACATCATCACCAACCTGTAGAATCGAATTCCTTCTAAATAATGTGCCATCTGTTAATCTGTTCGAAATGATTATGATTAGGCAAGGGACATTTGCTGGACTCTAAATAGATTCCAATTATGTGGGGGTTACTCTGTCCACTCCATGCATGAGAACAAGATATGGAATTCTTTAATAGAACTGATGGTCCATATGTGGTAAGCAAGGGCATGCATCCAAAGTAGGTACTTGTGCGTTTGGCAGAGCACACCCAACAAGTTTCGAAGAGTTAACCTCAATTTCTGAAGGGCATATATTTAAAGGTGTGCCATCACAGTTTCGAATGTCGGTGTTATGATTTTTTGGTCTTATTGAAATTCTGAGCAAGGAAATTGAATGGAGGCACGAGGAAATATTACAGAGCCTCCCCCCGCCATTAAAATGCCAAAGAAACACGTCAAGCACTTTGCAATTTAGGATAACTCAGTATGCAGGAGGCATCGGACACCCTGCAATTTTTTTTTTCTGAGTGGCTGTCCGTTTCCCGTCGGCATACTTATATGATACCTGTTGATTTTCAGATACAAAGGTGGATGTGCTTCATCCACACAATATGAGTGGCACTGTGGAATTGGGACACGGCACTGGAGAAGATGAAAAACCAAAAGTTGCCGTCACCATTCCTCAGAGCATCTTCGGGACCGGTGAGGATGTTTTTCGTACATCTCACATGTTCTGCATGAACTTCTTTTGCTCCTTTTTAACAGCAGTTAATCTGTATCTATTGAAAAGTGTGAAGAAATGGATCCAGAAAATGTAAGACAACACATTGCTAGCTGTTGGGGTTAAACATTTGTAAACTAATGTTTATTGCATCAATAGAAATCACTTTGTCGGAAGAGACTGTTGAGCGCTAAGATATGTCATCAGAAACAGACTAATGAAGAGAATTAAGCAGAGCCTGTCTGGAATCCAGTGGTCAGTGCAGTCAAGCTGTCCAAACTTTCTAAGCATATGATAATGAGGTGGAGTTGTGGATATCTATGTAAGCAATTTTTCTTTGTTCTTTGAAACTGCAGGTCAAACTGGCCGGTTGGCTGTAACTTCATACTACCAAGGAATTCGGAAGCATCTTCCTTCAACATTGGAGGGAGTGAAGTAAGTGACATGAAATCCAGTTATTCAGCAATCCATCTCCACAGGTGTATTGAGATTTCATTATTTACCATAAAAGCAAAGTTTGCCTGCGTAAAACACGTGATGTTCTGATGATATTTAAGACCTACCATATTGACCAAAAAATTCCAGAAAACTTTGCCCAACCTAAAAATGGATTGAAATTTCTCTAAAAAAGTGCTGAGTCATGGTAAACCAGCTTATTTTTAAAAGGTTTTCATCTCTAGTTTGTTTTTTTTCGGTTGAGTTTTCTCTGGTTTTTCTTTGATTTTTTTTAAATAAAGTAATTAGAATCAGTGCTCTAAAACCTCTCACTTCCTGTGTGCATGGCTCAAAACTGTTCCTTGAATGTTTTTTGTTCCTAATTGTCCACTGAATGACTGATGTCTGTACTTACTGTAGTATGACCATCAGAGAGGGTAAATAGCATTGGTAGTTCATTGCTGCCTGTAACATGCATATGTCCTCCAGGCTCTGCAATAATCACAGCAGTCTTCTATGACTGACCTCGATTGGGCAGAATTTGTTATAAACCTAATTATTTTGAGAAAGAGCTGCATCTCTTTTTCTGTCAAAGTAAAAATTACAGATTTTCTCCTTCCAATCACACTTTCACCATCGAAGACATTTCCTTTCCCTTGCCAGTTTGTGGTGATCAATTATTGCCATCTTTGGATTCAATGTTCAAATCAATGAATGTTGCAGTTGCAGCAGCTGCTCAGGCTGTTACTGAGTCCATACCCATCACAAACTTGGGCTAGTTTTGTGTTTATTTGCTGTATTTCCACACAGTGGTGGGGCTCAGATTCAATATTACCGGCATGTTTACCGCTCTTTACCTCAATCACCTCTCTCCTTGGTGAGAATGAAAAGCCTGTTTGATATGAAGTACATGTAGATGGTATGCTTTCAGGCTCCTTTTAGGGTTGTTCTCTGAGTCATAATTCAGCGTTATATTTTCTTCTCTTCATTCCTCTTCCTTTCTTTCCGTGCTATTTTGTCAACTGCTTGAGATGTCTCAAGTAACTTTTCAAAGTCACAATTTCCCCTCTGTGAAAACAAAAATTAAACTTCTCGTTTTGCGACAATCCTAGTTTAAATCATGGACAAAATTGTAGTCTGTTTTGCAGTTATCTCTGTGATCGATTGTGGTACAGTTGTCTCTGCAATCTGGGAATTGGAAAGCTTTGCATTTATATGTACATGAGCAGATATATGCAGAAAATTTTAAAGATCGGGCTCATACTCGTTGGCTCTCTTAATTTGGGACCTGACATCAACAGACATATGGCTGAATTTTACATAGAAGCACACTGCCCAATCACAATCTCTAGTAGTTGCCACTTGGGTATAAACTCATTACAAAGTTTATTCTGTTGGGAACATTTCACTTTACCACAGCTCAGTTTTTGTTCACTTTAATGCAGTACTCTAGTCTACACAGTCTGTAGCAGATCTGGTGTTCTTTGCAAATGGAGCCATTATGAGCGGTACAACCAGTCATAATTACTGTACAATCTAGTTAGTTTATAAAGAGCACATAGTGTACATTGCATGTACTGATATGCTCTTGTTCAGCCTTGAATGTACTGCTACAGGTCATTATGCCCAGGCTACAGACCACAAAACATCTCTGGTATAAAGTCAACCTCAACAGGACTCTTTGGCTTATTTATTCAAAGGATGGATAGTACATGTACTACTAGTCTATACATACTGGTATATATATCGCATAAAAGGAACACATGAATTCTACATGTACAAAACACCACACCTATGTTTGACCCAGCTCTTTGAAAATCTGGCCTGGAGACCAAAGTCTAAGCAAATTTTATACCTCAATTAGTAAATGACAGATAAGATTGCTTATATACCAAAAAATGAGGAAAGTATATAATTAGACCAAAAGATAAAGTGCAATTCACCATGACTCAGCACTTTTTAAGAGAAACTTCAATCCATTTTTAGGTTGGGCAAATTTTTGGGAAAATTTTTTCAATAAGGTAGATTTTAAGTTAGCACAAGTTTAATATCATAATGGTGTTAAAAACTGTTTCAAGGAAAATTCTGCACTTTAATTCAGAAGAATGGAAACTTGTCAGTTGTGTTCCTGTCCTCTGTTATTTAATGTGCGGTGTTTGGTGGGTTAATTTGTTTATCACCAATGTGTGATTGTTTATTCTTGTGGTGTGCATGATCAAAGAACAATCAGTCTGTTTTTCATCTTCATTACAGGGATAGGGCCACTGTGCACAGTTTGCTGGTTGGTATCGTCATCAATGCCAGTTCACTAACTGACTTCAAGGACAATGTGCAGATTGAAATCTCCCATTCAGAGGTGAGGCATCAGGTGTGGTTGGGTGCACTAGTACTCCTCTGATTGGTAACATAATGTCTTAAGAAACTATCTCATGTCTTGCATATTATTCAGGTAAACTTGTCCCAGATGCTTTTGCGTGGCAGTTTTTATGCACTGTTTAGGCTTCTCGTCTTGTTCAGATATGCAGGAAACTGGAGGTTCTGGGTCTGCTCTCTGGACAAAATGGTCCTCGTTCATACCAAAGTTTTTTATCCTAAAAGATCTTGGGTAGGATCTGCCTGCAAAATTCATGGGTAAAAGACATCTGGGGAACTAGTTCGTCACTTTACAATCCATAGGGGACTAACCCTGCCTGTGAACCACATTTTATTTGCTTAAAAGTAACATCATAAGCTGAATATTCGATACAGTTCTGACAAAAAGAAGGCCAAATGTGGAACCATTAATGTATACGCCCCATTTGCCATCTGTGGGCATACTTAACCAATCACATACGCGAATTATATTGTTGTACTCCAGATTGGTCCCGCAATTTACTTGGGCATTGGTAGTCTGGTTCCAAGTACTCAGAATTAGAAGTACTTGTACTCGGATGGCAAAGTACTTGACCTGTCTTTGTACTCGGCAGTCAAAGTACTCGGCAGTACTTGGTACTCGGAAAAAGTACTCGACTACAACACTGCTTTTTACTTTATTAAGTACTTCACCTTACTTTATGTTGCATTTTCAAGCTGCCTGCTGCAAATCAATGATGTCAGTTGATAAGTTCCATACATATTCAGTCCTGTATGAGAGCTTTTTGGGCTGGGCTCAACCCCCATACTTTCTTTTTGGTATGATGTACTAATGTCTCACATGAGATTGTAATTACAGTTGATTATTTAGCATTAATCCAAAATTGGTACTTTGATGATTTATTCTGATGATGAGCACAAGCACACAGAAAATAATGAAAAGAGAGTTGACATAACTACTGATGCAACATTATGCTGATCATTTGTTGTCTTATCATTTTTAGGTTGCTGGTGACAAAATTGCTAAATGTGCATTCCTCAAAGAGTGAGTTCCCCGAATCTTTTTATTATGCCTTTATTACATTAGTGATTCATCTTATCGTTGTTGTTTCTAAGTCCACATGAGAGACTTGCACGCTTGGCTCTCGGGTTACGTTTCTTATTCAGTTTCCAAGATAAGACAATAAAAGTACATTACTCCTAAATTTAATGTAAATGCTACATACATTCGGTAATCTCTGGTGTGAGGGGATTTTTTTAGGTTTTGAGGAGACTCGGTTAATTCTATTTAAATTGGAACAGTGTATCAGATTGATACACTGAGTTCACAATTCTTCTCAGACTCATAGTAACCTCCAAAAGAGATTATCTGCCACTGCAAACTTACAACTGACATTTCAAAACCTTAATGGCTGCTAAAGGTTGACAGGTTTTTCTATGTCACTCACTTGTTAAGGATGAATGGGGGTGCTAATGGGGGTCATCCCTCCCACCTAAGGGTCATTTTTTTAGTTTAAAAAAAAAGAGACAGAGGTGAATTTTGGATAATATCATTGGCTTTCCTTCGAAGTGTGTAAAAAAAGTCCCCCAATTTAGCCCAACACCTCGGAAAGACTGCAAAAGGTGACTTAAAAAAAATTAAATTTTTGGCCCCAAAAGAAAAATTCCCCTGAAAAGTTGGTTGTGAGTCTGCCATTGTCCAATAGGGGAAAACGTTATCTTATTATGCATCATTATCGGTAAGTTTCATTTTGAAAACCTGCTGCCAACTTATGGATTGGTTTGTCATTAGTTGAAAAGGCAGCCTTATACAATTTTTGTTGTTTCCTAGAAGTTTTAAAAACTCAGTTTGATTTGGAAAAAGGTCAACAAAGGTCATGTGGGACATGGGGAAGACATTTCAAAGACTCTGTGTGACTACAGTTGCTATAAAAGGCATCATGTTTCCATCTTCACAGCTCTGTTTGGTCAACAGACGGCTGCACCACATTAAGCAAGACCACAAGTACTGTTTGCTCATGCAGCCATTTGACCAACTTTGCTGTGCTGGTCTCGCCCAATCCGTTGAATGTAAGAACTCTGTTCTTCATCTCTGTTGCTGTTAATCATAGAGTGTCACATGTCATATCTATAAAACTAACTGTTAAAATCACTGTGCACAACTAAATAGTTACCTCAAGGCCAACTAATAACATAACAACACCATCAGATGCAAAGCAGACATGTACCACCAGACTGCAAAAAGGGCACCATTACAATGCAGTGATTCAAAAGTAATTACCTTATTGGGGCGACAGATTGTCCCAACTAGTGTGGAAGAAAGATAATATTACTTTTTCGTCCTCTCAAAGTTTTGATGATCAGAAACCAAATAATCAAGTACAGAAAATATGAAATGCAAAGTTGCAATATAAGGTTAACGTGCGTTAGCTCACAATTAGGCATAAGAGGTACCTAGTGAATTTTGGTGTCCAGATGAGGCATTTGAGGATTTGGTCGTCCCTTAATTTATTCTCCACTTGAATTCCTGGTACATATTTAGTCATGCATTACAGTTTACCCATTGTGTCTCTCTCCACTGTGTTTCAGTTGTCTAAAGGGGATACTGTCGCCCTGGATGTTCTAACCTATCTTGGATTGACTATCTCCATCATCTGCTTGCTTCTCACGCTCATCATTCTCAATGTCCTGAGGTGAGTTCTCATTTGTTAAATGGTTGTCATGCTTATACACTCAAGTTGAAATCCAAACCATAAATATGGGCGATTCACAATAGTGCAACTCCAAGAGTTTGAAAAGCATCGACCAATCACAATGCACGCAGTGTGATTGGTCAACGCGTTGCAAACTCTTGGAGGTGCACTATGGTGAAATGCCTGTATTGCTCTGGAATTGTCATGTTGGGTTTGGTCACGGACCATTTACCCAGGGATGTGCAACCGCGAGTGGCCCCAGTGCAAACGCATGTGCGACCTTGGTTGCATGCGTGTTACGGATTGTTATTACCCCCGAAGGCGCTCTCGTCTTTCTCGAAAAACTCGCGACCACATGACACCCGTTGCAGCATGCAGCATGTACAGTGCAGCCGTGGTTATGCCGAGATGACGCGCTGACGCGGTGCTTAAATCTATTCGTTTTGACAAATAAATCTTCTTCATTTATCGATTTCAAGGAGAAATGAAGTTCTAATGAGGCAAAATTCCCCAATTTTGTGGTACACTTTTCTCAGAATGTATAGGATGAAATATCTTGATCAGCATATTTTAGAAAGGGTGTACCCTGACTTAAAATATTACAAGAAAACCAAGTGGTAGACAGGAATATATGTTTTATTATTAGAGAAAGTGTTACATAATCCAACTTAATTTCTGCTTTGTTATTGTGCCGGCCGAAACACGCACTGAACCAGCTCTGAACTTAAGTTGCACATCCCTGGGTAAATGATCCATGGTTTGGTGCAGTTGGTGCAGTGTATGCAGAAACAAAAAATTTGAACGATGACTGTTTAAAAAGTAAAGAGGCAAAGGACAAATAAAGTGACAAAAATGGGAAAAAGTGAACTGCAACAAAAGCATTCCTCTGTTATTCTCCCCCTGTTACTCTTGAGGGATTTTTTGATCGATCTTGTGACTAGTTTTGGGAATGGTTTAGTGACTGGTCATGCCACTTATCTTGTGTGTGGCCTTTTGCCGGTCTCAACAACTTTGGACTTTATACTTTTTTAACCTTTTGCACTTGATTTGTCTAAACTTTTAGTTAAAACTGAGAAAGTCACCAAAACTTGGGAGAAAATTTTTATATGGTATCAGTGACATGTTTAGTTTATACTCTGATGCATCTTAGGATCCTGCGTTCCTTCCTTCGTTTATAGGCAGTTGACCAGTACTCGTATCAGCATCTTGAAGCACACTGCAGCTGCCTTGCTCATTGCTCATTCTATGTTTCTCGTTGGAAGCATCGTGAGCAACTCGTCAGTGAGTACATAATAGATCTCACTTGCTGGCTGGTTCACCTCCATTTTGGGGCATCCCCTTCTTATAATTGCCCCCCACCTCTCAGATCAGCCACTTTTATGTATAAAATGCATGTGGTATTCTGTTGTCATTCTGACATGCACAGACCCAGTCAGCTTCTAAAGCTTCCTGTTTTGTGTAACATGCTCAGTACATGCTTGACATCAACATGTATGGTCAAGCTGCGGCACTTACCAGTCTATCAAATTGGTGCTAGTCCCTTGGACGGAATACACCCCACCCTGCGTAACAGTGATGCCTATATAGGGCCTGGAGAAAGCTGTAAATCCAGCTATTAACTTTTGGGTTTAAAGAGCTGAGAAAGATTAGCAAATGATGTATAAGTGCACTTGTAACTGTAAATCTCCTTTGTTAACTTCACTCAGTGAGGCCTCTACTCGACAAGCTCTTGATAATATGTTCAATAATTCAATCTGTCCATCTACGGGATGTGTTGGTAACAAATAAAAGATATGAACTGAACTGAACTCTCACAAGGTTATTGTCATAATGTTGCAAATTTGTTTCAATAATATATGGCTCCTTTCCGTTCAGACCTTATGCAAAGTGGTGGCCGGTCTGACGCACTATTTCTTTCTGGCCGTGTTCTTTTGGATCTTCATCCAAGGGGTGCACATGTACATGAAAGTACGCCGTGCCCTGAAGGGCGGGATTGACCTGATCTACTACTGCCTCTTTGGCTGGGGTAAGTGAAGGGGTGTGGTAGTAAGTCAAAGGGTGTGGTAGTGAGTCAAAGGGTGTGGTAGTAAGTGAAAGGGTGTGGTAGTAAGCGAAAAGGTGGGGTAGTAAGTGAAAGGGTGTGGTAGTAAGTCAAAGGGTGTGGTAGTAAGTCAAAGGGTGTGGTAGTAAGTCAAAGGGTGTGGTAGTAAGTCAAAGGGTGTGGTAGTAAGTCAAAGGGTGTGGTAGTAAGTCAAAGGGTGTGGTAGTAAGTCAAAGGGTGTGGTAGTAAGTCAAAGGGTGTGGTAGTAAGTCAAAGGGTGTGGTAGTAAGTCAAAGGGTGTGGTAGTAAGTCAAAGGGTGTGGTGGTGATCATTTTCATACATGTGCATGTAGGATATATATAAATGCCTGAAATGGGCTTCAACAGCTTAGGCCCCAATTCGTACACTGTAACTTCTCTTCTGGACTGACAGTGCATATTAATCATTGCTTAATACATTGGTAGTGATGATAAGCTCCAGCACAAAAGACAACTGGGTAATTCCAGAAATTAGGGGTCTATTTCTTTTCGTGTCCCCATCACATCTGACATATGATTTTGTAAGTTCAGAACACATTTTCTAATTACCGAGAGTGCTGAATTAATGCAAATTACCCGCCAAACAAATAGTAATAATTTGATATCAAGCCCGGTGATATTTCCATGTCAAATAACAAAGGTCAGATGTAACAGGGACACGAAAATGTCACAGTTTTGGACCCCTAATTTCTGGAATTACCCAACTGGAAAAACAAACTTTATATTACTATCAGTGTTGTTGAAATAAACATATCCTTTGCTATCATCTGTCAGATGGTTTTAAAAATGATTATACACTGGCAACAAAAAAACTCCCACATGGGTTTGTGCAGTGCCCTGAATTGTACATTCGTAGTTTTCAAACATAAAGAGTTTGAAGTGTGTAAATATGATATGAGTTTTCCATCTTTCTATACTTGTTAAGGTGTTCCACTGGTAATTGTGGCCATCAGCTTTGGCATAAGGCACATGGATTACGGAGTGGGCGAGATGTGAGTGTTTTGACTAACTTCTCTTCACAGTGTTAAAGGAAACACGACCCTGTCTCTTCACAAGAAAAACTTGTGTCACACAGTGCAGCGTTGTTGACAAGTCAAATCACAAGCCCTATCACAGGCCAGTCTTGAAATGGCAAAGGATTACCCCTGTCACAGTTCATGAATAGTTGGTGGTGTGGCTTATGACTGTGAGTGACTAGTGATGGACATGATGGATTAGCACTGATGTTGGCGAGGCCAGGATTTTCTCCCAGGGGAACCATTTTTTTGGGGGAGGAGGAAGGGGTCTAGGGATGGTAAAGCACCTATCACCTAAAACCATAATAAACATTTAAGAGCAGGAGGAGGTCAGTTTGGGGGTTGTTTTTCAAGCAGTTTGGTAATTTTCATCCCTTTTCTTCTCTATTTCTTTTATTTCTTTTACTTTTTTTTCATATTTCAACTTTTTTTCCGAGGCAAGTGCCCTTCTCCTTACCCATTCATGACACCCATGAAAAATGGTACAGTGAAATTTAGTTTGATATGTACATTTTACATTGTCAGTGAGTTTCTTTTCTTTTCATTTTTGTTCTTTTTTATTTCGCGTTTCAGTTGTTGGATTTCCGTTAAATCTGGAGCTGGGGCTCTGGTTGCCTTCCTTGGACCGGCCTACTTTGTATTGGCAGTAAGTGAACATTATTTCACATGATGAACTTTGTAGCCTATGTTGCTTGCTTATATACTAAAGGAATCAGACCTTTAATTCAGTGAGCCTCGCAGAAAACTTTTTATTACTTGAGTGATGAAATGGTGACCACAGTCACATGTGAAAAGTCACTGCCTGGATCCAGTCATCACAAAAATTGGAGGGTGCATGTGCAGTTGCAATGGGAGGGTGCCAAGATGGTAATGAAACCAAAGATATGAGCAGGGCATAGTTTATAGTGATTAAAGACTGTCTCCTACAGCTCAGTATTCAAATTTGGGGGTGCTACCATTTGGATCCCTCAGTTGGCAGATTGACTGTGGTTTCAAATGTCCAAATGACACTGTTCAGGGGTTTTGTAGATATGCTGATAAAAAGCCCATGCCAATAGAGGAAATTTGTTGCTGGTTGACAATAGTTGAAACTTGTTAGTTAAACATTTATTGCACAGAAGTTTTGCTATTTACAAGTGATCACTACTATCTCTGTGATAGATCTGTCCTCAGCCAGCCCTGATGTAAGATTACTGTCGTTTGTTATTAAATCTTTCACCATCCAGATTTTTTTTTTACTTTTCAGGTCAATTTGGTGGTGATGTGCATGGTGTTGCACGTGTTTATGTCAGTGAAGGTCAACAAAGATAAGTCTGAAAAGGACAAGATCAAGTGAGCGCCAGACTTTAAGGAAATTCATCCAGTTAAAGTAGAGCATGATTAATATATTCATTTCATCGGTGGATCCTTTTTGCCCCTTTGGAATTTGGTTTCCTTCCCAAAGTGAGCTAAAAAATGCTCCAGAATTTAGCCTTTTGGTCTTGCTCCACATTTGGTGTATACAAATTACAAAAATAAATTACATTTTCAGGCCCATGTATCAATCCTTGTGCAGTGTAAATTAATAGGACTCTCTCAGATATCTATAATGTTGACTGCTTCAAGTGGTATAGTAAACCTAGCCTCGCAAGGTTTTATTCTCAGCCTTTTGTTTTCCCGAAACAAATTGGATGGGCAGTGCAGTGCACACTCAAAGCCGAGCCCCAAGGGGGGTAATGAGTTCCCCTTCCCCCACCCTCTGGGGCCAGAATTTTTATTGACAAATAATGAGCAAAAGGCTTTTTGGGGGGCTTATTAATTTCTCTTTGTCCCCAAAGTGTATGAGAAGCTCCAAGATGTAGCTTGCCCCTCAGAGAGATCATAAATGGTTACATGGAAAAAAAGTTCCAAATTTTCCACCCTTAACCCCCCCCCCCAAAAATGGGTTCTGAATCTGCTCCTATGCTCATTGAAAGAGCAGGGGAGGCTAGATAGTTTTTCCTGTGCTGTAACTAGTGAAGGTCATCACTGTCCTGCAAATTCTTTGCAGTCATAGAGATATCCTATCAATTCTGATTACAAGAAAATGTGCCTCTCAATTCAGATACGAGATTTGAGAAACTCCCCAAGATCTTTCAACCCTACCATGTATGTCGTGCATCAGAAACGCATACATGCAAAGCACAGATGCAGGATTTTTGCTTGGGGGTTTTCAGGAAGTTTTGTTTGTACAAGGGGGAAGGATTAGCTGTCACTGTTGGTAATCCAATCAATCTCTTTGTTTTTTGTCCTAAACCATACACACAAACTAAGACCCCTATAGTTCTACACTTTGGGGGGGATCTTTCATCCTTTAGAGTAGGGCCCCTAAAAAAATTTGTCAATAAATGGAGGGGGTTTGAACCCCAAAACACCCCCTCTGGACATGTTTCTGTACACAAGAGGCCTATATGGAACTCCAGTCACATATACTCTGGTTGTAATGTGTCAAGTGCGTGTTCAGAGTAAGGATGTGGATGCCCTTGTATGTCACATAATCTGTTCAGAGAAGCATGGCAAAAGTAGAAGATCTCATTGGTTGGCATGTTTTTCTTTCAAATCTGAGACAGATTTCTGTGGTTGAGGTGTTACAGTATTTTATCCATGCATCTTCCACATTGGCTTTATTTTGTCAATGTTGGTTAAACTTCTAATTCTGATTCCTGTGTTCTTTGTTTGTTTTATTTTTGTCAATGATCAGGTCAGGCATGAAGGCTGTCGTTGTGATGACACCCATCCTGGGCCTGACCTGGCTGTTTGGCTTGCTGCTCATCATCAAAGATAGCACGGTTTTTGCCTATCTCTTTGTTATTTTCAACTGCCTGCAGGTGGGTTTTGTGAGTCGGTGTTCAGTAGTGACCCAGACTGGTTTAAAGTCTTTATGATGGTATATTGTTGTAAGGGAGACCATTGCTTGTCTCATGCACATTTACACAGGCAGAATTTTGTGTCAAGCCAGGACTTTCTGCAAAACTGTGGATGAAAGATAATTCATATTACAATCCAAGATAATTGGTTACATGTACAGTAGAGAATTTATTTCTTTAAATCCAACTGCTAAGTCTCATTTCCTGTCTCAGATTTGGCAAACAAAACAACTTCACAAGTATTCAAGCTACGAGCATTTTTAACCCTACAAAAGAGCTGAGAATCTGCCCTCCCAATATTTTCCCAAAAGTTACCACATGCAATGCATTTTATGGTGCCAATCCATTTTCTGTTGATGATGTCTAAAAGTCACTTTGAAACCAATTTATGAACATCAGAGCTACGGTGAAGGTGCCCATTTTTTCAAGACTGCCAGAAAATGTTAGCTTTTCCCTTTGGGTACTCAGTGCACAGGCAGCCTCACATGGCAGTACAGACTATAACATGACCTCAAAGAAACAAAACCCTATATTGGATTGATTTGAAACTTTACAGATGTATTTATAATGGACATCTTTACACATACATTAGGTTTCAAAGGATTTGATGTGGATCAGCTAAGATCTTAAGGGCATTTCTGAGGAGAAAAAGTCTGAGACCGTTTACAGGTAGATTTGAAAGGAATTTTAACATAAGTTCATCTCTCATTCGTTTGTGCAGGGGCTGTTCATCTTCTTCTTTCATGTCATTTTCAATGATGAGGTAAGTCTGCTTTATCACCTTCACCTCGTATGCTATGCCCCAGACTTTCAAATTGGTGTCATCCACAGAAAAGTGGAAGGGTACATGTTTCCCCAAATGGTCCACTCTTTCCATCTTAATCAGGACATTTCATGAGATGAGTGCGCAAGGTGGCAGATATGTTCTGTCTTGGCAAAAGCGGCACCAACTCAAAATTGAGCGCTTGTGCTTATGACAGCATATCTCTGGAAACAGGTGAAATTGAAAGTTTCAAGCCAAAAGCCATGTAAATTAAAAACACTGCAAGCCGACATTGTATATTTGAAATGGACAGTACTTGCGTGCACCATTTTTGAGGGACAAACTGTATTTCTTGAATTTGGACATGGTAGTGATATGGGCACATGTTTTATATTTCATCGACTTTTTATAACATACTTGTTTTGTTTTTCCTTGGTTTCTGAGTTTATTCTTTCTTTTATCTATTCGATTAGGGGGGCTGAAGATGGCACATAATTGTTACTGGTGAAGTAGCATGCTGGGGCAGTTTTGAACATGTGATTTAAAACTGGTTTGGGATCTGACTACAACAATTAAAAAATTCAATAGTTTTCTTTTTCATTTATTCAAAAATGCATTATTTCTATTCTGTAATATTCTAAATACCCAAGACCATTTTACCCATTCCTATATGAAACTTTGATATACATTAAATTTACAAGAATGAAAACTAACTGATTAAACTTTTCTATCACTCTTTTACTCCATGTTAAGAAACTTGTGTTCCTCATGTCCCTAAACATTTTTTTCACCGTATTAATTGAGTTGTGTTTAAAAACCCTATTGATACTAACTTGAAGCAACTGGAGAGGTTTGGATTCCAAATGGAAAGGAAATAGCATTGATTGCAGTATGCAATAAAATTCTTCAGTGAATGACAAGACCTTGATCTACAATCCTGGACAAATCTAGTTGGGCCTCCAACCCCCAGGCCCCTTTTCAATGTTGGATCTATGCAGGCAGTCTGCTTTCGGGTTGGACATGACAACATTGACCGGGGGAGTGGGGGAGGGGGCTGGAGAGCAGATGGCTATTGCCAAGTGTCCCTACAATTTTACCCAGGATTGTAGCTGGCTGTCAATGTCGCTCAGAAATATTTTCCAGTGCACTATAATTTTTCTAATTCATATATGCCTTTTGGTGTTAAAAGGTGGGGATATGTGAAGAATTGATGTCATATTTCCCATCAACTGCAGATTATATTTTGCCATCCTATAACTTTTTGAAACCCCCATGGCCAATGCAAGCCTATTATAAGATGTGTTTGTCATGTGCGCAATGGTAAACATCTCACATGGATATTTATGATGCAGCATATGGCTCTTGGTGGTGTCTTCAGTGGTTGGAAACCACTGCACATGCACTGATGGACTTTTAACCAACAGGAATGGTCAAACAGTCTTGACGTTTATAGGTGTTATAGGTGTTGGCAGATCCTGGGGCCTAACAGAGCCACCACTTCTCCAAAAAAAGCAGTGGGGGTAATGAGAAGGTGATTTTGTTTGTGCTGTTTTTACATGCCAGCAGATGTCTGGTGCAAAAGGATGGCATATGCTTGTCTTTGTTATCATTCTAAATTGATTTTGTGAGCCTTGGTGTCAACGCTTTCAGGTGAGGCAGGCGTACGTCAAGACACGCAACAAGATTGCGGCAAGTAAGGATTCCTCAACCCACCTCACGAAAATGACGGTGAGTTACTTAAGCAGGGGTCAAAACCTGTTAGTGTCTTACCAAACACAAAGTTCAGTACTCTAGTTCTGATCAGGTACTTGGAGCTAGGGACAGCTAGAAATAATGTATGAGCCTAGGCGAAATAGATAAAGCCATTAGCTTAGGTTTATAGGTTTGTGTGTTATCTCCAGCCACAGCCACATGATTCAGACACAGTGGATTAGTCAAGATTTGGCCAGATTCTTGGTAACACACACTTTAGAGGTTTTTTCTTCAAATTATTGTTGGATAGGTGACTCCTAACTATGTCAGATCATAGTCTAGCCCCTGTTAATAGCTATCAGAAAATGTTTGGTTTTGTAAGAATAAAAGTCTTCATGAAAAGTTTTCATAAAAATAGCTGCATTCAATTACCATAAGGGATCCTTTGTAATCATTTGTTCTAGAATTTCGCAGGGGGAGATCTAGGTTGAAAATAGTTGGTTTTCCTTTTGCCGGTGTTCTTTAGCATTTGCTACATGTAGCCACCCTGAAAGCATAGGTGTTGAAATCCAGCACTTGTGCATTCACAGTCTGTGACCACTGTATGAAAGTGTTAAATCCAAAATTTCAAAAGAAATGAAAGCAAAAAACAAAAAGATTAAAAAATCCCAGGAAATTACATCCTGAAACTCAAGAGGTTCATGTAATTCTTAACAATTTATTAATGGAACATGAGTAAGAAAAAAAAAATCGGACTGATTTTTGGAGGAGTATGGAACAGCTCAGAGCGTTGACTGAGAATAAGTTTAGATAATGTGTCCATTTTGTTTTCTGCAGAAACCATCAAAAACCGCAAGAGATCACACCACTACTGACGGTAAGTTAAATGACCTTACAGTAAAGAAATCAATCCTTCAGAAACAAACAAAAACCTTGATTTTTTGATACCATTAATCATTTTACTTAACTAGGTAGCAGTATGAGTTACATGTCAACTATTCTCCCCAGAGGCTAGTGCTGTAGCCAAGGGATGGCAAGGGGGACCGCCCTCTCTGCGGGAATTCTTACCCCCTTATCCCCTTTTCCACTAGACCCCAGTCAATGAGAAAGTCACTGTGATATATGCTGATATATAGAAAGCATAGATACGTCAAGAAAAATTCTGTTAAACCAAGCAACGTTTATAAATGATTATCATTTCCTTCTACATCCTTGTGTTCGTTCTGGCAAGTTGTTGTATGCCAGGCCAGAATCTAAACAATGTTTAAATCAGTTTCAAGCAAAACCTCCAGCCTCTTTCTTTTTTCTTCATCAGATACCATGACAAACGTCAATTAAGGCTGTAGCAATTTCACCGGACCTGAAGGCTGTTCCTTGTGGTGCCTAACCCAGTGGGGAGTGATGACTCTCACTATTTTGTGACCCAAATTTGGGCTGAGCATGCACCATCAAAATCCTGATTTTAAACATAATGGATCTATAAATGCATGTTAAAAAATCTACAAATAATTAAATCCTATGAAAATATTGTTAACTACACAGAATATCCAGAGAATTATATGTACACATTTGTTAGAGAACGTAAAAACTGTAAGTACACAACTATTTTCTTCTGGAATGGTTTCAGCTTGGAATATAATTAAATATATGCTTGTAAATTATGGCACTCATCTCACAAATTACTTACACCTTGTGAGAAATATTGGACAAATGCTGTTTATTATTGCTAATTTTATCCTACACTTTTGGTTATTAACTTTGCACCGTTTCTGCGAGATTTTTGAACTGTTGAAATTTTGAAGTTTTGCAATTGTATTCAGCTTACGTCGTAAGTGCAATGCGTGATATGAAAATATGAAAATCGTGAAAAAAATTTCAAGGCTGTATAAAGTACCCAGGCTTTAAATTAAGAGTTGTATTATCAAATAACTGTGAGATCGTTGTAACACTAGTTTGTAAAATGAATACACACGAATTTGACCAATTTCTTTTATTCACGATAAGTGCATGCTGACAGTCACATGTGGATGTTTGTGCAGAGTAAAATTACTGTTGGAGGTAATTGCACAACAAAATTAAATCTTTTAACAAATTGAACTTCAATTTTGAAATTTTGATACTGCACTGGTGGTACACCTACACTTTTCCAAATCAACAAATTTTGAGTGGTTTCAGATTGACAACTTACTAACAAATTTTCATGACTTGTTGGGGTCACTCGAGACTAGTGACTTCTCATATCGAGGGGATGGACAATTGAAAAATATTAAAGGAAGAGTGATGAAAAAGCAACCCTTGTCCCCCCCACGGGGGGGGGAAGAGGAAAGTGGGTGAAAGTCGTCTGTCATTATACTGTCAAATGTATATAATGTATTTTCTAAACTGTGAATTGGTTAGTGTCACTTTGTAAAATTTGTTCATGTTTGCATGCACAAGGAACTGCGACATACTCATTGCACTCCAAACAATTATGGCAAAAAGTGTAGATTGACTTTGCTAAGTAAATTATGTGTTGAATGAATAATCTTGTGTTGTAATTAGATAGCTTAATGTGTAAGTTTACTTCATGATTGTTTTTTCGTACAGAATGAAGTTATTGTAGAATAATTCAAATGTCATTGTATTTATAATGAAATATATTTATGCTAATTGTATATCTTTAATTTTTCTGTTTTTATTGGGTTAAAAAAATTGTTAAAGCAAATAAGAACATGTAGGCATACATTCGCTTGGGTAAGAAAGACATAATTAGCAAAACTCAAATTTGCTAAAACCAATCAGAAATTATGCTATTTAGAATGAAATGGGCAGAGAAGAGTTTGTAAGAACGTTCGGGCAAACAGTGTAAAATATGCAACCAGTAACCAAGTTTATAACTAGTTTCTCAGTTCAACGATGTATGGGATTAGGTGGTAATTTGCACTTTTAATGAATGTAGTTAGAGTGTACCAAAGAGAGCACCTTTACGCTTACATAACGCTTGTGCTATTAAATTTGTGAGATCTCTGCACCCTTTAGAAGTGGATGCGAACAGGGAGAAAATATTGCGTATAAAAACGTCGGGGTAAAATTGAAATGTTTGGATTGGAGGGGGTCAGACTACTGGGAAATTGTAATATAGTAAGCCATTGTTGCATCATCCTCCCCTTGCTGGATAGATGATTCACTTAAAAAAAAGAGGTGGATCCACGATTTTTGCTGGGGGATATTGTGTTCGCACGGGGAGGGGGCATGGAGGACGAAAAGTGGCCATCTGCTTTTCTGCTATCAGAATGGTAGAAAAGCAGATTTTATTTTTTCTTCATTCGCTGGCAGCCGAAAAGCGGCCATCTGCTTTTCTGCTTTCGAGCAGGCAGAAATTTGGATCGAACATTTTGACGACAACCGTGAATTCAACTTTTCTGCTTGGGTGGTTAGTGTTGGTGGCAACTTTTCGGCCACCTATGTAAAATCTGCTTTTCCGATGTCACAAAAGCAGAAAATTCATTTAGAAACGGTTTAGTGCATAAAAAAAACAGTAGTCTACAGTACGAAAAAATTGACAGTCATTTTTAGAAAAATGTCCAATCCCCCCCCCTTCCCCAGCCAAGACCTGGATACACCACTGCTGAACACATTTTTGGCAATGTTTATAATTGTGGATATCAACAGTTGCACATCGATGCGTGTTAAAAAGGGTTGGACATTAGCATTTTGTGCCATTCAAAATGGAATAAATAAAGCATCTACATTTCACTTCGCTTAGGATTGCGGGGTGCGGTAACCTAATGTGCTTGTCTACCGTGTGTCAGTTTTCTTAACAAATATTTCAGGATACAGTTCGCACTGCCTCCAGACTTGGCAGTTGTGAAAAGAGATTTGTAGGAAGGACAAGAAGGGAGCTGTTAGTTATACGGGAGGTGGGGAGATGAAAGTCCACCCGATACGACTACCCTCCGCTGTTAACGAACGAGGTTTTTATAGGGTGATTTCTGTACAAGCCGTAGTTGTTAACAGCGGCATTGGGAAGTTGAATCGGCTGGCAGGTAAAGAACACAACTTTTTCATGCAACAGAACGTAGACGGAAAGCGCATGGCCTTGAATGCGCTCCAATAAAATAAATGATTGGTGATTTTCGAAGCATTCATCTCTTTCTCAGAATGTTGTCATTACCACTGCGGGGCAGCATTTCAAAGCAAGTACTTGATTATATCCTCTAAGTTAATTCCGCAGTTACTGCATCACAAATGATGCGTGGCTCGGCAGCTCATTTTGTGATCGTTATAGCGGAACCACGGCCGGTCAGGTCTGCAATTTCAGCCATTCATGTAAGTTTGGTTGCTGCACACTTTGGTGTTGATTTGCAAGAGAATCCTGCCCTTCAACCAACAGAGACAACTAATGTCGATTAACCTGCGACAGCGATAGTTAGTAAGCTGACAGTTAATTGGTTGTTTCTTTGTGTGTAGATTGTACAGTCACCGCATAATTTATATGACAGCTGGTTTGCGAGTATTAGTACTCAACGGCACCGTGCGGAAAGCATCATCATAAATATCTTTTTAGATTTTCCCAGTAATAATGAGACAATGTAATTACTGAATTATTAAATAACTGGAGGAATAAGGATTTGACAGGAAACATCGGCGTTGACTTTTTTTTTCTGAAGGCAAATCTCAACAGCAAACTGACAAACCTCTTTCCAAGGAAATGGGCGATATCCATCTTCCCTTTTCTCCCGCCACCCCCTCTCTCTTTTCGTTTCCTTTCTCTTTTTTCCCCTCCTCTTAACGCCTAAGAGGAAGTGTGACCAACTGTAAAACTGATATCTCTGTCATGGCAATTAACAGAGCAAAAACGCATGTATATTCAGTAAAAAGTTTTCAATATCAGTGCAAACAAATGGCAACAAATCATTTGTATTCAGATTCATTCCTTTTAAGCACGAAGATGAACAGCATCCACTTCTTATCGCATTTCGCAACTATAATTATGGCAAGCGCTTTCCAACCTCCAAATTCTATAGGGGTGTTCCTCCTGAGCTTGTAACAGTTCTCTGTGAAGATCAGTGTCCTATTCTCCAAGGGGGGAGGGGGAGCCGGAACAAAATTGAGGCTGGGGTAAAGATAAGGGACACCAAAACAATTGAAAATATCTTAATTTAACCCGTCGAGGTTTCTGAGGGCTAAGGCTAAGTTGGGGGGCTATTTGTACACTTTTGAAAAGAGAACAAATAAAGTAGTTCTCAATATGGCTCTTCTTTTTTCTCAAAAACAATTGCGTGCCACTTGCACTACACAAAATTTGACGGTTTGACACTGTTTGGCCTGCACCATCAGGACTATAAAAGAATGATCTTACCGCGAACAATGATTCTAAGTTACAGTATATTTCCAGGCGAAATCTGAACATGTCTATCCTCATCGCGTTTGTTCATCGTACAGCCTGAATGAAATTTGTTGGGTTGGATGAGTCCGGGTGTAGCCCGACCCGACGATGGCAGAACATCTCGCGTAGCCCCCTGCGGAATTGCTGGTACTTGAAAGCGTAGATGAGCGGGTTGACGCAACAGTTTGCGGATACCATCGCGACAGAGAGCAATATATACCACTCGTCGAACCGCAGTGGCAAGCCGAGGTTAAACATGAGGAAGAGTACCTGGTTCGGAGTCCAGCAAATCAGGAACGTGACGAAAACGATCAGCAGCATCTTGAAGACGTTGCGCCTGGCCCGGAGAAGGGACGCCGCCAACACATTTATTGGTCGGGCAGTGTCTGCCGTCGATACTCCAGCAGTGGGATCAACGGGCGGCAGTGCGGGCTGCAGTCGGGCGGCTCTTCGCTTGAGCTCCACGCTGATGCGGATGTAGGCAAACAGCATCACTGTTACAGGCACCACGTAGTGTACCATGGCTGTCAAAACTCCCAAGACTTTCGACCGAGATTCGGCACTCGAAACACACGCGCCGTCTTCCACCTCGAAGAGGGTGATGTTGTAGGACTTGGCAATGATCGTGAAGATCCAACAGGCTGCAATAACCACACCGACTTTCAGCCGGGGCTGCTTGGCAAAGGCTGCCTGGTATTTGAGTGGGTGAACGATGGCAAAATACCGCTCCATGGTCAGCATCAGCAGATTTAATGTTGAGATCAGATACACGAAAAAAAGTGCCAAGTGGGAAAACCAGACGTGGCACACTATCCACCCAAGGGCGTCGTCTGGCACAGGGTCTGGTAGAGGGATCTCGCTCCGCAATAGAATCACGGTGGAACCGATTAGATCCACCACGGCCTGGTGGAAGATGAAGGCATTGGATCGAGTCCGCATCGCCGAGACTTTAGCGATGACAACGCATACTAGACCGTTACCCAAGATGCCGACGATTCCCACGGTGATCTTGAAGATGCGGAGCACCACTACCTTCTCCATGATGCTTGCTTTGCACTTATTGTTCACATTCACGTTTGTCTGTCAGTCTGCTCACGCGAAATGCTCCCTATCCTCTTTTAACCAGAAAGCCAACACCGTGATCATTTTCATCAGTCATATCTTGCCCCATTTTGATCATGTGACCATGTTTTATGTTGAGTGCTCGTGTAACATGGGGCAGAGCGATGAACCAGTAATAACGGAACATGGCAAAACATGGCTAAGCGAAACGCCTTTTAGCAAGTAACTTCGACATGCAGCACTGCAAGATGCTATTGGCAAAAGATTGTTATTCAAAATATGACAAACAAAAGAAGTGTTTGGCACACAATTTCCATTGTATGTAATCGGTAAGGAGCAAGCTTAGCTTGCTGCACAAGCGCTATTACTGTTGATCGCGCCACATTGACTTTTGCCACAGACGTATTGAGGTCATTTTGGTGCTTGATTTTTTATGGAAATCACCCACTGTCTGTTGTTGTTGTTGTTGTGTTGTTTTGTTTTGTTTTGTTTTTTAATCGAATATAGGCAGCAAATGCTAAGTTTATTGCACGACCAAACCAAACGTGACTGAAACGGCGGTTAAACAATCTGTCCAGTCTTTTGGACTTACTTCGAAGAGTAACGAAGGGGGAGACTGGTGTTAAAACATAGAGAAAGCCTAACACGCATCAAAATCGTTATCTCGCTGTTGGAGGGCATAATAAAAAAAAATCGAAAACATTCTAGTTCGAGATTTTTACAGCGTGGTATTAAGCCATATGATTGCTTAGATGCTGAGCGATCATGTAATGCATTGTGCAAGCAGGTGTTCACGCGTGTTAGTGATTTTTTTACCGCAAGGTGTGTGTGATCAATCAAGTGCAGTGTATGCATAGTTGTTCGTATTGCGCACATTACTTTCTACCTTCAGCCGCTGCCGCTGGCTAAGCCTATAGGGGGCGAAACGGGGAGCCGACTGAGCGCATAAGTCTCCCCCAGTCGTATGGAAAGCTTCTTCACCGTCAAGACTACTGCGGTGCCTCCACGTGGCAGCACAGGGTAACTGGGCATCATGTGACCCCATGTTGAACTACAGGGAATTTCGGAGCAACACTCCAGCCGATCTGTGTGCACGCTCACCTGAGTGTGCACACACCCTAGCGCCTCCGCGTGATACTCATTCATAAGAAGGGGGAACAAACAAGAGTGCGGCAAGCACAATTCTATCTGCTTCCAATCGCTGGCCAAGATCTTGGGAGAGATGATTTTGAACTATCTGAAGCACATCCTCGAGGTCATCCTGCCTCAATGCGAACACGGTCTTCACCCTCAGGCCAATACAGGAGACAACCACTGCCGCAGAACATGCCCCTCTACTTGGTGTTTATTTTTCGATTCAGTTGGCCCTTCTCCATCGCTGCGGTGACCTCCAGGCATTGCCGTTATTAGCAACCGTAGAGCAAGGACACAACTCCATTTACTGGAATGACAGCCCAGGTAGCAACTCGAGGCGATACCTCGGAAAAGTTTATTGTGAAACAAGAGGGTGTCTAACAAGATTGCGTACTGGCGCCCAACCTCTTCTCGCTGTATCTCTCTGCGTTTCTTCAACTCTGCCCCTCCAGCGTTGAAAAAGGTGCATCCTGACCTACGGCACCTACGGCAAACTTTTCAAGGCAAAGATGCCTGGAGGCCACAGACAAAACCAGGGCATTGATGTGTGAGCGAGTTGCGGAACGCTGCCATGATCTCACACTCTTCAGAGCATGCTGAATGCCTTCAAACAGCGGAAGAAAATCTTGGACTGACAATCAAGGTCAGGAAGACTGAGATCCTGAACCAACCCAGTCTCAACAACCCGACATTCTCATCCCGTCATCATTCTGAAAACTGCCTCAACACGGTCAACTGCTTCACATATCTTGACAGCATCAATTTCCAGTGATAACAGCTGGACAAAGAGGTGGAGAAGCTAAGAGGATCAGCGCCGCTGCCTCCGCTGTAATTTGCAAGCTCCAGACCCCCCCCCAACCGGAACAGCCCAGAATTAGGCCTACGTACGCTGTAGTTCTCTTCTGCTCGCTCTATTCCGGCAAGACGTACACTACGTACCGACGCTATATCCACAGCCTGCAATGGGTGAAGATGTCTCCCCTTGTCTGAGGAACATCAGGTGGAAGGACAGAATCTTTGTGGAAGTTCGTATGCGTTGACGCATTACTTACTCGACAGCAGCTTGTTGGGACCTGCTATGTAGTTAGGATGAAATATGCTCGGCTCCCTAAGGCAGTCTTCTCCGGGGAACTTCAACAATGGAGGTAATGACAGATAAGCACGATGGCAGTAATTTGATCACAAAAACCTTGATGAAGAAAACTGCTCTGCCACTCTCAAATCGGTACAACTGCCTGCATCTGGTTTCTTGAGATTCCCTCCTAAAGGCATACAGCTTTTCCTTTCGAATGACATTCATGAACGCTGCCATTTTGAACATTAGTATGCTCCTCGTTTTCAAGCTTGCCCTGACCCAGTCTTGAAAAATGTCAAGTAAATAAACAACTGCTTATTGTCAAGCACAAGCTTAAAGAGTAAAAAGCAAATCCTTTTACTTAATAGCAATTGCACTAAAGTAAAAGCATTTCCTTCGTTATCATTTATACAAACACGAGTAAATGCTTCGAAAATGGTAGTAAAAGCAAATGCTTCTTTTTTATTCGTAAGACCCACTATGAGTGAAAGCCAGCCATTTAACTCAGGGGACCCATTTAAATTCGTTGCATTATATCAGCATTCAAACATTCGTTTGATTTTAGCTATCTTTCAATGAATAAGTTCAAATTGAAATAGTCATTTCGTTTCGATCCACGGGGTAGGGTTAAAAAATCTGCATGTTCATTGCCATTAAGGTTGGAAGATCCCTAAAAACCTTATTTTGCGTGTTCAAATATACAGACGAAACAAATAGCGAACTACATTTGTAATTACCCCCCTCCTACGATCCAAACATTTCCCGACCGATCCCAGTTTTTATTTGCTCCCGATTGAAACTCTTTTTGATGTCTCCGACCTTGCCCGCAACGCCTGACCCTAAAAGCTTTTAAACATCAAGGACGCACTTTTCAATTTTGTGAGAAAAACGAGAAATGATGTCCAGTATTGACTCTGTCGGATTTCTTGGGGAAAACGCGGAAACGTCCCTTATTTAATTATTCTACGACACTGGAAATTTATTTCCTTCTATTTCTTTCAAAGAGATCAAAAAAAAGAAGAGTTATATTATTACTGTTTACATTTCCCTCATAACATTGGAAATAAGTTCCTTCCCTTTAATTTTGTGGTCAGAAGCTGCAAATAGGGTCGGTATCAAAGCAATTTTTCCCTCATTCGGAAGCCATGATCTTTGAACCCTTTCCAGTATCAAGGAAAGTTATTTCACAGCACAATCATACATTCACTACTTTACATGACTTTAAGTATCCTATACAATAATACGTTTAACATGTAACCTTTTCACCAAACATTAAGTTCTGCTTGACTGATCGATCTTCTTCTCAGTCCGAACAAATAAGAACCACAGAATGTAAAAAGGGACTCCTTTATTGAAATTTGTCCGAGGTCTCAGAGTAGTAATGATCAAGAATTCATTGTTATCAATTAGCAAACATGACTGTGTCCATTCAAGCTCGTGTCTGTGGGAATTGGGAAGTGCTTCCTGTATTCACATTTACATATAAACTTTGATTTTCCAAGGAAATAATAATGAATAAATGGAAGGTTATCTTATACCAAATAAAATGCAGTGGTGAGATATTACATTAAAGCGTAACGAAACCTTTGGAACTACCTTTTCCATCGAATGATTTTAAGTGCCACAAAAGTTCACACAGACACATCCACCCATCCGTGAGTCACAGCCAGTGTCGATTGAGGGCGCTGGTCTTCAATCAATTCGCTTATCGCCTTCAGACTAGACACGTACGTTTGGGGGAACGAAAGTCCTCGGCCTCCGGTAATTAACAACCAAAGCTTGACACAGTGTTCTGTGAGAATCATGGCGGTCGAAGGGTGTCTGATGATCACTGAAACAATTTTGTATTTAGCTGCTTTCTTCTCTGGCTTGATCACTGCAATTACTGTTGGAATATCAAGGGTACGTATTGTACTTTGTCGTCATATGAATTCGTGATAACAACGTTCCATGGTCAGATGGTTCGATCGAATGTGCGCTGGTGTAGTGTAGGCCTAGGCTACTTCGAGAACTCAAAAGTCCCCACTCCGTCATACTCCTTGTGACTGTCGGCCAACACGGTTTACATGGTGTCGTAACGCTATGGGGTTTTGGAATCAGATTTTGTGGTGAAATAATTCCGTGGAAAGCAAATTTTCCCCTGTCAGCAAACCTGATTAATATATACCTCTTAAAAAGCGGGATAATAAAGTTTCAGCATGAGACGGAGTAGGCCTACATGTATTTTTGAAAAAAAAAAATTTTGCCCACCAATTTCTCACTTCCACCCATTGACTGTTGCTCCGTTAATGCCATTTGTGTTTATCAGACCATGAACTGCGCGTGCGTTGAGCCCACCAATGACCGCGCTTGCTTCGCATCTTGGTTTGACCATTTTCAGTGGCGGGGGATGACATCTTGTGGTTTTTCACCTTGTGACCGTCCTAGCTGCTGTTGTGACCTGGAAACACCCAAGGGCAGGACTTGCGACATGTGCTGTGCTGTGTAGCTGTGACAGATTGCAATACTTAAAAATCCCCCACCACTGAAAATGGCTGGGGATTTATTCATATACATGTGGGCCTAATTAGGGTGTGATTTATCATTCTTTGTGATCACCCAATCTTTACGAGATTAGTTGATCATTTTGCGTGATTTTCTGATAGGTTGACAGTAATTCTGCCATCAGCCTATCAATTGCCTGTTCTAATTTACTTTGTAATGTGCAACTGTTGAACTTTGTTGAATTTTAATTGTTTTGAATAAAGAGCTAAGATTTGTTAGAATTTTTCCTGATTTAAGGATTGTTTCATCCCGATTTGCCTGGTTTCAGGTTCTTTTCAAGCAGTCTGTTTTAAAATCTGAAAAATCTTTTATGACGTTTTAATGCATAGCAGTTAATATACATGTAGATGACAAGAAATGGATACTGTAAGGAATCATGGACCTTGATCAAAGCCTTTGATGGTTATTTTGTGGACATTTCATTTTCCTCCAAAGTGACCCTGCCTAGCAGTAAGGGGGTATTTTTCAACTGTCGGCATCATTCTGTCCTCAAGCTTTTAGTTCATGATAAAACACCTGACAGTGCTAATATTGGTCATGAATCATTTCTGACCATTAAGAATAACATGTTGGGGAGACTTTGGTGTCTGTTAGAGGAATGCCCCTCCAATGTGTTCATGCGATATTGGCGGGTACCTGACCTTTAAACTCCACAGAACTCTGCTTCAGTGGCCAGAAATCGTGGTGCTTCTGAGTAGCCAGGCTGTTTTTGAGGGGAGTGGGAGATAGGGGCACGAGCTCCCACCGGGGGTCAGTTGTCCCCCTTTGCTACATTGCCAGGCTCTTCTCAGATGGAGGGAGGGGGTAGAAGTTCCATTCCCCCTCCCTCTCTCCCTGGCTACCCTACTGGCCCATGCCGGGCCCTTTTAACATTATACGTAAACACTTCTTGCAGATGTAATTAGTTTCTTTTAAAGTGTAGCTTCCTTTCCAACATATGTGTTGTTGAATTTATGAGTGCATTGACTGATAATGCCTCGTTATCAGTCCATGGTTCCCTTGCTTATCCAAATGTCAGGTGGCCTCAGTAATCAAGAGGAAGTCACCTCTTTTGACTAATATTGTCACCTCGCACTTCAAATAACACTTTCATTCAGTGAAATGGTGGCTTGGAACATTCTGTCTGCCGCCTTGTGGCATTACCGGTATTTGTCACTGTATTCATTAACACAAATTCATTAATTTGTTTAATACCAATTTACATTGTACATATACAATGTACGGTACTGGAAAATATCCGTATTGAAAAAGCCCTGATACAAGTACCTTTACCCTATTTTCATGCTCATGTATTGCTAGGGTTGTATTGTCAAGTTGCTGACATGCAGTACAGACACATGCATACTGTACATGAACCTGCACTGATAACAATAGAAAATGTATAGAAATGTGGTACCATGCAACTATCCTACCAGTACATGTATGGGAGTTTCTGCTGCTTCAGCCAATTTAGTTTCATTTTCAAAGTAATACGGTTTATGTGCAGTAGATCAGTAGTATGTACATGTACAATGTGTACAATGTACATTGATATGTACCCGTACATGTATAGTACATGTGTACGTACCGGTATTATAGTACATGTATATGTATAGTATATGTACATGTACATGTACCTGAACATGCCTGTCGGTCTGGAAAGACCAAAGTAAAGTTTTGCTTAAATTAGCATTTGTTTTTCTGATAGGAATTACTGAAAATGTGGAACCTCTGATTTGTAAGTAGGCCTACTCTGTTTCGGCACATCTTTACTGGTATAGTACATGTAGGCCTATACCCTGGTACTGTTCAGTGTCCGTATTTTTTTACACCTGTGTGCATGCAACATGAGTATGGAACATGTGTACGGTGCACATGAGTATGTGTACATGTACAATGTACATGGAACGGTATGTGTGAAGGCTAGAATTTCTGTAGCTTGCACTTTCGAATTTCCTCATTATTTCCTTAAAACTTCCCAACTGCATACCTGTTAATTGAGGGATTAGTCAGTTGAAATGTAGGTGTGTACATGTGTACATGCACATGTTATATGCTTACATGGTAATTATCCAGTTGTAAAATGGTACATGTTTGTACATGTACAACCATGCACATTTCATGATAGCTTTCAGCCTTTGTGTCAGGTCAGGATACAGAGTATCATTTCTCTATTGTTCATGTCGATGAATTCAGTCTTGCAGTAGGCCACATCCTTCTGCTATAAATGGTGATTCTACCATGTGTGCATTACAGTACATGTATGTCACTGCTGATCTCATGACTAAAGTCATTGTAGGCCTACAATGTGTGTTCTTACATGTACCATGTAAGAACACAAGCATGTAAGCATGTAAGCACTTACATGTACCATGTACATGTAAGTGCTGTTCATGATGTATCATTGTGTGCCTGGCAAAAAGTCACAAGCGACCCCACGCCCCTTTTGCCAGGAAGCATGATCACAGCAGAAAAAATGTTCCCAGCAAAAGGGCGTAAGAACCACACTCTCTTTATTTAGTAAAAACGGATAAAAGTTACTACAAAATCAACACAGGCTGTACAAAAGGCAACCTTTGAACAACTTATTAAACAACTTGGGAATTTTTTGTAAAAACTGTTTGCAAAGAAATCTTTATATTTCTTTAAAATAAAACAGTTGCATACGTACCGGTACGTCCTTTTGATGGGAGAATTTTTTTGCAGTGGTCATGCTTCCTTGCAAAAGGGCGTGAGAGCTTACGTCCTTCTTCCAGGCACATGACGATATGCACTGGTATGGACATGTACGTGTTTGTACATTATTATGTGAATGGTTTACATGTACTGTACATGTACATGTAGAACTACATGTATATGTACTTGTACGTACCCGGTACGTGTTTTGACACCAGAACCCGCGTGAGGATGGAGTGAACCAGATCACTGATCAAGATTCAGTTCTGTGTGTAACAAACAGGCTGGTAGCAAAAGATGTCTGGAAAAAAGGTACATGTACTGTATGATAGTTCTCCTGTTTAAATTTTTTCTTCTGAATTTGAAGTTGCCTTTTACATATGTAGTACAAATGTATATTGTATCCTCAACAAGTGACATACCGGTAGCTTGTCTGTGTACTTATTTCAGCCACAGGTATCCACAGTACCTCCATGGACAGCTTTTTTAATCTTATTACTATACCAGTTGTGGTTGACTATTTATCTAGACCAGGGTAATATTTATGGTAGCGCTTAGTATGTCATAATAGCTCCATGGTACAATATACATGTACTGTACGATGATGTAAGCTACACTCCATGCATTTTTGATAATGTGCACACTACATACAACTTTTACAAGTAGCTGAGCACATCACATTCATGAAGACGTACCTGTATATGTATATGTACACTGTGGGCCCTTAAGGGTAGTCTACATGTGTAAATGAGAAATCCAGATTGAGACTTTGACTGTCAACAATTACGCTACACAAATAATTTGGCCAACTGTACCGTACGTATTCAAAACAGTCAATAAAAATTGAGCAAAATTTGGGGGTGGCAACTTAATTAAGGTCTACGGTGTTTCATCGGCCAAGTTTGAGGTCGCAACATTTAAGGCTTTTCACAGTTTTGGACAGTTCTTAGGATTGACTCAGGGTGGGCAGCAGGGTACAGGGCTGAAAGCATACATGTACGGCATTTCAGGCTGGGAAAATTTCCACCCAGAGTAAGTACATGTGTGTCTGAGACTGACTTGGTACTCCTGACCCAAGTTGAACTTTTCAACCTGGGTTCAAATTCATAACCTGGGTTAAAGTGATTTTTTTTAGTATTAAACAGGTTGGAGTGATGAATTTTTTCCCCGAAAAAGTTCTTGGTGTGGTGTACCTGTATGCTTTGACAAGTGTACATGTACATGTGTACTTTGTTTATCAGTGCCTAAAACATTGGCATCTTCCATTTTCTTTTATTCTTAATATTTTTACTCGGTGTTTACCAATGTCATCATTAGAAAAGCTAAAAAATAAAAACAAAACAAAAACAAAAACCCTAAAACAGGAAAAATGCTTTGGAAAGCATTTGCCCCAATGGAATCTGTATAGCACCTTATAATAAAAGCAGGTTAAAATGACATCTTGAGATGCCAGTATTTATGCAGCACATGCATTCTACACATGTACATGTAAGTAGCCAGTGAACCTGCCCTGGGTTGATGCTGCTCAAGTGTGAATAGTTCCTATTCATCTTGGGGTTAAACTGGGGCAAGTTCCGTCAAGGACCATAGTTAACCATACCGGTAGTTTGACTAACTCTGATCGCATGCACGCTACATGTAGTTGACAATGGTTGGACTAGTCTGGTCAACTATATGTAGTGTACATACATGTACACTGTATAAGAATTTGTGACCAGCCTGTTGAGGTTGGTCGCATCGTTGGTTGTCATGAACAGTTTTTAATAGCATAGTGAAGAGAGGACCAGTTGTTATAAAAATGCCTGAAAGACAGTAGGCCTGTGTCACTAGTAAACAACCATTTTTACTTTTATTTTTGCTATTTTGCTCTTCCTGCAACCACCTTTCTCACCTTCGGCCCAATGACCTGGCAGCAATTGACTATTTAATACTTCAACTTCACTATGTTCACTGTACATGCGCTAGGTTTGTCATGAATCAACCACCAGTTAACTAGTGGTCTTTAATCAAACTTGCCCTTGGCTTCAGCCTGTCAAATAAGCTTTGCTCAAAGCAAGTGTGAAATGATGCAGGATTCAACATGGAGTTGAACCTCAACCTGGGATGGGAGGCTGTAGTGTGACTTGCTCATACATGTACATGCATGTACCGGTACATGTGTATACACAGAGCATCCCCTTTCTAAGTGAAGTACAGATTCATTAGGTCATTTTCAACTCTGTTGGAGGCATGTCAATTTCTGAGGGCCTTATGGTTAACTCTACTCTCTTAGTTAGCAGTGTATTGAGTTGACCGTTCAATTACGCCAGCTACATTATGGGAACTGTACATGGATGTACATGTACATGTAGTAGTATGTATCTCATACAATTTATTTCGAGATACCAGTTTCTTGTACATTGGCATCGGTATCAAGCTGACCTTTCCATCACACCAACCATGTGTTACGTTGTACAAGATTACGGGGTGATGCCGTGAATTCATGCCGTGGTTCACGTTTCAAGAGTTAAAATGAATTTCATTGAATTTTTCCTCAATGCTACATGTACACATGGACATAATATTGTACATGTACAGGTACTGTACATGAAATAAACCACGTCTTTTAATGAAATCATATTTTTTCCGCCCTTTGCATGTTTCTTACATTTACGAGGTATGTTCTTTTAACAATAAAAGCAATAATCTGTGAGAAATTGAGCACAACCATGGCAAAAATATTATTCTCCAGTCTACTGGGGATTTCTAAGTTAAACAGCATTGACAATGCATTCTTGCTGTTGTACAAAAACCCATTCATTTTCTACGAATATCTTTGTAGTGACAAATTCCAGTACATGTACATGCACATCCATAGACTCATAGTCAGCAGTCAAGGTATTCTTTGCAACCTTTCGCACAATAGGAAAGAGTGCAATGAGTCATACACAGTAAGTACATGTACAGTACAAGCAACTTGTACAACTTGAATGGAGTTAGGTCATTGTACATGGTACATCGTTTTAAGAAATTCCAGGCCCATACCTGTACATGTATACAAGTATACATGAATAGTACTGTGTACAATATTTACATGTACATGTATGTATACCGGTATGTAGGGCTTGTAATTTTTCTAACTTTGACAGAAAATGAGCTGATTAGAGGTTTTTTCTGTTGGAAAACTTCATTCAACTGCAGGAGCAAGCTTAACAGGCCTACATGGACATGAGCATTACACAAAATGAAATGAATTTGGTGCGCATTTTGACAATGTATATATGTTCATCAGTCTTTCACTCGTTTGTGTATTTGCTGAGCAACATGGCAGCATTCCACGAAAAATCCAAGTCGCTGGGTAAACTTTTTAGTCACAGTGACAGAGAAAGTTACTTAACTTTTTTATTAACCACTACAAGGTGTGCTGGTACTCTCGTACATGCATGACGCACTGAGAAATTGGTGCAGGATTTCTTTTCTTTAAATCAAAATAGAAGTTTCGGTTTCCTCAGAGAGAATGAACTTTTTTTACTGAGAAAATACATTGTGGAATTGACTGTACATAGTAGCATGTTCGTCTCATTGTAAAGAAAACATGCATTTGAGAGCCCTACATTGCATCCAGTGCAGCTACATTTAATCTTTTTTTTTCAGTACATGTGTGTACCGGTACAATTACTCAGGTTTTATGTACCGGTATGTGTATGTAGTGAACAGTGACTGCAGACAGCAGCCAAACAGCAAAGGTTACTGACCTCTCTCAGGCCATTGGCAGATTGTTTGGAGTACACTTTTAAAATACAGAACTTTTGTAGAAAATATACATTGTACATGTACAAGCATACATTGTACATGTACATGTACTGACTCTTATGGCACTGCACATACCATACCAGAACATATATAGAAGTAGAGTGCATTTTCCATGCAGGTGTATCATGTACATGCACTGTACATGTACATTGTACAGGTACATGTGTTTCCTTCAGCATCCATAACAGTTCATACATGTTTAGTATTTCTGGTTTATTTGGCAAAGAAAATTGATTTACATGTATCACCAAAGGCCCTGCACTGATCACAGTGTTCTTCTCCCTTCCAGGTAACCTTCAGTGGAGACTGTGTTCTCTTTGCCGAGGTGACGTGGTGCAACGCCACCGCTTTTTCTTTCACACAGCTGGGCAACAACGGCGTCTGCGGCTTCAGCATCGGCCTGGATGTCATCGTAGCATTCTACGCCTTGACAGTGTGCTGCTACCACGTTGCTGTCTTCTTCAAATGGACCAAAGAAAGGTAAGGGCATGTTGAGAGGTTTCAGGAATTAATAAGGGGATATATACCGGGTACTTTCATAGTCAGGTGGGGAGTCAGGTTGGCGTAGTGGTTCTTTCCTCACCTTCCACCTCTGTGGTTGGATTCCTGGCCTGGTTGGATTCCTGGCCTGGTTTACGTGTGGATTGGGTTTTCAGTCCCTGTCTGATTTTATGGGTTTTTCCCAGAATATTCCTCGGGGGGGGGGGGGTTTCATCCCACCTCTAAAACTGTAATTACTTCTCAATGTATCCTTTCTACATGTATCTTCAGGCTTTCGAGCTACAGTGCCCAGGGCATTTTTTGAGGAATCCTTGATTTCATTACCAGAAAGACTTAGATAAAGTGGTTTGGTACCGGGTACTCACTTTACCAAGAGTTGAACAGCTGCAAAACTGCGATTATTTGGGCATGTGATTGTAATTTTGATTGGGGGGGTGTATGCTGTCCCCTAGGAAGTCTGCCTCCTTCCCCTGTGCCCCCAGTTGACATTTTTAAATGCACAGAGAGCCTGTGTCTAACTTACACATACGGTACATGCCATAGTCATTTGATTTCAGGGTCCCCTGACAAAATGTGTAAGTTCCCGGGTTCCTCCTCAGAAATTTCAGCCTAGTTTTTACATTACTGATTTTGGGCAGAAGGTTTTACAGGACCAGGTCTACATGTAAATGCCATGGGGAAAAAATGATTCGGTTAACACACCTTGCATGTTGGTCTCCTGCTCCAGGCGCTGGGTCATGTTACCAGGCATCATCATCAACGCCTGCTGGCTGCTGCTCCTCTTCATTGACTCTTGCATACTCAGTGTGGGCTTCAAGCGATTCTGCACGAGCATAACGGAGGGACAGAGCATCGGCAGTAAGATCACACAGTAAGTCCCTTTAATGCCGTTTCATACCAGTACCTGCACCTCTGTCAAGTGCAAACATGAATAGGATTTGACACCATGAAAGGTTTGTACTGTAGCAAAATTTGCATGAGTTGAAATCTGTAAACTTGAATTCACTTTTGTGCCAAGTACCAGTGTGAACCAGCCTTTACATAGCGAGGGAATGTTTTTTATTGTTTTAATTTTTTGGTACACAGATTTCTTTCCTTTCTGTCCCTTACGAAGTTTTTTCTTTGTAGTGAGAAAGGAGAATTTTCCATGAAACAAATGATATTTCTTTTAAGAAGAATGTAAATGTAAGGAAATAGTTTTTGTAGTGTAATAACTTCCCCCTTGTAGAAACTCACCCCGTTTTATACAGCCACCCTATCAAAGAAAGAAGAGAAAAACAGAAAGGAGAAAAAGAATAAATGTAATGCAGATTGCAGATTTCTGAAATGAGCATTTCTACTATCCAATAGTTCCACCTTCTGACTGACAAATCTAGGATTCATTTTTGAATTTCTCACTGGATGTCTCCGCTCATGTACATCTTGTGCCAACCTTTATTTCGGAAACTTTCCACCAGCACTCACAGTAATGTTGCTGTCTTCCATACTGAATTACGTACATGTAGAAAGTTGAGTGGAAAGTACAGACAACTCCTTACTGAATCACCCTCACATCACATCCTGTCATTTGGCTGCGTCTGTACGGACACCTCAGTGTATTTACATTGTATCTCAGTGCACATGTAACATCTTGAAATGTATAATACGTGTAGTTTTGTTCACTGTTGGCCTGTCTGTTTCGCATGGATCTTTGTCTCAATCAGTGGCCCCAAGACTGCTTCCATCAGGTGGATTTTAGTGTCAGTGAACCAACAAGCCCTCTCTCTACTGATACCTCTGTCCTTTTGCATCACAGGTGTTCAGCAGATTTATCCAGTTTAAATTGGAACCTCCCTAAATGCTCCGGGGAAAAAAGCGATCACCCCTCTTACAGTGCCGGGAATTTCTACGGCTTTCTGACTACAGCTCAAGTACGTACCTCTACCCGTCCCTTATGTGTGCACTCATTAGAGTGCAGTGCACATTGTATGTGTACAAGTGTTCACAGTTCATATGTGCAAAACGTCAGTGTGCGGAAGCTGTTCGTTTTCAACTGATTTGCTTGGAATTCTTTGCAACGTGCTGTCTTGTCGTGAATTGTTTCTAGGTGGTTAGCATTACACTTGTGTGCATGTTGCAAGTGTTCCTAAACGTGATGCAAGAGTGCATTTTGCCACAATACACTGTTAGTCTGAGAGGCTTTGAACTGCTTGAAGACTGCACTGCTTCTGGCCCAATTTATTTATTTTTGTTGAAAAAGACAAGATATAGCAACCAATTTTTGATATACCAAAAGCCCAAAGCCGCAAACACTGATTCGCAAGATTTATTTTAAACAGCATATGTGTGACATTTCTCATTACAACCTGGAGTGCACCCGCAGAGCAATATTTGGGATGACAACAGACCATGCACAGTGGCCAAGTTCAAAACCAACACATGGTCTGCAGCATTGGGTCAATCTCTGCAGACTTCCCAGATGTTGTGTTTACATGTAGGAAACAAATGGGGATACAGTGTGTTTACCTGAACATGTAGTGTGTTCATACTGTTCAGTGATCAACCGAGTGAAGACAAGGTGCCCTTGATGTTTCTATTCAATCATTGTGTGCCTGCGCACACAGCCAGATACGTCATTCTCTAAATTTAAATTCAAGGTCCAAAAGTGTGTCATTTTTGTGTCTCTGTTACACCTGACTTGTGTGTAATTTGACATGGAAATATCAGTGAAATTGACTTCAAACTATTTCTATTTGTTTGGCAGGTAATTTGCATTTATTCATCACTCGTGGAAATTAGAGAAAAAAAAATTGGACTCCTAACTTATAGAATGACCCAGATCATATTCACGCAGACGCACTCTAGCACAGTTAGTAATGCATGTGGTAGACCAAACAGTGAGTAAGGCACAATACCACCACAGTTACAGCCTCAAAGTCTGGTCCCAAGGTCTGTCAGCCATTTTGGGAACAGGCTGTGGGAGAACTTTATCTTTCATTTCAAAAGAATTGTTTTTCCTGTTTTTAAAAAAATAAATAAAATGAAACTGTGAACCAGGAAGCCAGAAAATGTTTGCCCTGTACGAGTAAGTACTTGCAGATATAGATGTGGTTGCTTGGTGCAGAAACTATATTGGATACGTAGAGTATGTGCATGTACCCCATACGTAGGATTGCATAAGGTGGCCTGCTGAGGCTCAGTGAAAAAAAAAAAGTTCAGTATTGAAGATTTTGAAATGGCAGATGCAGCCCTTTTATTTTTCTTAAATGGCCACCAGTCTTTTTAAAATTTGCAACAGTCGAAGTTTCCACGGTTCAAAGACTCAAAAATGAAAGCGACATTTTAGACAAGAGAATTGAAGATATTGTGTGTAGCAGGTTTGTGTTATGGTTTCCGAAGAATTGAAAAAAAACACATGTGCTTCCGCAAGCATGTGTGGGTTTTGCAACTGTAGCCAAGAAATTGGAACATGACCGTACAAATGCATGCATGGAGATTGTGCAAGTGTGCAAAGTGACTCACAGAGTCTGAAGGTAAAAAATCTAACTTCCACATTTTTTTGATGAATTTATTGACGTTATTATTTTTCACCCCTTTTTCCAGAGGAAAAATATGTAAACAAATTCTAGGCTGCCACCAAAAAGAAAGCAGGCCGAAACCATGATTTTTGTTTTTACTTTGCCTAATGAGAGCCATGGACATACCGGTATCGTTGACATATGCTGGATGCCCGTGTGCATAGCAAACAGTTCATGTAGGCAATTTTCAGCTGAATGGCAACTGGATTGTTGCAGTCATTATTGCATAAAGTTAAGTTTGTCAGTTTTTTTTTCTTTACAACTAGAGTTCATTGATTTAAATTATCAACTACCAGTAACTTTGAAAAAAATGTGCAGGTTTATGGACTAACCCAAAGAGACGCCATTTACTGTTCTGACACCAGACTCGCTTGCATAGTCTTAAACTTGTGGAGTGCGTGTGTGGCAGAGCCAGAGGTGTTTATGTTACTAAGTACACATTTTTACATAGAAGTAGTTCCCCTTTAAAAATGTTTAACTTTAGTTTGGAGTTCTTGATTTTTTCTAGTAGTGTGCCCCCCTGTTTATTTGTTTAAGCCCCAGCTTCCCTGGTGTAGAGTTACCACATGGTCTGGTCACTCTCAGTGTAGCAGATCAGCAGAGACCAGTCACCTGCACATGTACCTGTGTATTGTTCCTCCTAACTGGAGTCTGGTTTTTCTGCTTGAGTCCTATTCTGCTAGAAGTCAGTGATTGAAGTCTGAGTGTAAACTCATAAGGTCCATTTTAGACACTCTGTTGGGTTTTGGTTTTGAGTCTTTTAAAGTCTTTGGGTGTTTTTAGTCCTTGAGTCCTTTTATTTTTTTTGCATTTTTCCTGTACTTTTTCATTAATAAATTATATTTTTTGTCCCTTTTTTGGAGTCAAATATTGGTGTCTGAGTCCTTATTAATTCAGTTTCCTGCGACTTTTCCTTCAAAGATCCTTGGTTTAGTTAGAGTTTTTGTTGTTTTGCTAATTCCCCATAGCGTGCTATTTTTCCCTGTTACACGTGCATGTTGGCCAGCCACAACACCCTATTGGTTCAGAGAGCACTGTGTCAACCCAGTTATGGCTTTCCAACATCTGGGTCCCTCTATATTTACTGGGTGACTCTTTGTTATTGAGTCTAAGAAACTGTTTTTGTTTGAAGCATACATGTATGTTGTACCTTATATTAGGCTTATGGTGAGTTTGTCGGTTGGTTTATGGGATGTGCCTCGACCAAAATTGGATTGAACCTTGTTAAACCCACATGTACATTAGATGATAGGCTTTGACAAGATGCCAGCTTGCAATTAACACCCAGCTTCAGTTCTACTCACCTCTCTGTTGCGCATACACGTGTATTGACATGTATGATCCATTTCCACCTTCCTCTGTCCACTCCCCTATGTTCTCATCTCCTCTCCCCCTCATCTCTCCTTCTTTTTGAACTTTTTTTGGCTGCTCCTCTGATGCCTTCTTCATCACCTGTACAGAGTGCCTCCTGGTTTAGCGTGCTGTTTTGGGCACTGTTGCTGGCAGCCCGCGCTGCCCGCCGGTGCACCAGCAAGGAAGAAATCGGCTCGACGGAGGAGCGAAAACCCATGCTTTCTTAACTCACTCGGAGCACGACTCATTTTGCACACTGGCAGTTCACAAGTTTGTGAGTTCCTTTTTTGTTGATACTGCACCGAGTGCATGCTTTGTTTAGTTTTGTCACCAGCTATGCGTTTGTTTGTCGAAAGGCCCAGCATGCAGTGCATGATCATCAAAATTTGGAATTGCTAATAGTTTCAACTTGTAGTCCATGTTAAACAACACTTGAATAAATTCCCGTTATCTGATTGATAAATGGTCAATTTTGGGTCGTCAGTTGTCAATACCAATGCATGGCACATTAGAAGTTCTAATACATGTTAGCCAATTTTTCCCTGTATGTAGTGGTGCATTCACAAACATAACAAAATGGCATGATGATGATGAAGCACCAGAGTTTCTTTACACCTTCTTCTGAAGACCTGAACTTGTGAATAATGCTGATGCTGCTAATTAAAAGAAACAAATCAAATGCAGTATCAACTAAAGGAATATGCAGGACAGACAGGAAGCAGTACACCGAATGTGCAACTCTTCAGAACTGGACAACTGCTTGTTGCAATTTTTACACCCGAGTGCGAAGAAAACATGATACACGGAAGTTAACAATCAGATAACAACAGAGCTGAGAAAAAAGCGGGACATGTTTTCAGGTTTTGAGCTGCCACTGAAATTTTGTCCAGTGTGAAGAGCGCCAACTGAACCTTTCCTACTTTTCCTGACTGTGCCTACCACTTGCACCCATGGTTCAGTGATAAATTTAATCGGCTGCATTTAATGGTCACACCATTAGAAATCCCCTGTTGAATTAAAACACGTGATCGGTGACCCTCCAGTGAGATGACAGAGACTTCTTCAGGTGTTGTTTAAAAAGGGAAAAGAAATGTTTCATTTTCTTGCAGTGGAAGGAATAATTTCATCCAGTGACAGAACATTTCATGCGCCACCCCATGAAATTATTCTTACCATAACCCTCTTATACTTTTATCATTTACTCTAAAAGTTAAGGGTACATGTAGTTCTGTAGTAAAAATTTACAGATACACTGTAAAGGGAAATGTATGTGAAAAGGCATCCTAATGCTAGCAAGTACTACATGTACATGCACACTATCGGAATTTCAGAAAACCTGTGAGCAGTTCAATTTGGGTAGCATTTGCTAGCCTTTTGTTTTATTTTATTAAACATGGACATTCGGATGGGAAGTATTTGAAGTCCAGGTGGACCTATTTGATACTGATAGGGTTCCAGCTCACTCGTGCAGATGTTGGTGAGGCATGCATAAATGGATCACTGCAGCCACGGTGTCTTTGTGCCATGCTTAGCTCATTTTGGCATTGGGCACAGTCTGTATTTCTTGTGTATACTTACTGTACATGTAAACTACTCAGAGCTTGTTTAAATTATGTCTTAATGGCAATATTGTCTTCAGTGTAGAAAAACGTGGCCAAATAGACACAATAGGCACTGTGCTTATGGCATACAAAAAATCAGGTGCCTACTGGCACCGGTAGGTGTATGAAAGGTCTTAAGTGCCTACTAAAAATGCCACTGTGTGCCACAGAGCACACAGTGCTTGTCTTTGAATTTTCAATTTTGGAGAAGCTCAATGCAGTAGCTAGAGAATACAGTACAGTAGCAAGAGAATGGCGTATTAGTACACCGGTAGCTTACATGTAGCATCAACATGAAATGTACTGCAGCGGATCAGCAACACCAAAAAGGAGACACAACTCACAGGAATTACAATGACAAAACTTCTTTAATCCACTGAAAATCTGGCTTACAGGTTTCTGCAATGCGGCCAAAGCCACCATTCTCATCCAAAAGAATGTGTAACAATGTAAAATAATTCTGGCCCGGGAACTTTGCCAAACCCTTCCCGCACCCGCCCAAACCACAAGCATCCCGAAATAGAAAGCCGATTTCCGGTGCGCACAAAATGTTATACAATTACAAAAGAAGCAGGTCAGGGCGCTCCACCGGAGGCCCTCCGCCAGCGGCCCTCCGGATCTGCCAGCGGCTGAGGCTATTCTTGTGGCAACAAAAGCTATATTAACTGTCCGTAACAGTACAAATCTAAGCCTCCCTTGCAGACCAGCGCTATGAACAAGGTGCCAAGGGTCCACCGAAAAAGGACAGGTACATGTACTGGTACTCTGGCCCTAAAATCCAAAGCTACATTTAAAACCTTTACAGCAGTCAACATATCGGATGCAAGCACATACATGATCACAATTTTATTTGCCAAGATTGTATAGTTTAGGTGCAAATTCCTCACATTTAACCAAACATCATTCTAACAAGTTGTACATCAGATCCACTTTTTTGTGAAAGTTTAGCAACTGAATATGCTGAATATGATGTAATTTTTGGTAAGAGTTGTTGAGATAAAATCCGTCTAGTGCTTTCCTTCCCTTAGAAAACAGAAACCACTCCTCCAGACTTTGCAGGTTCTTAATCAGCTTTGATTTTTCACTTCTTAACCTGAATGTACTCTCCACACAGTGTCAGTCATGTCAATCAAAATGTGCTGTATAATACCGGTGTATCGCTATCAAACATGCATATGCACGATGCACGAACATGTAAACACATCTTCTGTCATGTTGGGATTTTAACATCCGGGGGGGATACATGTAGACTGGGCATGTGCATGTACATTGTATACATGTACACATATATAAATTTACCATTGTTACAATGTACATAAACATTCATAATGGTGCCATTATTACTACATGTATTTGTTACAGTCTGTTTTTCTGTCACAGTAAGGTGTTGAGATTACTTCAAGGTCCAGAATTTTCTGCTTTGTTAAATTCAAATTCTGCTTTCTTCTGCTTTCTAAATTCACCATTTTTCACATGTTATTTTTTTTAGCATAAAATACTTTCTGCTTTTACTGTGGGATACATAAAAATGAAATAAGTCAAACCTAGAAATCCTGTGCACTGCATCGAACGACATCCGACTTATAATCCAGTAAGTCCTGGGGTAAATCCACTGGATGAAGGCAAGGATGGTGAAAATACAGTGTCGATCTATTCTGCAAAATATAGTTGAAAAGAATACACTAGCTTTGGCTCCAAAAAGCTTGAGAAATTACTAAACACAGTGTAAAGATGACCTAGTGCCGCAGAAACTTCCAGCAAGTAGTCCGAAAGCAGCATTGTTTACGTGTGCAGGCCATGTGCATGTATGATGGCATCGCATCACACTGCACACAAACAGCTAGTGCTCACCAGCTGTCAGTGTCTTGTTGCTACGGCAACGACATCAACTACTATGGGATAGCTAGCTAGCGCAGTGGTGCGCATGTGTATTCATACCTTGGCGGCAAGATATCGCACTCTGCTCATCCGCTCTCAAAAACCATGAAGCGGAATGGGATTACGCATATTCTAAGTAGAAATTGGCTTATTTGATATAAAAATCTTGAACAAGCGATTGCAAGGGGAAAAAAGCTTCATACAATATGCGTGATTATGTAAGAACCCCAAATTCCGCAATTTCTGAAGATTTTCTGCTAAGCAGAGAACTCTGGACTTTAGAATGCTTGTATTACTTGATTAGTTGCATTTTTTTTAGTCGTTGGTGCAGTGTCATGACTTTTTTTGAACTCTTCACCCTGCTTTCTTATCCTTTTGCCCTCTCTTACCCTGTCTGGCTTTTGAGTTTGGCATTTCATGAGCTTGTACTTGTAATAGGTACCGTTGTGCATAGTGCACTTGAATCCCTTTACACTTGCCTAAATGTGGTGCACACATGTACTGCAGTATGTCAACAGTTTACTCTGGGAAGACCTTGGTTGACATCATAAGTGCTTTATTCAACATGTATAATGTGCAGATGTACTGGTATGTCCCATTCAGAGTTGCAGTCAACTACATGTGTAATTTACATGTACAAATGTCTGGTTTGGCACAGCACATGCACACTTTTCTAGATGAATGGTGAAGTAAGAATACCATACATGATGTAATCATCTTTTGGAGTGCAATCTTTATTAAAGATGCTTGGACAAAAAGAGCCTGCATTGTGTGGATGAAATAATCCAGAGAGTTTTTTAATGCATTGCGGTAAGCTGCAAATACATGTAATACATTTAAGAGCCACTTTTTTTTGCTCTGCACACACCAAGGGGTCCCAGTGGTGAAACAGTAAATTTTGCTATTGCACATCGAGCAAGAACACCGTTTCTGGATTTTCTATACATGTTTGCACACCTGTAGTTTCCAGGAGTGCGTGTATCAGTACATGTAGGATGTGAGGCAGTTTTTTTGCACATTCCACTGTCAGTTGACAACCGGTTTACATGCCTAAACCATACAGTTTTTCATTGACAATGGATGAACCAATAAATGAGGACATTATTTCTGTTAGCGCACTGTTTATTTTTACCACCAACTTTTCTTCTTTTCTTTCAGGGTGCCTCCTGGATTGGTGTTCTATTCTGGTTGCTACTGTCCATCTCGCTTATCATCCGTCGCGTCAGGGACCGACCGGTTCTCGACCCAACCTCTGACAAAGCCCCCATTGCCTCCAATGTTGCCATCTAAAAAAATCAACCCTCCCTCCTGGCCATTCAACATCAGCATATCAGTGTGAGTGTGCGTGCAATAGTACAACTCATGTAACCGAAGAGATAAACATAGATTTAGGAGTTGTGTACTATGATTGGGGACCAGTGTCACAATGCTGTTAAGTACATGTACGTGACTGCCTACCAGCATCTCACTTCACACATGCAGTAAGCACGGCAAAGAGCTTGCTAATTTCATAGGCAACTCTGCATAGATTAGTGAAACATTAGCAGAAATCTCTGTGCACCAGTCGGCCTTGAAAGTTAACACAGTTAAATGCTGATCAAAAACCCTCAACAGACTATGCAGGCCTCTCACAAGCCACTAGGTTTTTGGATGATTTTTGCAAAGTTGGGGAAAGATGAAGTCCAGTCTCTATCACATGTAGCACACAGGCCTTTTTTACTGTGGGAAGTTACCACACGAGTATCTGCCATCATATTCCTGCTGAGCACTAACTTCTGGAAATTCAGGATGGTTTCTGGCAAACACACCTAGCAGCAAATATGAACTGGATCTTGAATGGAGTGCTAAATGTACACGTACATGTACCATGTACTTCTGTGCACACACATATTTGTGTGTACATGTATACAGGTAAATCTCCTTTTATAGACTTTTGATACGCTTGCTGGCAGCCCAGCTTGAAGTTGTCATTGGACACTTTGTGTTCAGTGCATTGATGGATGTAAAGCCAGAAGTGTCCATTGTAACTTCCAGATCAAGATGCTTGTAGTTTCACCCCGAGTCCCTCAGGTTTCAAGAAAAAATAAAGACCCACTCACAGTACTGTCGTCCACAGCTACATGTACATGCATGTACATGTATGTTTAATTTGTTGAAAGGTTCAAAGTACTTTCGATTTGGTGCTAACGAGTGCTCCAATTTCCAAAAGCCTGTCTTTGCTGAAAACTGAAGGGCTTTGTTCCGATTAAATTGTTTCTGTGTTAACAGACCAAGTGTTATGTCATATTTCCATGACAGATCTCTTGTGAACTCATTACTGTACATGCATTAATGTAGTTTGCAAGTTATCTTGTGCTATTGTTTCACACTCAAGTGGATCAATCACGAATGTGTGCCCAAATTTCAATTGTTCAAGACCATCAACATTCTTTCTATGCCTCAAGGACTTGAGCTGGCATAATTTTGGTTGTCAGCCTGTTTACACTGAGCCACTGAGCACCATCTTTTTAGGCCTAAACTTAGCTATCTGAATCCACAGAACTCCACCAAGTGAAACACTTAAGAATGTAACTAAATAATTCTTATCTCAATATACATGTACGTGTAATTGGCACGAGCAAAGCTGACAGTTGCTGCTTGATTTCACCTGTTGGCTGAACGTTTCTACATGTACATATGCCAGTCCTATTCCATACAAGTGATTTCAGTCATGCATGACCAGGAACATAAAACTGTAATAATGGTCATCGTACATGCACCAGTAGCTTGGACATGTCTTGCTTAGTCCATGGGTTTCCTTTTAGGAGAAGCCCTGTACATATTGGCTGCAGTGCATGTACAGTGTACATGTATGTATCATTTTGAAACATCCTGTGTTTTTTTTATGAATTCTTTATCCTGCAAATAACAAAACTCGTAGGTGAATGACAGTCCCACAAGCAATAAATAAAAACAGTGTAGATGGTTTCATTGATTTAAACAGTTTGTAATAGGCTGGTGTTCAGAAGTGAGGCAGACAAACACAAAGGTTGACAATTGGCCAAGTGGAATGTCTGTATTGTGCCGTATTTGTTGGACAGTCGACGCAGAGCCAAAGTGAATACGTCATCTTTTGTCACTTGTCAATTAACAGGTAATGGTTCTACCCTGAAATCACTCAACACTGTGCTTTTGCTGTGGGCTTTTCATCTGACTCGTCAATATGTACCAGTAGAACCAACACCATGGCAACTTGTATGTCATGCTATGGTTTCCATAATACATGCTCATGACCATGGCTACATGTATGTAAAGTAGTGTACATGTACATGTACCTCCACAGATGTACATGTAGGCATGAGCTACGTCATGTACATGTCATGACGTAGTCTGTCTGCTCCTGCGCCAGCGCATCCTCCTGAAATTGTGATGTGGTAAGGGTGGCAGGGTGTTTGTATAGAGATAAAATCCTCTGGGAAACCTGTATCAACCCTTGTGCTCCCCTCACTGTAACTGTGGAGTATTTCCCGAGCAGCTTGTTCACTACCAAATCTTGAGTTGTTTGTTGTGAAGTCGTAAAAATCTAAACTTTTGAATTTGGATACTTGAAAAACTTTTTCATCACACTTTTGGGCAGAGAGTCGTTAAGAAGTACTTGTCAAGTACATGTACTTTCACAGAAAAAAAAAATTGTCTCGAAGCTTCTTACAAGATTCTGACTGTCTAAAAGCTTTGTTTCCTTCAGTATTTACCATTCTATGTTCATGTATATCTGTGTTACATTGCTTTACCCACATCGTCATCTTTAAATTTGGCAGTAACTTTGGTACCTGAAAAGTACATGTATTTGATTACAACTCTGGCTCCCCAGTGGAGAAAAGTTGCAAAAGAGATTATGGTCTTTGCTGTACAGTACATGTACTCATGACCACTCCTCAAGCGCCCTTATCAGGAAGTGAGTGGCTGTAGAGCCTGATGTGAGTGTAGCCACCCAGTGAGTTCAAGGTCCAGTTTGTTAGCTTAATTCATATTCTATACCAGTGAAGAACCCAAGTTTTGAAGAGGCTTGTTGCATGACACACAGTGTAGATTTTGAAGTGAAAATCATGTTGTGTTGGTGTTGTATCCAGAGCAACAAAATTTTTTTCCTGTTGCTTCTTTTGAAAAAGTAACTCAAATCCACTTAGATTTTGCAGTAGACAGATGTATAGTAGAGTTTGTTTAATTGGGGAGGGGGTAATGGGTCTGCATGGTTGGAACATTTGTTATAAATTTTTGTCACAAATTTTGATTTCAATTTGTTATTTTAATTTTATTGCATGGCGAATTTGGCCTCATAAATTGTGCATGCTATATTGAAAAAAATGCCAAAAAAAAAGCAACTGGCCAAAGTTGAAACAAACAGACCAAAAAAGTAGAAGCTTGTAAATGTTAAATAGAATACAGGTTGTAATGTGTGGTGTTTGTTAAAATGCTGTCATTGTGAAGATAACAGAAAAGTAATTCAGAACTTCTGAGATCTTTAAGATGTTGGTAATTGTCACCTGAATATGAATTTATGTTAAAACATAAACTTCATACCTCTTCAATGCAAGTGTACACGTGGATCCTCCAGAATTCCCCCAAGTAGTCTGGTTACCAAACCAAAAGGTCTTGAATATTTGGGTCTCGTTGCTGCCACAGTCACATAACCAGAATGGGGGAGGGGGTAATGCTCTTGTTCCTCATTGACCAAAAACAACAATGGAAATATTCCATAATATTTCTGTGATATCAAAATAGGTATGTGTAGATTTTTATTTTTTTGAAGTGTGCTTGATACAAAAAAGTTGATTTCTTTGGAACCTTATGTATAAATACATACATTTTCATGTATGAAAAAAATTTCCATATATGGACTTGATGCCTCTATGCACAAACCCGTGAGGCTTGTCTGAAAACAACCCAAGTGTTTTCTAAGTAAATGCTTCAGAATTTTCTCGGCTAAATTTCACTTTTTAGGACATACATGTTATTACTCTCTGACTGCTGTTATATTACGGGAAAACTCCTGTTGTCTGTACAAATCTCTCATCTGAATTTTTTTTTCTTCCTTTCAGCAGTGTTTGTGGTATGCTATTTTCAGATCTCCAAACATTCAGAGCATCTCTGTCAAGTTGTTCGTTGTTAGTGATTAATTACAGTCTTAGACAGTTACTTAAAACAAATTGCAGCTAGAATTCGTGGAAGTGGAATTGCAAATATTCGTACTGGTGGATGAGGTGATTGAGTGCCTTACCAAGCATACATGGGATGTTGTGTCTAGCTGGGATCATGAACTTAAAGAAATTCAAGATAATTGTGTGTGCAGATTGGTCAGTGCATCAACTAGCAATACATACAGGGACTGTACATGTACATTATACATATATGTACTTGTACATGTGTATAACGTGTCTTTTAGATATTTGTAACACTGTTCACACTCTACCCGGTACCTGTGCTGTACCCTATTCAATTGTACATTATGCTCAGCAGAAACTTTCACATTTGCATTGAATGTTGTAGAATTAGTTATTCACAATTCAGATTTTCTGCAGCCTGAGTTTATCATTTAAAGGGGAAGCAAAATTGTTATTTTTGTCATTTATGAATGATTAAGTGCTACACATTCAGTTAATCTGCTGTCTTTAATATTTTCCCATTGGCGCATATTTTATCCATATTTTTTCTTTTGTATATATGTATTAAGACAAAGTGCATTTTCATTGCGGAGGAATTTAACATGCATGACCTTTGTTTTCTGCTTTGCAATATGCAAAGTGTAAATGTTGAATGCTTCATCACTTTGTTGATGTGCTAATTAGGTTGCACGGCCGGCAAATGAGTTTATTCTTGGCTTAAGAAAGAGTATGACATTTCCAAACAGCTGAAGAGGTCAACTGCATGGGGGATTTGACATCAAAAGTCATCATGGAAATGACCACAACCAAACTTCAGAAATTCCTCATTTAATTTTTATCTTGATAACCCGATTGTGCTTAATCAAATATTTCAGCATTTTCAGTGAATTTGAGTAATTCAGAGTTAGAATAATGTTGGTCTGACTTCCTAACAAGCAATGGTCCATGCAGATTTGTTTCATGGAGATCAGTTGATTGTATCCATTAACAAGCTCCAGCCATGTGATATGACATCGGTGGTCTTGGCCTCATTGGCCAAAGCCATCAGGTAGAGGAAATGTGCGAGAAGCTGTTAATGGTACCACGTTGTTCATGAAGATTGTCGGGAGATAACTTGTGACCCACTCTCCCCAAACCAGGCTGAAGTAGGTGACTTCATTTCCCTGAAAAAGCCATCATTAACCTTATAAACAGCTATGTACTTCAGCCTGGTTTTGGGATGGTGGGTCACAATTGTATATGTCCTTGTTTGTAGACGCATTGTTGAGCTGCTCTTTCTAGCCAGTACATCTAAAGTTTGCAAAGGGTCAGAGGCAAGTCACAGGGCAGGCTTTGGAAGGAAGTCAGTCCCTCCATCCACGGCTCGTTGAATACTTCATGCAAGGGCAAATTTGTGACTGGATCCCAAGAAATGAGTCTTAAGAGAGTAATTTGTTTAATTTGGCTTTAGAAAGGGTAAACTGAATCTTTGTGTTGAGGTATCACTCAGTTTGGCATTATGATGTAAAGTGGACATTACATTCTGTGTATGTGGGTGGAAAATGATTGATTTTCATTGTGCAGGATTGTTTTGAAGGACTTGTAACTCAAAAGTGGCTCTGGCAAATTCCAACGCACTTTGTTAGGCAGGTTTGCTGTAACAACATAAGAATGTACTCACAGTAGACCGGTATCTTGCCACACTGACCTTTACACTTACGAAAAGATGGCTGTGCCTATGCTAAACAACTTTTTGTTAGGTTGGGTCACATTTCTGACATTTTGGTAAATTTGTCAGTCGCTGATTTCCAAAAGCTGAGCACATTTTTAATCCAAACAGATCTGACTGTGAACGTTTTGTAATATTGCATATTGGAAGCACAACAGCCTTAAACTGTGCAACTTTCTTTGAACAAGTTTAGAGAAGAGTCACGTTAAAGTGCAGTATTACACTTTATTTCTTTTTGGTTATCCCAGTGCTTTGAATAGGCGCTTCAGCATCTCCATTGAATCTTCCCCAGAGTAAAGACATTTGGAGGTTGCAAGCCAGCATGTAGTGTTCAGAACTCTCTCCGAGTACTGCATTTGGTGTGGCTGGCAGTTGAAAGTAAAATTGTATGTTAAAAGTGCGAGCCATGGCTGCCAAAAGAGCATGCATGCAAAGTTCTCACCAACCTGTGAGAGTTTGCAGATTTTTCTGTCACTTTGTGTCTGGTGAAACTGAGAGACTTTTTGGCCTGTAAGTCAAATGGGGGTTCTCTTTTAAAACTTATTTTTGTAAAATTGTTTTGTCTTTTTCAAATTTTTTAATGTCTATTTTTATAACTGGTATTTGCCATCTTGTTTGTGCTTTGTAAACAATTTTTTCTTAGAAACGGTTAAATGCGTCAAGGTTATTTGTGTTCTCACATTTCCAAAGACCACTTCTCAAAACATCTTCGTCGTAAATTCTTGTGTCTAGGTTAATCAGCAAAACGCCCTAATAAAGAATTTTCTTTTATCTTGGCATTAAAAAGCAGTTTTGAAAATAAGCTGTATTACATGATGTGGTGAAAAGCAGAGTGCTCATTTGTCACATTTAGTGGTTTCTATTCTTCAGTGTATGTTATTACTGTAATGATGGATATAAACCCAACAGGTCAGCAATGTGATCCACAAAATTGTTCAGTATTCAGGGTTTTTTTTAACTAGATGAGAAGTGTTTTGAAATGCTGGTGCGATGTCATAATTTAGTTTCCACTGCAATACAAAACGGCATTTGTGTATACATGTATAAAGACTTTTTTAGAAAGCAGCTGAAGATTTCTTCTCCAGAAAAATCAATGAAACTGCTTTGAAATTGATTGTGGAATTTCTCCAGTGCCACTATGTTGCTTAATATACTTCTAAAAAAAAGTTAAGGCTCACTTTTTTCTTAACTTGTAATTTTGCCAAGCAATGAAAGGGGTCTAGTTCTTTCATTTTTTGTTTGTCTGGATGGTGTTCTCATTGGAATAAAAAAATGTTCCAAATGTTTCAAAACATCAAATGAACATTTTCTCAAAATGGACAGTTTCAGGGAAAAGTCAAATGACAAAATGCAAAACGGTCCTTAACTTTTTTTGGCGTAGTGTATTATCACTCACAGAAAATGAACTGGAAAATGTAATGAAACTCCCAGTACATACCTACTTGGGGCGTTAACCATTTATTCACAAATGAACTATGCTGGATACACAAATTGACACCTGTCATTCATAGAGGAGGAACAAGTATCAAAACAATGGCAGCCACACCTTTACTGTAGATGCCGAGTGCATACAGTGACATCAACATTATTAAGTGTTGTCTAAAGGCCAAGCTGTAACACTCTTAGGGCCTATTTACACAGCAAGCGATAACCTTAACAACTTTCTACGTAAAGGAGAGTGGGCAAAACACAGAATAGGACGACTGTACATAGAAATGTGCAGTTTTTGAAAGACACAGCAGTGAAATTTTTGGCCAGTCGGCGGTCTCATTAGTTACATCATGGATTGAGTGGCAAAGTTGAGCGCCTCCCTGTCATGTCTTCAATTCTTCTGAGTGCTTGTTGTTATCACGGAAGGCCAGTAAAAAAAACCTGACATACCGACCAGTTTCCACATTATATGAGTGTAAATGTAAAACATCGCACTTCATATTTCTGTTGCTGTCTCTGCTTATCACTTGCCTGTTTGAATGGGACCTTACTGTTACACCTTAGCCTGCAAAGTTGGAGGCAGAGATATTCCTGATTTGTAGTTAACACATGTATGAATAATTATTAATTAATATGTACATGTAAACAAAGATAATGAATAGATCAGGCTCTCCAGAAAGGTCTCAAAAATACACTTCTGTATGTTGTTGATACCGAAGGTATATTTTGCAGTGTGTGGGGGTACATGTATTCTTTAACATTCACTGGTACCCACTGCTACAGATGGATGCTGGCATTTGCTAATCTCTATTGAGATGTTATTGGCTAGATATCATGTAGCCTGTGATCTAAGTTCAAAACTTTATGTGCACAATATGTGCGCAAACACTGTACCCGTATTTGTGTGGATTATGGTAATATGCTACCCACAATGCTGTGAGCTTCCTTCACTATTCTAGAGAGATAAGCCACTGACGTTAATGAGGTGTGAGTGAATTTCAGCTGATGCATCTTTAATTCACCATTTTACTATTCATTATGCACCTTCAGCAGTTCTGGAAATGATTAAACCACAAGCAATGCCTCCAATCTAATAAAAAATGTGAAGTGGCCTGATTTTTTTTTGTTGGGTGTCTGGTTTTAAACCCACAAAACCTAGAGTGTGTGTGAACAGCAGGCCTTTACCATGTTGAGGAGACACTTCCTTTTGCTAAGGAAGTAAAGACCGAGTTGTGGGGACAAATACATGTTTCAATGTGTTGGAAGTCCCCATAACTACAGAGTAAGTATGTTGAGATGTTTAAATCAGTATCCAGTGTTGCACACGACTGCCATAGAGCATCGGTCACCCGAGAGTGGGATTGCTACTCAATATCAATGTACAAGGGGAAAAAGTGCTCATCACGTATCAGAGGTTTGCAGTTTTCCGACTCATGCCAGAATGTGCAATAAGGAACCCACTGTCAGTCCCACAGAGATCAGGAGAGTGCATTAAAATACAACACAATGGGGCAATGACTCTGCTTCAAAAGGTATCAGTTGGAGTGGACAGAATGCACCCGCTAAGTCATGTGACCTACGGCAGGTATCAAACATCAACAAACATGGTATCCTCCCATAGCAAAGTGTGCTCTACGTGTTGCTTCGTAAAAAGAAAGCCGATTTTTGCTATAGTACTTGGCACTTTAGTTCGAGTTCAGTACCGACCATCGGCTTGTTGGATATTTGATACCAACTATAGGTCATGTGACTTACCGGACGCAATCGGTCTACTGTCATTTTGAATTTAGCCCTTGAAGAAAACCGCCCTGCATGCAGGTCTCAGAAATAATTTGTTTTGTACAGAAGTTATTACACAGTAAGCTCTTGGAACAGGTACATCGTGGTCTGGGTCAAGCTATCAGTCGCTTTTCAGGAACAGCACTTCAGCAAGATACAATGTCAAACATGTCTTTACACCATTTCAGTACACACATGGGTATGCAAAAACAGAAAACTGTTGCCTCTGTGGCCCCGTAACCAGTAACATCCTGAAAGAAATCCTGACAAAAAATTTGTTCCCTCTGTTTGAAATTCTGAAATCCTTTGGGCCTGTGCAGATATTGTTGAGCCAAGTTCAAAGAAAGAGAACTGGCCCTCAAACATGGCTGGACCCAACTCTTTTAACATTTCATAGTTACAGTTGAGCATCAGTTTTGTCAAGCCACAAATTTGACAATTTTTTTACTGAATATACATCCCCAAAACATACAACATACACCCCAAAAATGACAAATGTGACTCTTAACCCTTGTGCTAGCATTTCTGCAAGGCTGTCATGTGACCCAGTGTTGTAGTCGAGACCGCTTAAGACCTTCACATAGACCAACAGAAGACCTCCAGTCTGAATTCAAGTCACAAGCTATTCAAACGAACTGCAACAAAAGCATTCTGTTGATTGGTCTTGTGATGTCTCAACTTCGTGTACACTGGTCACGTCACACAAGGGCTAACATAATCAAAAAGACATGGACAATTAGGAGACACCTTGAGGTCTGGTAGCCACTACAATCGCATAATGCCTTTTTTTGTTGATTTTCAGGTACTCTGTCAACATTCGCATTTATCAGGTGACTATAAATTGCTCCTTTTTCAGCATACGCATCAGAATTTGCAAAAAGTTTGATTTTTCTTGATACATAGTCACAACTTTGATATGTTTGATGCATCTATAAATAGAAGAAGCACCTCAGACTTTACAGTACCTTTTTACAGTCAATGGGCACCACCTATTTTCAGTGCTTCGCAGTGAATGGAGAAAAAGCCATCAGATCTGTCCATAATGATGGAACAACAGATAAGGCTGATGCATCGCATGCTCTGATTTGTGCAAATCCCAGAGCCTCTCGCAGTGTTCTGCTGCAGTGGGGACTAACACTGCTCAAAAAAGGTTCTGTTCACTGTACAAAGTGGGCAATACTTGAGGGGTAGCCCTGAAGTTAAAATAACGTCAAAAGAGCATTTCCGATGCACTAGCTATACTGATGTCTGCTTGTACTTCTTTGTGTCCAGGATTTTCTTGCCGCACATTGCACAGATTCCTGCAAAACAGCACACAGAAGATAATTTTAGAAGAACAGAAGGACACAAAACCACCACTCGTTTTTTTTCTGTTTCATACTAGTGAACATATTACTCAGTTGTTCACTTACATTACTGTTGTGGAAACAAGACCTAACCCCCAAAGGGCGGCGTGGATATTCAAGCCGGAGAAGAGTGTGGCTTCTTGGTTTTTTTTTTTCAATTGCACAGATTGATGGTTGGAACTGGGGAAGTCATGGAAAACATGGATACTTGTATGCGTATATTTACATGTCTCTGCTTTCCTTCCATTCTCAGTGATTTCCACTGTCAACCTCAATACAGGTTTGAAGAAACTGTTGGATATTGTTCTTTACGTAATTCCCTCACTTTTACTCCTTCAGTTCTCTTGCTCTTCATGTCGCTACACAGTGTCACAGTTATCAGTTTTCTGATGTGCAGTACCAAAATGGGGGGGGGGGAATGATCGTGTTGTTATTTATTAAGTATTTCTAGTAATGAAACCAAGGATCCCTCAAAAACGCCCGGGGTCACTGTACAGTTTGTGAGCCTGAGGAAATCCAAGAGGAGACAGTGAGAAGCAGTTACAGTTTTAGAGGTGGGAGGACAACCTCAGAGGAATATTCTGGGTAAAACCCACAGAATCAAGTTGGGACTGGAAACCAGATCCACTTCAGCACCGAGCCGGGAATCGAACCCAGGCCGCAGAGGTGAAAAGCAGGGAAAGAACCACCATGTCGACCCGACTCCTCATCCTAAGGGCCCACCTCATAACAGGTAACACACAGTTTTCGTGCAGAGGTAACTCAAGATGGTGCAAGTGGGTTCCTAGTGCAAGCCGCCCACAGGGGCCAATAGTTACCGTGTGTCTCTTACCTATTTTATAAGCACATCCCTGGCAGTAGTGTGAGCCGACTTGGTGCACAGACTGCTTACATATCCGACACTTGTTAAACTGTGTGGTGTAAGGATTATATCTAAGGTGGAAATAACAGTATGAAAATTGAAAATAATGACTGATTGATGCTACTTAGTACTTTCTGCTCATGCCATTTACTGATGTGCTTATTGCAAGCCTGTTTTTCTTTCATACATTTAGGCTGCATCCGAATCCATTGTCTACAGCTAGGTCTTGGTTTTCACTCCATTGAAAGTACGTGGAGACGCGCAGACAATAGACCTAGCTGTAGCTCTGGAAGCCCGTTTTGGACACAGCCTTACTCTGAAGCTAAGCCCAGACATGTCCATTTTCTTCCTGAACAATAGGCAGTGCAGTATTTCAACTGTGATTGTACACAAGACAGGACTTGATGTACATGTGTCTATGCAGGACCAAAGCCATGTTTTGTGATAAAACCACTCAATCAAAAAGAAGATGGAAACTTTTGTTCCAACAGATGTCACAGCATTCAAATCATAGAACGTGGTGTTGAGTAGAGTTTTGGAATAGGTGCACTTGCATGAGACCAAGGACATTTCTTAAATTATGTAGGTGCTTACGTGTATAATGATGCACTTGTGGTAAACTGATTAACCCGAAATTGTCAAATCCTGATGCACAGGACTTGAGTCATTCCCACTCTGCATAGCGAAAGATTTAAGAACAAATGCAAAAATGCCCCAAGCTCATAGAAACATGCAAACTTTTGGGCATAATAAAATAATAACTGATATATTTCTGCATTCAGGGGAGGATTCAGAGAGGACGTCACAAAGACCTTGCTTTCTTGCCAGTAAGTAGCTTGTTTTCTCCAACCTTCCGCCCACCACTCTCTGGAAAAAAAAAGGGAAGACACCAATGCACAGTTACAGTCCCTATTATGCAAATCTGCAACATGGACAGCAATGGAGAGAATAGAAAAGGTAAAGAGCAGGCTAAATTTAGTCTACCTCCATGTTTATGCACTGGTAGAAGTGAATTTAACCAGTTAAGGGGACTGGGAGTGTAGATAAGGAACTGGCTAGAGCTTCATTTTTTTAATTCACTAATTTTCCCCCAGGCTATTTATTATTTGAAAGTAAAAGTACATGTATTTAACTTTTCATCATGTCCATCGTGTACATTTAACCCTAACCTTCCCCAACCACGCAGAATTAAACAGTAGTAAAGTGTTTGATTCTGTGGGGATAGGTCTGGTGGGCCCATAACAGCTGGCTTTTGCATTGGGTTTGGCATACCTCAGAAAAACAAAGTCCAACAGCCTCTGTCCACAAAGTCCCATATGGGTGTTTAACTTTGTGTGAATGGGGAAGGTTAGGGCCAGCAACCCTTGGGGGGTTAGGGTTAAAGAAACTATCAAATCAGCATTAAAATTAAAAAACATGCCAAATCCAGGATGATTCTGGTATAACTTTGAGAAAACTCTGTGATGTCTGTGGCGACATGAAGAATACCCTCTCTTACCAGTTGTGTTCCTGGCTCCAGATTTCCATGGGTCAGGAGTTATAACTTTTCCAAGTTTCTTCTCACCTGCATGTGGAACACAATTTTGAATAGACCCAATTGCATAAATTGTAAAGGCCAACATGACCTAGCCAAAGGCAATTAGTTTTCTGTATCACTGAAAACAAAATCAAGCTCTGTTTTTTTCAAAAACCAATGTTAGTCAGTCACATGATGGTCTCAAAACCCTGAATCAGTTTGGACGGATTGGACAGGAGATTTGATTGAGAAAGTGAAATCTTAGGAAGTCCAAGTAACTTAGACTCTACTGTGACTGTCACCAACCGTGACTAAATGTTGAACAAGGCAATTTGAATTTGTAGCATCCCAATATACTCAGAGTAGAATCTTGAAGTGAACTGATCTGATCTAATGGGGTTCATTACCATTAGCACCCTGTTCCTATATTATTATAAGGAAACAAAGTCCACTTTCTCAAACTAACTAACATTTTGACCTTAAGGAACCATTACTCAATCCTGATAGGCCTAGTTTAGGTAGATTTTGACAATATTAAAACAAGAAAACTTCAAATTTCTAATCCGAGTTTGGAAAAAGACAACCACTCAGGCGAATCATGCCATTTTGTTTTTCGTCTGGTTGCCCGACTCAGGCATTTGGGATTCATCAAAACAAATTTCCATCCAAGTAAAGGAACCGGACTACATTCGCTTATTTGTTGTTACAGCTCTTCGGGGCGGTCATGTGTACTGCCGTTTTACCTAAAAATTTCCCTCAAAACCCTGTTTGCTTTTCTTTCTAATATGAAAGAAGACAACACCAACAACTTGTTTCGAAAAAGGAGAATTTGTTCCCTTATATAATAGGAACAGGGTGATGAACCCTGATCTAACTGCACAAACTGATAAAATGAAGTAGGGCCCGCTTTAAGTTAGCACACACAGTTGTGCCTTAAACATGTTAAAGCACTTAGCGTGCATCACACACTGCGCATACATCCGCTTAATGGCCAACCGCAACCTCGAATCCATAGATAGGCCTCCAAAAAAGGGCAAGTCATGACTTGGTACGCTTGGTCTGATCTGCCATGTCTGCAAAGAAGTAAGTCGTAGGCTAAGTCACTGTAATTGTGACCTGCATGACCTGGCCTAACGTAGGCCTACGATTTTGTCTTAATTTACTTACACTTTTCACAGACCATGACTTTAAAAGACTTGATTAAACTGCAGTGATAAACAAAACAAATTCACTCAAGATAGCACTTCGTCAGTCTACGTCGTGTCGTCAGGTCGTTACAAACAGACGCACACGAACATGACGAAAGGGCGCAGCCATCTTTTTGCATATCTGATATGGGAAAAATACTTTTAAAATCATTCTAACTATTTGCCTAAATGTGTTTTAAAACATAGGAGATTTTTGTTTAAAAATTTAAAAACTTTATATTTTTATTTTGTGTGATGAAATTATTTAAAAATGCATTTTTAAAATTTCAATCATTAGGCCTATAAAATATCTTTGTACTTTTTTATTTATTCTTTTCTTCAGCCGTCATACCTAAGATTGTATAGCGCCGCTGCGCGGCGCTATACAATCTTTGGTCATACGAGTTCATCATAAATCATTATAGCGCACAACACCGCACTATTACAACAAGGTGCTTGGGAGTTTACAAAAAATTTAAGACTTGAAACCTAAAATTGTCCTTGTTTTAAACATGACCTTGCATTAAATGTGCGCTTCTTGTATGCTTTCGACTGTACCAGCTTGAAATCATACTAGTTACAGTAGCGCAACTCTGTCAGTTGCTGAAATTTCTAGGGATACCATAGAGCTCTATAAAAAACCCTAGAGTGCGCACTCTGTATTCTACGTACGCAGCAAACGCTTAGTACTAGTTTGCCAACCGTAGGGCTCATAGTAAAGCTAGAGGGTTGCACTACACCAAATACGCGCCCATAGAAAACGGTGCAAAATCGGACCGAAATAGCGCCGCCTGTTGACTCTCGTGAAGAGGTTGGCCTCTGTTTTTTTTACTGGAAATTCAAGATTGTGGCCTGAGAAGATCACTTTTCGTTTCAATTCATGGGGGTTAGCCACGAAAATCTTTTTTATTAACCTTTCGAGGAAGATACCCCAAAACAGCAGTAAAACTAAGCGCTCATTTCTGAATGTAGCCGCCCGCCTCTAGTATCCAAAATAGGCCCACAATTTGGGGCTTTTTGTGAAAGAAATACCCCAAACTGGAAACTATCAGTCCCAAAATCGGGATCTCTAGAAATATTTCTATGATGCCTCCTGATGGCATCATAGAAATATTTATGGTATTTCTTATTGTAAAAACCCCGTGGGATCACAAAATATTAATGAGCTCGCGCGCAAATTCCCATCCAAATAAATAGAAATAGTTTGAAATCAATTTCATTGATATTTGTCAAATTACACTGGTCAGGTGTATTAGGGACACAAAAATGTTACACTTTGGACCCTGAATTTATAGAATGGCCCAATTTACATGAATAGGCCTATACATAATAACAGAATAAAAATGCCGTGAAGCCTGTCTCAAACTGAATTGTGTAAAATAGGCGACATATCATACGCTACTTCTTTCTGTTTGTAATTACTTGCATTTGGACAATTTTAAATTTTTAGTCAGCGGCCTTGGCAAAGAAATCATCAGCCACTGTTTGCCCTGTGACAGGTTGAGAGGAGAATCATTCCACTCGGCTTCAAACCAAAATAGACCATTTAATGTGTCCCATCTTGGAATTATGCTTACCATTACATTTAGAAATATTCGTTCATTGTACATTGAGATTCGACCAACAAAATTTAAATAAACGTAGTTGATACATTAATCAACCTAGTTGATCATACGTTTTCTAAGTCTTATATATTTCACTGTCCTTTTAATTATTTTAACACAAGGAGGAAAAATTCGCCCCATTTCTCGATATACTTCAATTCCAAGCATAGAGACTTCGTCTAGTAATATACATTTTAAAAAAGGAAAGAAAGTTTGTGTGACGCTACCAAGTTACTCAGGGAATGAACACAATTTTTTTTAACTGTAAATTTCTAATTCTTGAAGTGTGGAGAAAAATTTGGATTTTTTTTTCCACTTGTAATACATGCATTCGCCAACAAGGGACGGGTCACTTTTTAGAAGAAATACCGTGAAACCCATCTTTTGAACGGGCACAGTGTACCTGACACATCGTTTCATGATGGGTCATGTCGCTATTGCTTTTGACTTGTTCAAATTAAAAGGCTCAAGTTATTCTTTCCGCAAGACCCCTGCCGCCGCGCACGCGAGCGCCGTGTACGTACGTAAACGAGGTGCCTGTATGCCTTAACAGCGCCACCGTGCGAAATGAATGTGTCACGCTAGAAATTGGTTCCCAACAAATATTCGCTTTGTAGGAACAGAATTTCTTGGGCGCCAGCGATACATTTTTCGGGCCATAGCGCATAGCTTGCATGCATTGTATTGTGTATTGCAATCGTACGTTGGATCAGAAGCGCAGCCAGGAAGTGTAAACTCGTCGAACCTGTGAAAATGACAGTTAGGTCTTCAACTCCTCGATAGTGATCATTCTTTTGCCAGGATTTATACCGTTTTCCTGTGGATACTGATGCGCTGACAGGAAGACCATGAATTCGAGACTTGTGCAGAATAAAAATCCCTTGGAGGATTTCGAATTATTACAGAGAATTGGAAGTGGAACTTACGGCGATGTGTACAAGGTAAAAAAATTAGGGCCTACCCACCCACCATGATAGATCGCTATTGTTGATACTTTGCGAATATTCTTTTCATTTATTAACACTGTCTGCAGCGTTTGTTTACTCTAGAAGAATCAAAATACATTTTTTAGGAATAATATTGGGGTTCATCGTCCGCCACGCTCCCACGAACCCCATAGAAATAAAAGGCTTTTTCTGCCATAGGCGTACGCAATAAATAGGGCCTGCATCATGCATGTACATGTAGGTCTAGGCTTAATGGCTACGTGACACAGGGCTGCGTATGGCAGGACATACAGGAGAAGTTTCATCTTTCAGAATGTGGGCTTGGCCAAAACACAAAGGAGATTTGTAGAGTCCAAGTTACTTGGACTAGAAGACGTAGGTCTTTTCAGACAAGTCTCATAGGTTTGTGCACAGGGGCAAGCCTTGTCCGTCTATGGAACTCTTTCCTGGGGTGGTTTTGAGAATGAATGAATTGTTGGGTGAACATTTTCAAAGTACATGTACATGTGGCCTTTCAGCCCCATACGTATAAATGGCAATGAATGGGACTCAGGTGCATGTACTACTACTAGACTGCCTCCTGTACCCTGGCTCCCACACTCACAAGCAGTAAAAAATGGTTGGAAGTTGACCAGTTCTCTTTAGAGAGATGTTTACATCTTGTCTCATTTAAAAGCATCATTACCTTCTTAACACCGAGGGTTTCAAGCATTCGCTGCTGGGTAACATGTTTTCGCTTACAGTACATTGTACATCTCCTTACCAAGAAATTTAGAGGAGAACTTTGCTTAAATGTTCAAGGTCATGTCCCTGATGTACTTGTGTACATCTGTAATCTAACTCATGGCTAATTTGGGGGGCCATACTTGAAATACATGTACCTAAGCCACAATCAAATTTACTTGGCTGCGTTGGCTGTGGCTGATTCTTGGTGTCACCTACATATATACACTGCATGCCAGCATCAGCAGCCACTTTCTATCAGTTTGCATTACTGCCGGCCTAGGGAAATAATTCAGATGCAGGTTCAGAATGTCATGTTGCGTTCTTTGCTGTTGATGTGAAACTAGTGCCCTAAATATCTAAATTGTCACCAAACTGATGTGGTGTCACTGGGAAACCAGTTTCTCTTAAAGACGTGTACGTGTACGGTAACATGCCTTTGAGTAACTTCAAAATGTTCTGAAACGTTCAACACAGTTAACCAACATCAAAAATAACAATTTTTTACATTTACAGTGTACCTGTACTCGGTAGGACCCCATCTGTCACAAAACGTACCCCCAACTTCATTGAAAGACACAATTACTGGTACAATCTTGTCTACGTGCTCTGTTACATGTATTGTTACTTTTACATGTATTGTTCATGTGCAGGCCTTTTTATTTTTTTTTAATAAACTGCCACTCAGTTTTCAGCAACCTTGGATGCATATTGACATACCGATAACCTACTGTACATTTATAGAGTACTGGTACATTTGTCTTGGTAAAAGCACTTCTTCCTACACGCATATTGTACATGCATGTGAATGCATTCCACCAATGCTCATACATGTAGGCCAATGTATTATGGTCAGTCATTCCAGATAAACAGATCAATGATTGTAAAAGCTTGTCACACCCCGGTTGTTTTGTGCCTACAGTATGTAATGTACTGGGTATATGTACCGGTACATTTAGTTGAATGTGAAGGAATGATATTGGACTGCTTCAGACATTGTTTACTGGAACCTTCTTGATTGTTTAAAGGCCCCCAAATGTTCAACATTTTCTTTCACATATGCACATAGAACATGCACCGGGTACCGTATACATGTACAGTACTTCATCTTTTAAAGAGCGTTATTTATGTGAAATCGCAGTGGCTGTGCTCTACCGACCTCAAACCTGCTTGATGGAGAATCCTCCTAGTGAATTATTGACAAGCGTGAGTTTAGTCCAGTCAAAATATGTGTACATCTGCATGTACTGTACTTGTACGTACATGTACATGTTGGTCGGCAGCAGTTGAAAATCCTAAACAGCATGTTTTTAAATGATGTACATTTTTCATGTACCGGTATTTACCGGTATACACATGTACATGTGTGCTGTACATGTTCTTGGGCACATTCACTACTCGTAAGTTTTGACAGGATTTTGGCTGCTACAGACTGGGCAAGTGTTCATATTTGTGTTGTTTACAATGCTCATGAATACCGAAGTACTTGCCCACATACATGTACCGGTACATGTACTGCACAGGACCCACAGAATAGCGGCACTACATGTATTTTACATGTATGTACCTGTACATGACTACATGTACATGTAGTATGTCTACACACCTGTACATGTACTCCACCTAGAATGTATGTAAACTTGGAGGATTGAGGACAGTTAGAGTTATGCATGTGATTCATCACTGAATTGGCACACCACGATCAATGACTCATGGCACTGATACTTGTAAATGTACATGCACAGGACTCGTCACAGATGCCTCTTCCTTGATTCAGGGGAAAGAAATGTGATGTTTTGTGACACACCACAAAGAGGGGTGGGGAGAGGGACTTACTGGGCAGAAAGATCCCTCTCTTGTTCCTGGACAGAGCCCATTGATGTCACTGTTCTGCTGTGTACATTTTTAATATACATGTACATGTACAGTACTTCAATTTTAAAGCAAAGTAAGAAAAAAGGGCACACACAGACACACGCAAAAAGGAGGTATGCAGTTTTTTCCCCCAGTGTATTAAACTTTGTCCCCCAATTAACATGTAGTTTGGTGGCTCGAAAGTAAATAATGAAGTGAATAGCCTTCTGTATTTCTGTCAGCACTGGCCTGGGAATATTTCAGTTTTAAGGGTCTCTGGTCTAAAAGGTGGGGCTGGCATGCTGCTGTCAACATGTGATTACACATTACTGGTAGCAGCTACTGTAACTGTTGTCAAATATACTGGATGAAAAATTGATAAACAAGTCCATAAAAGTAGCAGAGTCTACCACAACCCATCCAAACCACCCTTTCAACACCACTTAGAGTGGCAAGAATCCTTAACACACTGAACACCATTGTGACATACTTTCTGAAGTGTCCATGAACTGCTACAAAATCACAAGCAAATGTTCACCAGGCATTGTCTTAATTACAGGCTGTGGCATATTAGACTCTACGTTATGCCAAGCAGCTGCAGCCACTTCCATAATAGACTAATGTGTCATTTCAAGCTATGGCTGTGAAAGTCAGATATGGCCTCGTATTTTGCCATTTCCAGATGGCCCTTTGTTTTTGGGCGCCAGTTCGAACATATATCTGCAGCAGTGTGCACTGTGTACATGTACAGGCCACGCACAGAGGGGTGTATTGAAATCATTAGTTGCCTTTTTGACAACAGTTTGAACGTTTCCTAGATAGTTTAAATAATTTTTTTTTTTCAAAATGAAATGAAATTGGACAGGGCATCAGTTTTCTGATGTGGGTGCTGATGAGAAACTTTGAATTAGTTTTATGTGGCCTGAAAACCAAAAACAGATCCAAAGTGCTACATTGTCTGTCAGATGTTTTGAGGACCAGTTGAATTCAATGTTGTATTTCAACAGGGTAATAGTTTCAAATTAAATACATTAAAGGGAGTGTCTACATGTACACGTTAGTATATTTGTCCAGGAAGTCATTTTGGGGTCTTGGTTTTTATGCGTACTGTAAAATGAAAATGTGGGTCATTGCGGAATTAACCTCAAGTACCGGTACATGTATGTATGTGTAGCATTTGTTAGGCACAATACATGTACCAATATGTTTGCATGAGCAGATCAGTGAGTAATGGTTTTCATCAGTGCCGTTAGGGAGAAAATTAAAATGAGGAGCCATTGGCTCCTAGGAAAAAAATGTTAGGCTCCAGGCTGATTTTTGTACATACTGTACGCACATTTTCAAAATACACAAGTTGCATATATGTACAAAAACTGACAAAACACACAGAAACGTTATTCTGTCAATTATCCACAGGATGGACAGGCTTTGGATTTGTGCTTGTGGAATAAATAAAAAGTGATGACCAATTATATAAAAAAAACAGCTGAAAGAAAAGACGAGGCGTGTTTGTTCTTTTACTTTTTAGTATTTCGTACAGCACTGTACCTGGGACTGGACCGGACCAAGGGAAGCTTGAAACCTTTTGGTTTCAAACTTAGATTTGGGACTGAAACAAGTTTATTGCTCTGAAATATTGGCGTGCATAGACTGCAAGTGCATCTAATGAATACGTGAAACGTCTCAGCTCCTATACACTATACAGCTTGCAGCCCCAACCAGTCGACTCGGATACATGTACCTACGATCTGTGCATGCATGTGTGTACCACTACATTGTACATTTAAGCTACATAATTAACGTGGGCTCATGCTGTGTACATACATGTACATGTAGTAAGACGGAGAAAAAACCGAGTGGTCATAGAGACACATTGCACGGTGTACGTAGAAGAAAACTGGGCAGCAGTTGTTCGTGAAATACATGTCTGACTGATAAGGTGGGCGACCAGCGGGCACAAATCATGGTCACCATTTCGATAAGAATTAAACATTTGGTTGCGTATCATCATTTTTCAGGCGTAGATGCGACTGTTTTGGTTGCACCGTACTGCGCTGGTTTGCATGTCTGCATTTCTTATCTTCCTCCCATCACCAGTTTTACAAATACATTGGGTATGTTCTTACTACATTTTTATCTTTTGTCTACAGGCCAAGATGGTTGCCGATGGCAACCTTGCTGCTTTGAAGGTGATCAAAGTGGATCCAGGCAAGTTTGTAGTCAACTTTTTCAATTTACTACATTTTGTCAGATGTACATGTTGTATATCCATTTATTTGGCTCTTTAAATTACAGACCTGTGTAAAAGATGAAAGCAAGAAGAGAGATGTGAACCAATTTGAATGAAGAATTGAAAGCTTTATGTAGATGCAAAGATGTACATACATGTACATATATATCTCCTTGAATCACAGTTTACCAGTGGAACATTTTACTGCACATATTGGCAGTGTTCAGTGATGTTTCTTTTTTGACTTTCAATGCGGAGTGTTACACTGGAATTGTGCTCAGGGCCCACGCTGATGCATTGCGTCTTGTTGATTCCACTCTTTTCCATTGATCTAATTGAAGGAAGAGATATTGAATGTCCTAACATCTCTTGAAGCCCCTGGACCAGTGTAGTGGGTGGAACCAAACGCGGTATCATGGGACCTCATCCAACCCTCATCAGTTTCAAAGCTTGTGTGCCCAGGATACACATGTACCATACACATATTGTATAATTTTGTGAACATGTAACGCTACGATATGTTCATCTCTACAATACACACGTACATGTATATGTACTTGTACATGCGCAACTTTTTACTAAAGCACTCTGTGGGAAACCTTCCCCCAAATCATTCTAGATCCCTAAGAGATACGTAAGGACTAGGAGACAAGTTAATATTCTCCCACCCATTTTCTTATCCACATACCGGTATTCTCCACTACAGGGGATGATGTTGAGATTATTCAGAAAGAGATTGCCATCATGAAGGAGTGCAGACACAAGAACATTGTCATGTACTTTGGCAGTTACTCGCGTAGAGATAAGCTGTGGATCGCCATGGAGTACTGCGGGGGAGGTTCTCTCCAAGACATCTACCACAGTAAGTCGATCCCTTTGCCTCCCACAGGAAATCTAGAGGGCCAAACTTCTGAGTGACAAGACCTAATCCACCCCCCTCCCCGTAAAGAAAAAAGATAGAAGATTACAGGCGTTGTACTGGTATTACAAAAATAAACAATGGAACAGCATTAGAATATTCACAATACGTGTGCATGGTTCTTCGTGCTCCTCGCAATCACCGTTGTGCTCCTCCCGTAACAACGTCATATCAGCTGCGACCCTCCTGTGTGATTGGTCAGTAGGAACTTGATGAATATTCATGATTTGTGATACTTGTCCTGTGACTGTTTTATTCTGCGCTCTTTCATGGATGTCCTGTGGTGATGTACCTGCAGCTTGGTTGGCAGGAATCGCTGAATTATCATGTTCATCTGAAAATTCCACAGATGAATCCCTGCTTGACCTTGCTGACAGCATGCCGGCTGATTGTACATGTATTAGCGAATAGGCCTATACTGATGATGTCACATTTTATTTACATGCACGCACTTTCCTATGGAGCCAGTCAGGGCCCACAGTCCACTGAGCACCATCGCAGGAAAGCACAAAGTGTGGCGTCATCAGTTCAGGGGTCTGTTAGTGTTGAAGTGCAAGGAGTTGTTATTTGGCTTTCATACAGTGGCAAACACAAAACCATGCTCTGAGACCTCCCAAGCACGTGCATTTATTTAAACTTCATTTCACCATGATTTCAAGTGCACTTAATTCCAGATAGATGGTTATAGTAATGACTTAGAAGTAACACTTGTAACTGTATTAAAACCCGTAAACAAAACAGCATTTCAATTTGTGTGTTCACCCCCCCATGTTCACAGTTGGAAAAAATATATTGACAGAGAAAAGGAATTAGAAAGTCATTTCCTGGAAGCTATGAACAGGATAAAAAAGTACATGTTTACACCAATTTCTGGATGGGCAAGGACACTGAGGACACTGCACTGTGATTGTGCACCTTTCCATGTATGAAGGTCTGAGCCCTCTATGTATGGTTTTTTGGGAGAGGGGCAGGTATAAATGTATCCATAACAAGTATGCAACGATATCCAGAAAAAGTTACCCGACATGATGTACAAGTAGCACAGAAAAGAAATCACAATTTCAATACTTTAAAAAGTCAGACACAGTGACAAAGTGACAAAATTTAAAAATGTTCTGAGTGATAATGCTCTGAATTCAGATTCAGATTTAGCGTCGGACCTCATCTGCAAAGTGCATCTCCCCAACGGTATTCAAAATGTCCTCAGTGCCAGAAACCCCCAGAAAATCTGTGATTTTTTTCCCACATGTTTTTTTAATGCAGAAATCTGGACATAGATTAAGGCAAGTTAAGTTATCCCTTTTGAGGCAATTTTTGATAGCTTTGTCCCCATTCATGCCATTCAATCAGCACAGAATAATTGACCCCCCAAAATTATTCTGACCCACTGATCCTATTTTGGAGAGGCACATAATTGGAAGCAGAACTATTTTTGGGGGGGAGGGAGGCCTAAGAAATGTGTACTGTATGCAGCTACTGTACATTCACTTCATTTTCATCAGTACATGTACCAGTACATGTAAATGATTTGTTAGTAGATTTTTTATCTAATGAGGTATTTTCTTTTGCTGGCATGATGCCGATTCTTGCTATTTTTCCATGTTCTTGCTTCTTTACACCGTAGATGTACATTACATGTGGAAATTATTCGTGTGAACATGTTGCCTCTCTTTTGTGCCATGTACGTTTTTCAATTTGTCATGTTTTTTTGCATCCAAGTTTTAGTGCTACATTCGGAAGTTATGGACATGTTTGGGACAGGATTTACCTTAGACAGTGATGGGCGTTTATTAGCACACTTGACCACACGCATGGCCGTAAGCATGATGGTGGCTGCGAGCCATCCTACTGTAACATAACGTAATTTTCAGAATATAAGCCGTGGCTTTAATATACGTTGATTCACATGCTTAAAAATGTCTCTGCAGCTTATACACTGGCCAGCTTATACGACAAACTTTGAAGGACAAAATCAGTCACAAAAGCCACGGCTGGGCCACGCACACAAATAATAATTTTACTGAAATGTGTTTGTTGTTGTTACCTAAAGATTTCTTTCTACTGTTAAATAAAAACCAACCTCTTAAATGGTGTATCAATGGTGTGGGAGATCTTTTGTCTTTTCGCTGATCATGTTCAACATGACATGCCACAGAATTTTGGTTTTTTTTTTCACTTGGGTTTTTTTAATGACATCACCTTCTGTGGTCATGTGGTTATCGGAAAGAGTCAGTGATTGGACTGTCCATGAATGGGTCTGTGGTAGCAGTCAGGCTTGCCTGAGAACAGGGTTCGTCCGCGATCGCGGTGGTGTGTGCAGCGTGTACATGTATGCAACACAAGCGGTTCCAGTGTGATGATTGAACCAAAGTCTCGCATGCAGATTTTTCATTTTGAGGCAATTTGGCATTTTTTGATCGGTGTCACAAAAAATTTGCGATAACTGAATGAAGTGTTGTGGACAGTTACATAGGTATTTTTCTACATGAAAGCCCATTCTTTTGGCGAGAAATACGAGTAGTCAGCCTACAAGATGATCTTTCAACTTAATTGACTTCAAGTCACCAAGATTTTATTGTACATCCGCGACCGCACAACTTTTGCTGGCTGCTGGAAAAACAGAGTTGATGCATGGCCCATGCAGGACAATCATCCAAAAAGTATTAAATTTGAGGCCTACTTGTTAAATTCACACTGGTTCACACTTTCCTTAAATTTATTAGGCTTGCATGTACATGTATAGTGGAACTGTCAATGGTCTATACTGGCACTTCAGCACACAATACCTTCATGGTTGGATCGTCAGCACTGTGGTGTGCTTTTACATGTACATGTATGCCGTTGTGGCTTATATGCCAACTTTTAAATCTTAATTTGCCGACCTTTGCATGCTGTAGCTTATGTACACCAGGCAGCTTATATTCGAAAATTACTGTATGATGCCCGCACCCCATCCTTAACCACTGACTGATTCCACTTTGATTTCTCTCTAGTTCTTCCTTTCTCATATCCCTACAGATCTTACGTGTACCTTCAGTCACACGTCTCTTCAGGAATACGACTTCCATTCAGCCTATTACCAAGATCAATGTCTAAAATTCACAGTTCCACCCTACAGTAAACAGTACATGTACATGGACAAATGAATAACATGTACCGGTATGCACCCTATATGTGTGGTTACCTTCAAGCAGACTTGAATTCTCGATTCTGATTGGTTGATCCATGGCAACAAACAGTGTGAAATATGTAACTGTATTGCACAGTTCATATCAAACCCCACATAATGCACTATTGTGACTCAATGCATTGCACTATTTATGCTAAGAGCAAAATGGACAGCTGCAAACTTTACTGTAAATTCAAAGGTGGTGCGTTTGCACACATGTACACTGTAGGCCCCTATAACATTTTTACTGCACGTCAAGTTTGCTTGAAGATTTATAAATTCGTTATCATGCTCGAGCTGGTTGAACACGGAAAAATAGTGTGTCTGTGTCCCTCGGCCCTGGGCCTTGGTCTTGTGGTACATGTATGGGACACAGATGTGCTACCATACATTATCATGTGTTTCACTTGCACTGGTGCGATAAGTAATAATGTACAGCACCTGGACATGTACATGTACATGTACAGTATGTTTTGGACATTATAGAGAATGGGCCTATGGAGTATGTAATCTGAGAGTTAATTGACAGTATGCTCAACACGCACTTTGGGAATTCTCAGGCCTATCACAAATGCTGCAATCTGAACTGCATGCTGACATCTTTTTAATGCTTCCTTGTCAGGGTTGGAGGCCCTCGGCTGTCCTGTATAACATGATTAACCTCTAATTTGGCACATACATGTACTTGTGGATGCTGTACAATATTGCATGTTACTGTAAGATATGTTCATGTATGTGCCAGTACATGTACACATGAGCCAGGACATGCGCCTGTTCATGCACATATGCATCTATGATTTGAAATATGTATACTCACTGGACCTATTTTTCTTTCGTGCATACATGTACCGCTACATGCATACGGTATATGCATATTATGGCCTCAAGGTGACAGCCTCATTGCCCATTCTGTATGTGTGTTACCTACATGTACATTGTAGTGTTCATGTCCCTAATACTGTACATTACATGTACATTTACTTTGCATGTAACATGTACATGTAATTAAAAAAAACCAGAAGCATTGATTATTGATGAACCTCTTTTTTCCTCAGTTTCACATTTTGTCTTCGTTTTTATAATTAACTTGATGAATCCACATCAAGTAAACTGTGCTTGTATTTCGTGCACGTTTAATGGTACCAGAATTTGATGCATACAATGTACATGTACATGTAGGTCCTACCATTACACGTGTATGTATACATAGTGTAATACATGTTGTGCATTGAAAACTGTAGGACTGCCTGCATGTTCATGTCTAAAACCTTTAGACAGATAAGGAAGTACTTTTGTCAGATAGGGTTTTCTGAAAATACATGTAAAGCAAACTTATCCGCTACTTGCAGTATTTATTCGTATTTGGCCGCCTGTAGATGTACAGGGTGCATGTATGAACATCTTTGGTCCATGCAAGCCTAAACGAATATACCTCCAAAACATGCGCTGGAAATGTATGATACAAGGGAAATGTTTTTTCCTACCCTTAAACCAAGAAGTTCATGCTGTACATGTACATGTACAGCGTGTACCATACCGGTACATAAATGCACTGGGGAATGCATGCATGTGTACAGCCTGACAGCAGGAATTTAAATGGCATTGTTTTATCAGTGTCATACAGTACGGTACATGTACGCACCGGTTTCACTTTGTCTGCAGATCATTTACATGTACAGGTGCACATGTGTTCATGGATGTACATGTACCATACATGTACATGTAACCCACATGTGGGCCCCACTTTGACAGAACTAAGACCAGGCAAACATTTCTGTTGGTGTTGGACTTCTAAAAATACATATATTAGACAGGCATTTTGCTCCCAAGAGTCACATTTTTGATATGTAATTGATATATTAACCTTTGAGTTTTCTACCAAGTGACACATTCTAAGTGAATGTTGTGTCTCACATAAGATCCTTTATTGCCATTTGAATGTTGTAACCCAACACCAGAAAATACATGTACATGTATGTCAGCACCATAAGGCAACTTGGTTGTGAGTAGGAGGCTATCATCCTTTCAAGTAGAAAATCTGTTAGATCTCACTCCAACAGATATATTTTCCTTGATAAGCTCTGCCATCCATTAAATGTTCAGATCCGAAAAGCCAGTTAAAGTCCCATTCGTCTGGCTCGGCAGATCAGCCGCACGATCCACGTGCAGCACCAAGGTGAATGCGCATTTGCTTGCGCTCACCCCCGATCACCCCGCGTTCGCAAGTGTGGAATGCCAAACATCAGAAATTCAGGGAAGAACTGAGCAATGTGTTTACATGATGATCATGCCTCGCTGATGCGGCACTGGGTGCATCTGTCACCTGGTAATCTAACTGAGTATAAAATTGCCTCGTCACCAATTTCAGTACAGCGCATCTTGCCTTTTTTTTCATCGCAAGCCACACTCATCCATCAATCACTGCATTGCACCTTTTAGATTTTTGGTTCTAGGGATTTGTTAAATTTGAAATTGCCCTTCATGGCACAAGCTTTTATGTAAGCCGTGAAAAACATCAAATGAGATATTCTCTTGGCAGAAATCACCATTGCTATAGCCTTAAAGTATACTGGTAGTTCAGTTATCATGAGTAGATATTGTACACCCATACACATGTACATGTACATGTGGACCTGTACTGTATGTAATCATTATTCATCCTCCAATGCATACATGTACATGTGTACGGGCGAGAAGCAGCTCAGGCACACTGGTACATGTACATTTACATACTTTTTGTATGTAACTGAAACTCACTGAAGGAGTTGCAAACTTACGTCAATGGACAGGATGCTTCAAAGTTGAGCTATCGCATGGTTGGAGAATTTCAGGAAGTACATGTACGTACATAGTGAACTACATGTATGCCTTTCCATATGTACATACATGTACATGTACGTACCATATGGTATGAGGTTTCCCATGGACATTGTACTAAAAAGAAAACATCAAGGCCAATTGACGTTGCTTACCAACATCAATTTCCGGCATGGTTAAATGATGATATTTTGTACATTTACAGTGCATGTCTGCATTGTGTAGGCCTACATGTGTACACTGTGTGCCAACCTATGAATGTGTGTAAAGTCAACAAGGTGCCCGGACCCGACAAATTACTGTACTTTGTTATAACCAGGACTTTGTGGGGAAAAAGATATGAATTCAATAAATTAGGATTTTCAGAATTTGCTCTTTTTAACAGTATTTTGTTATCTTCTGTTCTTCATATCGAGAGTGGACTGTATTAAATACATGTACATATTCAAACACATTACGTACTTTTCCCCCTCCCACCCTGTATGGTCACTTGCTGTACATGGACATGGTTTTAGTGACAAAAATACATACTGGTATATATACAATGCATGTGCAGTACGGTACCAGTCTTCATTTTTCAAATGAAGCTGGCACGATACTGCCCAAATGTAAATCAGCATCGAAGACCTACCCGGTACCATACCAGATAAATGTTGAAGAGACGGTAGCTTGGAAAAGTTAACAGAAATTGTAATAATTCATTAATCAAGTAGCATACATGTACCACACCAGTACATTGACATATACGGTACTAGTACTTGTGCCTTTTCATGTGTAACCCAGAGGAAAGGCAGGCTTAGAAAATGGCAGATATTTTGGATATTTATCACTGGTAACATATACTGTACATATACCGGTATACATGTACATGTACATTGTGTACATGTATGGTCTACACAGAGTCCGACAGTAAGTAACAATATGACAAGGGACGGTTGAAGTCATGATGGAAAATTATTTTAACATACACCAGCATCAATCATGATTCAGGGGCTACTGCGCAGAGCACAGCACATTTCAAGCTGAAAAAGGAAGGCCACATCCCATGTTTATAACATTGTACCAGTACCGTACATGTACATGTACTGTACATGTACATGTAACATTCATTCTTAGCACCTTTAGTGCAAATACGCTTCCATAACATCATCTCATCTGTCAAACTCATTCCAAGGTACCGGCACAGTACGGTATGCATCAATTAATTATAGACAGCCAGTGTACTCGTACAGCACATTTTCATTGTACCATTGGATAGGCACATAGACATGTACATTTGTACATGTATTAGTGCTACAAGTACCGGTAGCAGTGCTGTGTACATGTACATGTACACTGTACATACAGTATACATGTACATGTATATTTACATGTACATGTAGGTCCTGAACTTTCTTTGTGTTGATTCCTTTTGTATGTAAAATAGTGTGCACATGATACTGGTAGTCACAGAGTCAGGTCTACCCTGTGTACACCTGTCCATATGAATCTGGTGGAATCTTGCACATAAATTACGATATTTACATGCATACGTGTATTCCATGTATTGTACAGTGTACAGAGGAATTACTTGTCCGTAGACAACAGCGGATAGATATTGGGTGCATAAAGTGTGATTGACATCGTAATGGCTCTAGCATCAATACAAAAAGAAGTGGGGGGGGGGGCAAACTGGAGGTGTAACCTGAAGATACGAGCAGAATTTTATTCATCCAGGTGAAAACATCTGTATCTGAAGTAGCAGTACTTAACAGTAGACTATGCGAGACACATCAAACAAGATAGCAAATGCCAAAAACAAAACTTAAATTTCTTCAGGAAAATGGGAAAACTTGGAGGAGGGGGCAGAGTGGCTTCACTCCTGTTGATGGACTACTTCATTGCGCACATACATGTACAGTTATGTACAGATACATGTACACATGTACATACATGCTTACATGTACCGGTATGCATGTACATGATGACATGTTTGGCATGTTAGTGTTAACCACAGACTTCCATATGTACATGTACATGCGGCTGTAACAGGTACGGTACTCATTACACATGTAAACTCTGCAGTAATTTTAGTCATTGATTTACAAACCCCTGCTTTGAAAGCAGTTACATGTCAATGCTTTGACAGATGGCTAGGTTCCATTTAGGTGTGAGTTAAACAAAGGCTTAGGAAGCAGGATATCAAACATTTTGAAAAGAGGAGGAGTGACTTGTAGTTAACTCTTGTTGTTTACTCATATATGCAAAACAGCACATCACACTAACAGCTTCTCATCTGAAAAAAAAGGATTTAAGAAAAGCTTCAGAATTGAAATTCTATATAAATCTGAGCTTGTCTCTTATTATTATATGTACATGTTTACGTGTACAGGTAGCATCCTCACTTTTTAATATCTAGATGTAAATTATTTCAAATTTAGTAATAAAATTTATGTACCAAATATTGAATAATCACTGTGTTCTGCATGTACAATGTGGATGTCTTTGTGATGTTAACTGCATTTTTAAAGTTTGTGTTTATAAGATGCGATATGCTGATGAAGGAGAAACCCTCCATGAAAAAAACTTGTGTTAAACTTAAAGTTTGAAAAATGTTGGTACTTTTTTTTTTTGTACTTGCAAAAAATTTTTTATTAGACACGTTCATTGTAAACACAGGAAATGATTTTGTTTACTCTTATTCTGGAGTTGTTTGGCCACAGGGCATTGTTTTCATTTAAACCAAATTATTAAAATGGAATATTTGGCATGCCACATACATGTAAATCAAAACATGCATATTTGTACAGTTGACTTGTTTGGTTAGATTTCCCAGTAGTACATGTAGAAGTACCATGGATCATTCTCTCTTGAGTTTGCAAAGAATTTTATTTATTGATGGCATTGAGTGCCAGTTCATATTAAAACCCTGTTCTGATTGTTCCACACAATTCATCTGGGTGAAGTGTTGAGATGATCCCTGATTGGGTTACCGCAGGAATCAAGCCAGTCCATTTTCCACGCAATTTTGGAGTTAAGTTAAGGGATAAATCATTCATGGGGCACCAGGCCACAGTGTTTCCAGTTGCTGTAATGGTTTAGGGCCAGATATTTAACTGCCCTAATATTTCATGCCTGGCTTGAATCCATTGGTACCTGTGAGTATGTGGAATGCATAGCATGAACTCGCATGTACGTGCATACATGTACATGTACGTATGTACTATGTACACTGTACATGTAGATTGGTTTATTTATCTTCTGCGTGGACTGTTTTACTGTTATTTTATATGAATTTGTTCTTGTCTGGAATGTTTAAACCTTGACCTACAGGTTACTTAAGTTCTGTTAAAATCCTTTTGAGTGTTGACATGCACAAGCAGGGGAAAGTAATAATTTTATCAAATTTTTAACCTCTTTTTGAAAACTACATGTACATGTACAATGTACATGTACTTTGCTGTACATTTTCCAAGCTAGAATTTTGGGGATGGAAGGCCACCCAACTAAAACTATACGCTGCTACATAACTACATGTGCATGTAGGTCAAGTTCTACTGCCCTGTTAAAATTTGAACTTCAACTTTTTTCACATTACATTATTTACTTCTCATATTTAACTTACTCTACAACGGAGAATATGATGAAAAATGACAAGATTTAAACAAAGCAGTGCTGCTAATGATGGGTGAACAACAAATCTGTGGTCTCTAAAGGGGAGTACTGTAGGCCTACCGGTATACATGTACATGTATGTAGAATGCTTACTACGGTACATCAGAGAGAGAGTAGAAAATACTACATGATTTAAAAAGTACACTTTTCAATGTAAAGCAGATATCAGTTTTTATGCATTTAAGAATTGTAGAAAGTTGTACCAATACCGGCATGCATCCTGTGTGTACATGTATCTGATAAATTCCTTATTTCTAATGTACACAAAACAGTGGGAAAAACTCAATTACTCAAAAAGGTCCTACAACATACTGTAAATGTAGGGGGGCAGAATGCAGTGACTTGTGCCGTACTGTACATGTATACGTACATGTAATGGAGACTAAGGTGTTAACTGTTGAACAAGAGCTACCCTATAGGGCCCCCGTACATGTACATTTTGTATGTACCGTATTGTGGAATAAATTTGTGAAGACAGATTTTTGTCCTGACAGATTTTTGCCCCAATTCAGTCCCCAATATGTACGTGATGTACCAGTTTGTATGCACAGGTTACATTACATGTAGTAATTGGCATGTCTTTCAGTTTGACCCCCTCAAAAAAGGTTCTCTGTGCCTCGGCCGAGCAGTTCTCATATCAGGCCTGTCACTTGGTTCATTGGCATTTCATTTTGTGCTGCCCAAGTCACACAGATGGCAATGAGGATGACTCACTTGCCAACTATAGTTCATGTCAAGAGACAATAATGGGATGCTGTGGGTTTCCTGTACATTGTTGGGTTACTGTGAACATGTAGTCTTTTAAACTACGGTAGTACTTGGGTTTCATTTGTACATGTGCATATTTACACATGTACATGTATTGATGATCATTATTGCACTCATTGTACGTATGCATATGTACATGTATATGTTCATGTACATGAAGGCGTGACTACATGTACCCCACTCTATATTGTATGTGCTTGTACACATGTACATGTACATGTTTGAGTTACCATATTACTGTGTATGCCTGTGAATTCAAAGCTTGACATACATGTACGTCATGTACATGTACATTGTATGCAACCATGTGTGCCAGTCAATCTACTCTATGGTGAAACCTAGGGTACAATGTACAGCTACTGAATGCTATGATGTCCACATGGATGCATATGTACATGTACACAAGGAAATTATGCCAAAATCACCGCCAGAGGAATAATCAATGAGCACAGAGCAGTGTCATTGTACCACACAGTAACTTTGGAGGAGTTCTCAAATCCTTTTATGTACCGGTACTTGTATTCATGGAAAAGCTCCCATCATTTGAGTACAAAAAGAAAATGTGTTTTGAAATGAATAGAAAGGTGAAAGGTGCTGCCGCTATCGGACGGTACATGTACAGTGTACATGTGTACAATGTGTCATACAGTACCAGTTTGACATGTACTTGTACATTGACACAGTCTACAACAGTCAAAGAGCAAACATGTACATGTACATGTACATGTACATGTACCGGTACTCTGTACAGTGCGACCAGTGAAATGTACATGTATTTAGAAAAGGAAGGAAAGGGTAGTTATTATGATGTACATGTATTTAAGGAAGGAATCAAAATGATGTACATGTGTACTCCATTCACAGATCCATGGATAGATTTTAAACATACCAGTGTACATGTACATTTACTGCACATAAAGTACTTGTAATGCAGTAGAGTTTTTTTTTTTAAATATGGACAACATTCAATCTTTTATAACCCTGGATAAGTTAATTGGAGGGGGAAAATGAAATTTTAAAGTTTCATTTTTTTTACCTTTTATCTGTCCTCCAACCCAGCAAAACTTCAAGCTTCATGTATGCTCATACATGTATGTAATGCAAATGCAATAAATAAGAAAAGTGCCGGCCTTGCATACCGGGCTACCATGTACAGTACATGCATGTATGCATTTGCACGTTTATATCATTAGTGATATGCGTAGTTCATTTGTGCATAGTACATGTATGGTACATGAAATACTGCACATGCACTGTATTTTTCACATTCTACATGTAATTGGACATACTTGTACAAGCATGGAAGTCAGCATACATGTGCACACATGTACACTGTACATGTAATGTACGTTACAGTACATATGTACTTGCAATATTAATTTACATGGAGCAATGTACATGTACATACGCCCATTGTAAAACTTACAGTAAACCGGTATATGCATGTACAGTGTAAATATCACGCATTGTTGCATCACTCACTTTAAAATTGAAGTCTGCACAATGCTTGTACACATCGTAAGTTTACATACTTGAATGGGATGTTGTTAACACTGGTAGATGGTTGATTTCCTGTCCTAGTTATATTGTTCATTTACAAGTAAATGACAACTTAATCCAAAAGACATTTTTGTGCTTGGATTCAATTCTCACATTTATTGCAGTAACAAAGTGAACAGAAGATTTGGAAATGGTCCTGGGTATGTACACACGTGTAATGAAGCCTCAATTATTTTTAAATGATGTTTGTCCCTGTTTCATACTGGACTCCATATAGAGAAAACAAACCCATGTGCATCTTTGATAAATCCCTCTTTCATGCACTTCTGTGCCTCTTTGTATTTCAGTGACTGGTCCCCTGACAGAAGAGCAGATTGCTTATGTGTGCCAGGAGACACTGCACGGGCTGAACTACCTCCACACACTCAACATGATGCACAGAGACATCAAGGTATGATTGGCGTGCCAGACATTTTCGCGTAATGATGTGAACAGGCGAGCGTGTGGGACTATCATTGTTTTAGCTGCACATTCGTAAGTTGATGCGCCTGCCTGTTGCACAGATTGACCAGGCCTGTCAGTCGGAAGCATGACACATGGTTTACATGCTAACTGCCGGAAAAACACTGCCAGGATTCATTGTGGTCAGTGTTGCTTTGTGCATCCAATTCATATATAGGAAAGATTTACGGTACAGTGTACATGTATGGTACATGTAATTGTATGTTAACTTCAGGTAAGCACTCTATAAGTTCACGATACCCACATTTTGTATACATGTAGATACTGTTCATTATTTTTGTGTATGTTTTACTTAGCAAGCAGCATGTATTCGTGATTCAGACACAACTTCATCTTTATTTTGGGGGCATATTCTGTAAAGTATATTAAAATACATGTATTTAGAAAATGAGTATCTAAAGCCAAGCAACTAAGTTTTGAAATAATTTTTTTGGCATGCTTTATCACAACAGGAAGATTTATTCATAGAAATAAAAGAACATTTACATGTACATGAATGTTCATAATTACCTACAACTTTCTGAGGAAAAACTGGTAGTAGTTGTGTTAGTGCATACAATACCAGTACAGTGTTCAGTAAACTCTTGATAACTCAAAGTTTGTTAACTCAAAATTCCGCTTACCTGGAAGACATTCTTCCTTTCTGCCAAAAGAATAGGCTTTTACATGTAAAAAAGTATGTACAAAAATACCTCCGTAACTTGAAATACCCACACCACCACTCTGCTTAACTCAAAGTATTTGAAGGGCCGATCCAAAGAGACCATGCCAAATTACTGACATTGAGTGGAAAAAGAACGTGGAGACTTTAATTATGAGTCATTTCTGCAATTTGCACATCGTCTTTTTTGCGTGAGCGTACTTGCTGCCAGTGCCGTTGTAATCCACTCATCGGACCACAGCCTAAACAAATCCCGGCTTTCAAGCATGCCTGATTGCCATTGCGGCCCAAATGTACATGTAGCTACTGAGGGGGCAAATACATGTAGGGTTACTTGTGCATTGAGCGTGTATGTGTGGGCAAGACTCAGGAACTTTCATTTGCTTGAAATCCGGATAACTCAAATTTTTTATCCATTCCCCTGAGGTTTGAGTTATCGATTACTGTTCATGGACCTGTATAGCAAAGTAAGCGAATAGTAGAAAGATGAAAGCTGATCGGTAGAGCAAGTGGTGCGATTCCTCAAAAAGAGTTTTTTACTCTTCAGGATTTTTGACCCCAAAATGATGACTTGTAGAAGTTTGATCTATCATCTGTCTACATGTATCTATCATCTATCTATCTACATCTATCAACAGATCTATCATCTTGATTCCGCTTCGTCATGGCCATTGGGAGAGAACTCTTTCCTTAATAGGCATTAGAAGTCTCAAAAACTCATAATAATTTTCAATGTTAATTAATTTTTGTTGCAAATGGGACACATTCCATATCCATGTGTCACATGAACACAGGGAAGTGTCCAGCTGTCTCACTGTGCAAACAAATTCTTCTTAAACTGGCAGCTCTTCTGAAGACACAATCTGCAGTTCTCAAGGCTGTTGCACTTGTTGGTAATCCCTTTCCCCCCCTGGGGAGGTCTCCCCTGACAGGCAGTTGTTTTTCCCTCGCCATCCTGGTCTAGCTATTGGGATCAGTCCAGTCCATGGCTGGCAAGTCAAGCAGAATGGGGTTAGTGGGTTTATCATCCTGGGGCAGTCTGGTCTGTGTCTGGCAAAGGGACCTTTGCATGATAATGCACTTGTACATGGTACATGTACATTGTAGCTACATGTAACTTCACTACAGTATCTCTCTAGAGGTTTCATTTTCAGTTTATAGTCATAAAAGAGTACAAGTTTGTTTACATTTACTACAAAGGCAGTCAAATCAATGATTGTGTACAGTATATGTACCAAATTCTGAGTTCCACAAGTGCTACCATTACGTGTACAGTACATGTACATGAATGGTACATTTACAATGTACGTGCACATGTTGTTCGGATTTATTTTAAGCAAAGGAAAAGTGTTTTATCCCTCATAATGGCACTTTTTTATATTTTATGGTTCTCATATCTTTTTTCAATTAAGGGAAGGTCAGTCGGTAGAGAAAAAGAAAATTCCCCCCCCCCAAAAAAAAATTAATACTGTTGCCATATACATGTACATGTACATGTAGATGACTAAATAAACCAAAGTACACTGCGTGTACATGTACGTGTACATGTACTTGTACTTGTACAAGGTACAATGTACTTGTCTGAACTTGTTTTATATTGAGTACTGTGAGCGTCTTTGTTTCAAGCTGAGTACAGAGAAATATACCTCGTTAGGGTCAGTGTCAAGACATCGACGGTGTTCTTGTAACCATTGTGTATGTACATGTACATAGAACATGTATGTTTTTGTTTTTCCTAAGGGGCTCTGTACATTGTTTGTAGTGCATTGGGAATGGTACGGTACTGGTCAATCTGGTATTGATGCTGTACCATGGATTTTAACTTTCGCTGTGTTGATGTTCAGGCAAAATCATATCGCACATGTTCCGGTACATTTTCAGTGGTTTTTTAAAAGGCCATCACATCCTACTTTTTTGTAGGCAAGGTCCTCATAGTAGGGTCGGTAGATAAAAAGCTTTTAAGGTTGGGAGCCAAAAATAGGGTCGGTCGCAATGACAACCATAGAATTTAAAGGGTGTCCTTATTTGAGAGTCATGCAAAGTTACTTCTAGACTTTTCAACCGAAATGGAAACGTTGACCGGTACGCGGGTACACGTACAACGCCATGTACCAGTACATGTCCGTACATACCGTATGCACTTTGTACATGCACATTCTGCTACCGCAGCACATATTTTTTAGTTTACTCAATTTGTGTCTTCCAAAGTGTTGCTGTTTGCTTTGGCGAACGAAATTGATCAACGGCGCAGTACAGGTGCAACAGAAAATAAATGGATATTGAAGTAATGAATGAATGTCACCTCGCTAGTACCCAAAATGCAATATGGGGATACATGTACACTATATCTGTCCTGCCAACAGGGAGAATAATTTTACCTAGACCTAACCCAGCATGCAAGTACCAGTATACATGTATTTTTGTAACCTGTAGCTACATGTAAATTTCATCCGGGATCATAGTTTGTATATTGTTTGGGTTTGAATGTTTATTTTGCACAAGGAGTACAACTTTGTTCTCAATTCTCAATCCTTGTTTTGTGTTGCTGAAAAGCAAACAGACAGACTCTCAATTCTGTACAGTTTAAGCTGTCAGTCCTGTTGTTGTTCCTGTTTATTGCACAGGGAGCCAATATCCTATTGACTGACGATGGGGACTGCAAGCTTGGTAAGTTGAGACTGGCTTTTGTGGCTGGATATTTTTTTTAACCTCACATATACATATACATGAACTGACCTGGAATATCAAGACCCAATGTAACTTTTTGTATATTTTTGTATATATTTTGTATGACTGTATGTACATGTTGCATGGTATTTGTTGCTTTTGTAATGTATGATTTCAATGTCATCAACACCCAAAATCATCAGACTGTATGTACTGGTATTACATGTTTCTTCAGTCTTAGGGATCAGACAGAATAAAAACAAAAGCCACAAAACTGAGAAACTCATCAACCAGATAATTTTGTGGCTACATGTACATATATGTAGGTAATAGTTACAGTGTCACTTTGGCACATGTACATGTATGTTAGTAAATGGGCCTCAAATAAGTAGACTTGGTGGAGGAAACAAAATCACTGTGCAAACTTGGCCTCGACCTATTCACACTGCTTGGGCAACAGTTTTTACAGGGTGTCAAGTAGCTAATATTCTGTATCAGTGGGCCCACAAGGTCAAACGTGTCTGCTTACTGGTACAACCAAAGGGTAAAAGATATTGACATTGCTAAGGTTGAAATCACAGTGTGGTTACAACAAACAAGGAAGGAGCAAAAATGCCCGTGATCCAGGCTAATTAGATTGGGGTGCGTTTATATCTTCATTTGACACAAATGCAGCCCATTTAGTCAGTTGCAGCATTAAAAAAATTCAAAGCCAGTTTAAAAAAATTGATATTGATTGAACTGTGTGAACATTTCTTGGAATCTGTTTTTGCAGCTGATTTTGGCGTGTCTGCTCAGATCACTCAGACGACTATGAAAAGGAAGTCCTTCATCGGTACTCCATACTGGATGGCTCCTGAGGTTGCAGCTGTGGAGCGAACTGGGGGCTATAACTCACAAGTAAAGGGTCCAATTTCTCTTGTTGTGTGTGCACAACAAACCAAACCAAAACAAAACAGGATGTGGGTCATTAATCCCTTTTCACTTGAATTTTTTTGAATTAGTTGAGCTACGATCACACTGAATCATATTTGTGATCCAGAATGAGGAATCAAAAGGACTGCGTTACCGTCCTTGGAGGGATGTTTTTATTTCCCCATGGTATTATACACAACATGTGCATTGAAATCACCATGTACTGAAAGTTGGAAAACTGCAGCAACATTATTTAGATCTTTGTAAGCTACGGGAAGTAGTGGTAAAGTGTTTTTAAACTAGACAGAACAGATCATGCCGTTATACTTAAACTTTGAAAGAGGGAAAAAAAGCTCATAAGTTCCTTGCTTTTGATACCAACTTTGACTGAAAATGCTTTGTAAGCATGCAGCATTATTTTGTCATGAGCCTTTGGAGGCAAGCTTTTTGAAACTCTACCATGTTTTATAATAGTTGAAGTGATTTCAAACCTATTAAAGCCATGTCAGTACTTTGCAAATTGTCACCAGTAAAAGAACTTCTGCTTTTAAACTGCTGTTTACCGATTTATTGGGGGGGAGGAAATATACACGGAGACATGTACTGTACAACATCAAAGAATGTACCTGTGCTGTGATATAACAGAGCTTATCCCACAAATAGAAATTGCTGTATGGACATTGTTACGTGATCTAAAGTGTTTTGTGTTGGCTCTGTGGTGTTTTTTTTTCAGTGTGACATTTGGGCTGTTGGAATCACAGCTATTGAGCTAGCAGAACTCCAGCCACCCATGTTTGACCTCCATCCAATGAGGTGAACTTTCAGTCTTTTTGAGTATTCGTGGTCCAGACTTTCACCCATGCCTGTGGCCTAGGGCCATTGTGGTGAGAATGTGAGTGGGGGAGGGGGTTCATTTGTGGGTAGAAACTGTGTAGAGGTTTTGTGCAAAACACCATGCACAGCTTGGTACTGGTTCAGGTTGTTGGTAGTTGGTGTTTCAGCAGTGCTACTAAGTTTGTTAATTGGGAGGGAAACAGGCTACTATTGCACAGGCCTCATGCAAAACAGGAAATTGTTCAGTCTTACTACTGGTTTAAAATTTCTAACTAAATTTCAACCTAGGTCTGGATATGGGTTCTGTGTGTGGATGTAAATCATGTCCCCCGGGACTGACACACCATGTAAGCACGTATTTGTTAACACGCATTTTGTGCACAGTACACACTATACATGCATGAACCCTCAGCATCTGAGATGGCTTGACATAAGGGCTGTATACACTTATGTAACTCTGGATGCTGCAGGGTGCAAGGAAAGGTTCCTTGTGCGTCACATTGTGTGAATGATAAACGTTTACGTTTCTGCTGTCTTGAAATATCCATGTGATGCAAGATTGTACTCCCAGTCCAGTGTTGTAGTCGAGACCACTTAAGACCTTCACAAGACCACACGAGACCAGCACAAGACCTCCAGTCTGCATTCAAGTCACAAGCTATTCAAATGAACTGCAACAAAAGTATTCCTTTGTCATTGTTCAACCTGTTACTTGTGCATGGTCTTGCACATGGTCTTGTGTCTGGTCTTGTGAAGGTCTCGACTACAACACTGTCCCAGTCTAAATGAGAGTGCACTCTTGCTTACCCAGGAGTCACTCCTGGTGTTTGTGCACTCAGGAACATGCTCATGTTAATCTTAATTGCCAGCTTCTCGTTTTGATACCTGCTAGGGTGTGCTTTTTCACAGAGCCCTGCATACAGCATTCATTTCATTAACAGCCGTCATTTTGATCACATTGTTTCGCCCTCCATGTCTCCCTTCTGCAGGGCGCTGTATCTCATGTCCAAGAAGAACTTTGTGCCACCCAAGCTGAAGGAGCAGACCAAGTGGTCAGGCAATTTCCACGGGTTCCTCAAGAGCGCCCTCACGAAGAATCCCAAGAAGAGGCCGCTGGCAGAGAAGCTTCTACGGGTGAGTGGAGTGACAGAAAAAAATCAAACAGGCCACAAGGAGCCAGTCATTGTGTTACTGTTCATGTGTCAAGAGAAACTCTCTGCTGCGAAGATGGCATTTGGTTATAAGAGCACTTCACCCTGTAGCTCCAAAACCCATGACGAACAAAATCTGGTTTAAACCTGTGGCAGTATACGTGTAACCTGCTCTTATTCCCCAACATACATGTGCCTGTGGGGCAGAAGTTGTTGAAAAAAGCAAACCTGTTCAGGTAAAATTTCAGTCTACCCTTCCCTCCAGGAATAAAAAATGTGAAGATTTTGACTACGTGAAGGGTTGTTGCAGACGACAGTAGAGTCCAGAGTCCCAGAGTGAATGTTTGACACAGGCATTTACGTTTGTGCATCTTCTTGTCTCTGCAGCACCCATTCTTCACTGATACTCCTGGCCTGGGTCAGCACCTCATGAGGCAGTTACTGGACAAGGCCCACAACATCAACAGCACTCCAACCTATCTACCGATGGACGACGAAGAGGAGGACATTCTGGAAGTAGTGAGTCAACGTGCTGGAGACACGATTCGTCATTTTCTGTAGTTTTTTTTTTCCCCCTTGTGTTGCTGTTGTAATCTCAGCGCAACCAGCCAGAGCTCTCAACTCGTGGTCCACGGTGGAAGCACTTATTAGTTTTGACCACCAAAAAATGCACCCCACAAATAGCCTTGATTACGTCGAAGTTGATTGTTTAAAATACTTGTAGGTTGGAAAAACACAGTTAAGTAGAGTGTACTTTGGGCTGAGAAAAAAACCCTGACACTTGGTCTGTTTTCCAGAGTGCGGCTAACGCCAGAAAACGGGTCCCTTCAAGAAGGACAGAAAAGAGCAGAGATAGGCCACAGTCTGAAATAAATGGTGAGTTGTTATCTCTTTTCCCTGTAAGACTCCATGCCGGGCCCCGAGTATGGGTGTGATTGCATGTGATCAAGAGTGATCAATATCCCAGAGTCTGAAGGTGTCTGCCCCAATACCTAAATCTGTGTAAATATCCCAAGGAAACGCTGACTTAGGGAAAGAATTTTGTCGTTTGGGTGGCAAGGCCACTTTGGCCTCAGAGAACCCATTTCTTTTTAAGGCACCGCGGCCTGTGATGAGGGCACTGAAGCCAATAGGATTTGTATGGAAAAGGGCATGACTGCCAGTAAACAAACAAACAAACAAACACACATACTAATATTAGGCCTTAGCATTCCAGCAGCCACTCACTTTTATTTGTGACTGCATGAAAATATGTTGCATCTTCCAGTTTCCTGGATCGTTTCATGCAATCCTTATGAGGCATTGCTGACTGATCACAGTGCTCTGTGGACGGACAATTGTGTATTATCAACAATTGATTTACAAAACTCCAGGCTGTGATGAAGAAAATGCGTAAGAAAACCAGTGTAAATTATACGATGTCTGTTCGTTGAACTAAGGTGGTATATCCACGCACAGCGCCCATGTCTTGCATTTGTGTAGCACACGTATTAGTCGCTGATATTACTCCCTCTGGATTACAACGTACAGCTCATGTCCAAACAGGGGGTTTGCACAATTGAAACAACTTCTTGAGTCACTGATAATTTCGTAGCCTTTAGTCAAGGTGTGCCTGTCACTGGTGCTCCATGGCAACACGCACTTGAAAAGACCAGTGCGAGTGGCACTCACATTGCGCTGGTGGTCTTTGTCATGCCAGCAACCGAAGTGTGCGTCGCCCCTTGAGTAAGGGCTGGTAATTTTGTGTGCCCTATGCACCGTACGTGTGCATGTACTTTGGCAGACCATGCCCGAATGTACATGTCCACTGTACAGTCAGCGCGGTCATCGTACTGCGTTGCATGTTTTGGAATCATACGGTCGTTGTCATGGCAAGGGGAAGGTTGGGCACCAGGCAAATAATACACATGTGCTGCAATATTTTTACACTGGCTGTCGGTCGTGAGCAGAGAGCACTGTTGACAACGTAGATGAACAAAAATAAGCTTTTAATTCCTTTTCTCCCATGAAAAGGGCGCTGCAGCCTAAGTTTTGAAAGGGCACAGCAAAGCTGGCCGTGGAAACTGCCCTTGTCCATAGGGCATCATGGGAATTAAAAGGGCATCAGTGACAGTGGCCGCCGTGACCATCGTGAAATTCCTTCCCTGCTGACCTTAATCCTGTGAAATGCAACAGCGATCCACTCTGGTCAAAGCTTGTGCGCCGTTGGAAGCAGTCACAGGTGGTAGGGCACACCATTGGTCATTGTAGACGCAGTTCTACAAAATCCACACTTGCTACAATTATCCAGGCTCAGTGTCATCTGTGTTGGGTTTTTTTTGCATTCACCAGGGTTTCTAGGGAAGAAAAAACTTGATCAAGGTTAGGTACAGAAAGTTCAAACATCACTGCCGGAGCCCTGTACAGAATCAAGGGGGTACATGTATTTGTCTGTGCACTTGTGAAGAGATGCTTTCTGGAGAATGTGATTTGGAACAGTTATCTTGTGAATAAGGCTTGTTACTGTGCCGTGGACCAGGGTGACATTTAACAAATTCAGTATTTAAAATACTTTGCAGTCATTGCAATAATGTATTCCCTCATTTTTACCGTGACTAGCTGAGAATGTCAAGTACGCAGTTGAGATCACGCCCCAAAATAGCGTACCGCCCAAGGCCAAGCAGGAGGATGACGACATGGACAGCATGGGCGACCCAGACTATCAGATGTCCTCGGACTGGGCACCAGCCCGACGGGAACCACCCAAGGAGCCCGCTCGAGAGAATTTCCGGCGGCCGGTCCCCCGGCCCAGAGACCCCCAGCGGTTACCGTCCAGTCCGCCGGCCCCCAGCAACAACGACAATGATGTGGACAACAGAAAGTAAGTTGCCGTGGCATTGCCCCCATGACTGCTGTACGTTAGTCTCTCTCTGTTTGCCTGCCTGCATGCCCTCGCTGCATGTAAAAACCCACACCAGTTGGACACTTCCTTGTCTGTCAGTTTCAAACACTGTGTCACTTGGAAGACTGGAGATATTCATTACAGTCACTCATGCCAACCAGAATGAATCTATGGTCATTCACCAAAATTGCAAATAATGCTATAGAAGCTGTTATTTCATGGAAATGTTGGTACAGTGTGCACACAAGTTTGTCAGCCCATCGCTATTTCAAGAGATTGAGAAACACTGCTGCAGTTTCAAGATTAAAATCAATGTGATGGGCAGTGTGCACTTACATTTACATGTATCCAGTTTTTGGGGCTACACTTGTAAGAGCCCAGGGTCATCTCTGAGGACAGTCAAAGGTGTCTTCTCTTAGAAGAAGCAAATATAGATAGAGAGTTAATTAAACTCATTGTTTTTTAGATGAGTTTCTGTCCAAAGCAAGATCTCTTTGAGACGGGCATGACATTTTTCCTATTTGAATGTGTAGTCATTACACTTTTGGGGTCTACTGGGAATTTTTCCTTTTTTCCCCTTCAGAGTCAAATATCTCTGACAAAACTGAATGCTTAACAAATAAAGTTGAGTATAGAGACACACTGAGAAGCAGTCGACAAGGAATTGCCCTAACCGTCTTGCCTGCTTATGTTGTTCACTGTATGGGCATGTAACCCTCCCCCTACTTTGCTGTCAAAAAGCCCAGTTCCTAGCAACCCAGTTCCTGGCAGCATTGTAATATCGGAGTTTAAGGCGTGAGGCACACTTGTAAGAAAAGGCCAGGTGCTGGACACAGGCTCCCCAAATAGAAGAAATGACCCCTGTGTTCGAACACTGGCTGTTAGCCAGTGGCACGGATTCATCCTGAATATCCAACCAGGCCTACTGGCTGATTGCCAAACCGTTTGGTGTTTTCATTTAGCCAGTACATACCTTCCTCACGTCTGTACATGCATCTCCACATTCTGGGGGTAAAAATCAAAACAAATAAGAATGTGCCCATCCCTTCCAGGATTAATTGCATCAAGTCCCTTCATTTCTCAATATTAAGCACTCAACAGCTTGTGTAACTCATGCAGGTTGCATCTGCCTCTGTGGTCAGGAATGTGCAGTCCCATAATAGATTGTTGCTAAACATCACAGATATCCAGTGTCACTATCAGAATGTCACTAAGGAATGCTTTGCTTTGGTTTTTTACTTTTTTTTTCTTTACCCTGCAAAATGACATTGCAAATTTAATTTGCTCCAATGGCTACAGATTTATAAACTGAAAACTGAAAATCGCATGTGGAGAACTTCTCTGGCAAAAGCGTGTTTCAGCTTTGGAATGTTTTCATTACGTTTTGCATTTCTTAAGACTTTTCATGTTAGTTCTAATACTGGAGATGTGATTTTTGTTTTTATGGAATTCTTACTCATGCCTTTTCATGTAAGTTATTGAAAGATATTGGCTTGTCCACGAGGAGTCCTTTGATAGTGCCTGTGCATATGACAAAGCCTGTGTAGCATTCTGACTACACATGAGCATACCAAAGTTTTCTGATTTGGCTTTGAGATAATTGTACGTACATGTAAGGGGTGTGCAAGTTTGCACTTCCCACTCTAAAGTGTTGCAAGGCAGTCACAGACATATGTAAAAAACCTGGACTTGCAACGCCTTTGTGGGAAGAAGAAGCCAACCAGCGGCCATTTAACCGAGCCGAATACAAATGCGTGGGTTGGCTCCCCTCTACTGACGTCAGGAAAAACAAAGGCGGGCATTGCCAGGAAAGCTTTGTATTCAGCTCGGTAAAATGGCCGCGAGTGGATTCAGTGATCTCTATAAGCTGATTAAGGGCATTGCGAATCCACATTTTATTATACACGTCCGTGAAGGCAGTGTGCACGAGGTACGGTGGAATTCAATCTCGGATAACTGGAAACTCTATTGAACTTGGAGTAATGCATTATTCCTGTCAAAAGAATAGGATTTCGTTTGCATGAATAGCCCTGTACCGTGAAACGTCTCAAGCAGTATCTCTGTTAAGCTCCAAAGTTTTGTTTGGTCAGTCCAACAGAAATTGCTTCTTAAAACAATTCACAAAGAAGTCTTAAGCGATTGCAGAAAGTTTTCTTTGAGTTGCTGCTACAAAATATACCGGTAATGCATTTCTTTCTGTCACATTGTGATACACCATATGCTACCACTGTGATTGGAGTAGTCACAGTAACCAGCCTAAAAAAGGCAGCAAATTTTGGCGTTTTGAATCAAGCCCAATCTCTGCTGCAGGCCCAATTGTGTCCCACATGTAGGTAGTCTGGTCACTTGCTTTTTCTTGTGACCATGTGACCACATTATTAGAAACCCGTTAGCATGCACTCCCTTGGGCGTCTGAGCCGGCCCGAGTATTACCAGCGGCCCAGTTGCAAACTGTAGCCTTTTTTCTCCATTCTATGAGGTTTGACTTAACAAGATTAACTGTAAGTTACGGTACCTGCAACGCAGTCTAGTACATACAGGGGTGTGAGAATTCAGCTTTTTATTGTTCAGATGTTGACCCCAAATTTCAGCTTGTTTATCCACCTGTTCTGTACAAAAGTATGGGAACTTTTTACGTTCACCTTTTTGCTAGCTGTTTTCAGCTTTAATTTTAAGTGGCCACTCACACCCCTGCGCACATCAGGTAATTTGTACACACTGCTGCATACATGTACAAGTGTATGAGGTAATTTGCTTACAACAAAGAGTACATGTATATGAGGCAACCGGTTGTATTTTGGACAAGAGAGAATGACTGTTCTGGAGCAGTGAAACTCTTTTCCCACAAGACATGATAAGAACACATGTACAAAGTGCACATGCATTACATTGCATTAACCCTCTCTGCCATCTCTGGACCTGTCTATTTCTCTTTCCCTAAGGAGTTTACTGAAATCAGTGGCAGAGGAGCTGCAGAAACGGTATGCATACTGGTGGCCCCCTCATTTTCTGCATATTGCCTGTCCCTAAACACTGTCACGGTTGCTCATTTTAAGGGAGGAAGGCAGAACTGACAACCAAAGGTTCTCAGTGTTTTATATATTTCCCAGTGTGGAAGAATTGTGGATGTATACTTTGAAATCAGACTCGTTCATGCATGGGTGTGTGTGTTAATCTCTTCCACTCTGACAAATTATACAAGTCTGTCCCAGTTGAGCTCAGTTGACTTGCTGTGACTGTTTATGCCTGATACAGCCAAGCATGCGCAATTGTGAGCATTACAGCAAGTCTTGAGGCTTTTCTTGTCACAGCGAATGCACGGATCGAATGTGACTAGTCACATCGTGTGTTTTCTGGCCCCTGGTGACTTGCCTATAGTTAAGTATCACGTTGGAAAGTACTATGAACTTTTGACCATCTGTCCGCACCCAGTCTAATTATTCGACGATTCGTGCATACACGCTGGACTTCACCTCTGATGAAACACAGAAGCTGCTGATTGGGCAAGGAAAGTCAAGTTGAAACTCACTAAGCAGTCACAGTGTCTTCCACAAACCTCTGGGGCAATTCTGAACTCCTCCCTCAACCCTCACCCTTGTTCCTGCTGAGATGATGTTGCATGGTGTTTCTCCATTCTTGGAGTGCATGCTTATTAGTCCAGCATCCCACTCGTTCTTTCTACCCAGTAGTCTTTCATTTCTCCCCCCCCCACTCATCCTTAGATCATTATCCTCGGTTCACTGTCCTCCAGAATCTTTGTGTGCATGCATGTTTTGCTTTCATGCATACCTTCTAATTTGTTGCCAGCACTGGAGTGGCTGAAATTGTGACGGTGCTTTTGTTTTAATTTGGGAAAGTTTAACATAACCAGGGGTTGTGACAGAATTCACTTCAAATCTTGCCATTATTCCTGCCTTGTAAATCTGATGCTGTATTTAATGGAATCCAGGCATGTGACTTCCCCTCGGTAGCAGATTTTTTTGTTTTTCACTTCAAGCACGTGCCACTCAAAATTGAAAACATTGTACAGAGTCTCGTAAAGATTAGAATTTCCTCTTTTTTCATCAAAGCCCAAGTTGCATGCCCGTGCATCTTAACAGGAGCCGCATGGTTACAGAAGCATGTCTTGCAAGGGGTTGCTGCATTTATCATGGGCTTCATGATGGCCACAACGATGTTTATTAATTCAAGGCACCAAAAATAGTCTGATGCTCAGGATTTGTCATCTCCCCTTGTACCTTTTTGGAAGGCTGCAAGGAAATGAATAATCTCATTTAAGAAGTCCACTGTGACTGCCAAAGAAGAAAAAAAATGACCAACAAATGTAACCACTGAGCTGCAAACAGAAACTAAAGAACATCTGAAAGTTTATTTTTGGGTGTGTTATATTTTCCACAGTGTTGTTCAAAGCCTGAGAAGTTTGAGGGAATAAAAAGCTTTTAAGTTTTTGAGAAAAGCTTGATTTTTCTCAAAATTTCAAGAGTCAAAACTCTGCACTTTTCATTAGACCCCCTTCAATAGTCATGACTAATTTCAAGCCAAATAGCTCCAAAGGTAAAACATTTATTATGAACTCGCAATTACCACCTTTTTGAGTTTGTGGTAACTGTGAGCCTGGGTCTTATCAAAATGCAAATTCCTACCGGTATTTATGGAGTTCAGTTGCACCTGCAGAAATGTATAATTGGTGGCATTTTTTGAGGACCCTTGACCTTTGTTGCCATGGATATAATGACGTGCATCATTGTCATAGTTGAAAGTGAAATCCATTAAAAAGGAAAACGAGAAAATTCTGATGTCAGGTACTAGAAGGCAGAGCAATTGATATGGATTCCCTGATGGACCAGCTGACTCACCCCTTAGTCCCACTCAACTCTGGTGGTCGAAATACACAGCCTCACTAGGCACGGTAGCCAGAAAGCCGCCTTTCCATCCTGGCATTGTCTGTATAATTTGCAAAGGTACTGGCAGTCTTTTGGTCTCTAAGAAACCTAAATATGCAATGAGCACTAAACAGATTGAACAGGCATTCATGAAAAGATGGCTTTACCATCACAGTAGTTGGATGTAAGATGCTTTCCAGTAGTCTTTATATCAGCATTAGCTTCCTGTCCCTCGACGGGATTTGAACCCAGATTGTCACAACCTCAATTTTTGAAATGCCAAAACAGTCTCCCTTTACCGGTATTTTCTGCCCTTAGTAACACATTCCTATCCCTTTGCCTGTCTTATTTTTGGCAACGTTGACAATCCCTGCCAAGGAAAGAGCAAGAAGCTTGAAGCGAGGGGGGAGTGTCTGTGAACTTTGACCCCCTTTGCATGTCCTCCTTACTACACGTACAGTCCATTGGCACCATCTCCGTCTATACCTCTTGGTCTTCACCAACCATTTCTTCTAACATTTTGTTTTTAGTGCATGCCAGAATGGCACGTTGTTACTAATCGTTCCTCCTGTGTTGAACAATGTACATTACAGTGTGCTGTGTGACAGTGTTTCTTACATGTCCAAACTAGCTTTGCACGGTTGAAGATTTTAAACTCAGTTTCCTCTTTTCCCATCTCCTCCCCTATTTCTTTCAACCTCACATGTATAAAATTTCCCTTCATTAATATTGGATGTATGGGCACGTGCTTGTTGCTCAAATTCTCATATAATTTTGTTGAAGTGAGTTTCGTAATTTGTGTGGCAGCTAGAAGACAGCAAAACAAAGGCAAAGAAAGCCAAGACGAGAAAGAAGTAGAACCAAAAAAAACAAAAACAAGCTAAGATAACAATTCCAAAGTTGTAGAAATCTGTTCGTGCCTGAGAATTGTGCTCAATAGTCTTCAGGTGAATTAATTGCAGTGTTTGAGAGTAACTGATACCCAAGGTAATTTTACACGTACATTGACTCTTGAGGAATTTAGACCCTTAAAGTATTGTTCCTTGCTTTTGCTACTAATCTTCCCCATTGGTGTTAAATCACTCGTTTCAATTTTTCAGTTATCCATATTATTTGCATAACCACTAATGACGCTTTGCACGTTTGCTTGCCTGACACACAGGGGTCACGAGACTAACAACTTTTCTGAGCTCGAGACCCAGTACGAACATGGCAAAAAGTGAGTACCTTCTTGTTCTCTGACCATTTCTTTCAATGAGTTGCTCCCTTTATTTTTGGATTGACTCTGGTGTGTGTGGTTCTTTCACACAAGAGTTGGCATTCAATCCTCATACTGCACTATTTAATGCATGTGTACTTCTTAGCATGTCTGTTGATACTAAGATGTTACATGATATTAATGTAAATACGACTTGTAAGGAAATGATAATGAGAGGTGAATGATCAAATTGATTGGAAGTTTCACAACAGTCTTGAGGCAGATGCCTTAATTCTCAAACTCTCCACCTCACTGCTTGGTCCATATGTTGGTCCTCACCTGCTTGTTTGAAATAGTTTTATATTTATAAATGCCTGTTCCTCAAAGTTTGTTCACTTTGTAGCTTATTGCATTCAGCTGCTCTTTCCAAAACCATATGGGTCACATTTTCGCCTCTTAAATACACTCCAGCCTTCATTTGTGGGGGATTTTTTTAGTGACCTAATCAAGCTTGCTTCCTTTTAAAAACATTTTGTCTGTTCACCAACGACCCGTACCAAGCCTCCTGCACTGTTCCCTGAGCCTGTTTCCAACTTTTATTTGCATTGGTTCATGTGTTTTTTTCCTCCCCCCGGGCTGTTGTGCTTTATGTTTTGCCTTGCCTGTTCTACCTTGCTCTTCTCGACCCAGATCGGAGAGACTGGCGATGGAGAATGCAACCAAAGAGGGGCCCCCCAGGTAAAAGAACAGCCTCAGATGGGTTCTCTCAGGGAGGGTGGTTGGTGGACATTCTAGTGCCAGACAGTTACTTCGATCAAGCAACGGTGTCCATGATATACATGCTTGTGGAAAATAAGATGGCACCGTGGTGCATTACCCGTTTTCAAACACCACAGCAGAGATTTCATTTCAGAGTCACCTGTGTTGTGTTTCCTTATTTAAGGAGCACTTCAAACCCACCTTTAAGCTGTATTTCTTTCACTTGCATGTGTTTGATTGTAGCTCATCCGCATAGCTCTGATTTTGAGAGTAATTTGCCACCAGCAAAGTTCCAATCCAAAGAAGCAGTTATCATTTCATCCCCTTTTCCATACCACCTTGTAATTCCCTTATTTTTAAAAATCTTTTTCCTTGTTTTCCTGTTCGCTCCCTCTGGTCTTTCCCAGTCAAAATCCCTTTCCCACTCTTTTCTCCATCCAGCTTTCCGTGACCTTTCCTGTTCCTGCCATTCCTATGTTTCCCACTCCCATACCTTTTCCCATACATCCTAAGCGTGTCCCGGGCCTCCAGACACAGCAGCCAAAGAAGCCACCAAAGGAAATGGAGAAATCAAATCAATTTAACACGTTGAACTGAGATATTTAGTTTACATTGAATTCCATTCGTACCTTTCTGCTGTTCATCAAAAGGAATTTTTCTCCCCCCCCCAGGAAAACAATGCCACAGTCTGAGGAGGGTCCGCCACTCCCACCAAAGGTCAGCACATTATAAGTAATTTTGTTCCAGTACACAGTAATATTTTTCTACTGTTCAAGGTTTTAGGTTTCAGTCACCACCCTTGCTAAGTGCCAAATATTTACAAGCTCTAGCTGTAATCCTAGAAGGCAAGAAAGAATTGTATTTTAGTACCATACAAATGAGATTCATGTAAGCAGCTGATAAATATGCATTGAGCTTAAACTTTGGCTGTTTATTCATAAAACTTTGCCTGCTGGGCCTCCGCAGCTGAGCACTATCAGCAATGAAAATGAAACAAAATGATTCCAAACTGTTTTAGGGCATTTTCATTCATAGCATATCTACTGTAAGTAACCATGTTTGAGAGTCTGAGACAGTGATTTTGCCCCAGTTTTCGACCAGCATCAGGGCCTATTCACATAAGAGAATAGTAGTGGCATGCAGGGAGGGAAAGTGAAATTTTGCATAGAATTGAACATATGTACCGTGGGTGGAATAATATGTTGTTAGTTACAGAACTGTGTAATGGTGATTGAATGGCCTGGGCGAAATTGGCAAGCTCCATTTTGGAATATCTTCCTGTCCCTTCCAGGCGATCTGGTGCAGTAAATTCAATAAGTGTCTAAATAAGCTGCCCTACTGTGTATGGGCATTCTAATCTAGCCTGTTAAATATCAGCAAGTCCTAAGTTTTCCCATCCAGAGTCCAGTCTCCACACTTTTCAGGCCAGTGTTTATCTCTGGTTTTAATAGCAATGAGACCAGTGTGGATTTACAGCTTGCTCTATCGCAGATGCCAGTGACCACTTGTACTCTTTGGTTAAGAGAGGTAAATGGAAGTGAAGTGGCTTGCCCAAGGACACAGCATATGGCCAGCAGCTGATTGGGGAACCCCTCTACTATCTGGTCATGAGTCCGTAATGCTAACCACTAGCTTTTCTTTGAGAATCTGCCCAGCCACTGGCATGGCATTCTTCAGAACACCCTCAAGTAATCCTTTCCAACTGCGACTTTGTTTACAGCAGAAATCAGTCCACTTCAGGGAGGCCAGCAACAACAACTCAGTCCCTACTCCGCCTTCCTCCCAACGAGCCAGTCCCCCACCCCGGGTCCCGCCCCCAGTGGCCCCCCGCCCCAATGGCCGGGCACCCACCACCAACGGTGAGAACATGGACCTGGAGTCAAATTCAGAGAGCAGTCCGCCTGTGGTGCCACCCCGCAGGAATCGCTTCCCTGACTTCCTGGTCCCCAAGAATACGGAGACTGGCCACGGTGTCGTGCAAACGCCCCAAGTGCCTGTAAGTAGTGTAAAGGTTTTACTGAAATCGTGACACTTCAAGTTCCATGTGGGTTTCCCTTTGGCTTACTTTCCTGTGACCACTTACAGCTAATTTGATCTACCCAGTTAGTAACTGGTCATTTCAAATCATTGCAGTGTCCTCTTTTTTCCGGATCAGTAAAGAATTCTCGTGTCTTGGTTGCTTACGAGTAGAATGCCTCACATTAATAAGCCGTGAGTTTTTTATGAGCTGGGTGTGGTTTGACACAGCTTGTCGGTTTGATGGGGGATTGATTTTTTTTTCCTTATTCAGATGGGGGCATGTTTCTCCAAAGTGTTCAACGAGTGTCCACTCATTGTCTACAGCTCAACTAGCTGGGTTCACCCAGAGACAAAAGGCAAGTTTCATTCTGTAAAAGAACCATTTGGACTAACAAAAGCCACATCAGCGCTCAAATCTAACTTTCAGAAGTAGGAAAGTGAATCTCTTGTTGTTTTTTTAAAACTTTTTGCGATTATTTAGAATATGGAAGAAGTTGTATTCTTTAATTTCAGTTGGAGAAACTGTGCTCTTGCTTCACTGACATGTTTTTTGGGAAATGTTTGATTTCAGTGAACAAGTTATTTTTACTTCACTTTTTTAGATCAGTACATAATCTTTGCCTGTGAAGAGGGCATCTACACATTCAACTTAAACCAGATTCATGAAGGAGTCATGGACCAGGTAACGGGAGGGATTCCAGAATTCCAGTGCCGTTGGAATTTCAGACCTGCCAACCTGTCTTACTCCTTCCTGAGGTCAGGCATTACCACACCATAGATCAAAAGGTATTGAAATGAGCCCTCAGTTCATTTAAAATTCTAATCTATTATGTGGTGATGCCTGACCTCAGGAAGGAGTGCGACAGGTTTGCAGGTATGGATTGTACATATTGCTTTGTCTTAAGCTCCCACGGGACCAGAAATCCAGTGACTGGACTGGTTTGCTCTGAAGGGAATGTTTCAAAATTTTTAACGCTTTGGGCCCCACTGAAATGTTGTTGTTTGGAACGTGACGTTGGTTTGCTGTATTCCTTTTAGGATACATGCCCTTAGTGAGCCAGCACAAAGAACACTGACCATTTGGGAACGTGCATTGTTGTCGGTATCAGCAGCAGAATTTCCTGATTAGGACAAGCAATATTCTAATTGGAGATGTTCCCTATGTCGCTATTTCATACCAACCCTCGGAGCTGATTTATTGGTTTATTCTTTGCGTGCTCATTAACTTACCAAAGTTGTGGAACATTTTGACAAAAATGTAGATTTATGTTGAGGGATGTAGAGATGCAAGACATTGTCTCAAGTTAAATTTTAAATTTCATTTCAAGACCCCTTGACCCCTGATAAGAATTTGATATGTTTCAACACATTTGTGATATCTGATCTCTTTGTTTAAAACAGATTTTCCCAAGAAGAACAACGTACGTTTATGTCATCAACAACGTGATGATGTCATTAACAGGTTGGTAAATATTAAAAGCTCCCTCTATAGCTTATCTCCATTTTTGTTCTTCTGTAAACCTTCTTGTTGGTTGAGACAGGTAGGTCCATTGCTGAATGTATTCCAAATCTGAAGCAACAGAAGCGTTTTAAAATGGACTAAATTGAAGGCATGGGAGTACGGGCGATTCGTAATAGTGCGCCTCCAAGAGTTTGAAATGCGTTGACCAATCACTGAGCGCGAAATCTGTCGACCCTTTCCAAATGCACATTGGGTCGACAGATTTCACACACTGTGATTGGCCAACGTGTTGCAAACTCTTGGAGGCGCACTATTGTGAAACTCCCATATTCTATGGGTTTTTGAAAGAATATCTTTACAGCAAGTGTTTCAAAGATACAGATCGGTCAAGAAAAGAAATATTGAAGTTTTAATTTGCCGGAAACAGGGAAGACACCAAGCCTCTATCAGCACAACCTCCTAGCACTGATCGACAAGAACTTTCACCGCTTCCACATACCCAGCAAGCTCGGGGACCGGCTGCAGCGCATCCCAGACAAGCTGGTGCCCAGGAAGTTTGCCGTCAGCCACAAAGTCCCCGACACCAAGGGCTGCACTCGATGCTGCATTGGTAAGGGATTTTCACCATTGCCCCCTGTCTCTCTCTTTCAGTTACATGTACCTTCTAATTATCTGTCAATTCACATGACCATGACCCCTTACATGTGACATTTCTATGTTAAAGCTACAAATATCTAAATCCATTGTTAAAGTGTCCCTAATATTTTAATAAGGGAATAAATATGTGCTTGGCCAGTCTTAAACGTACATTTAAGACCGACAGAGGAGAATGGACGCAACTGCGGCTTGGGCATTATCAGCACGTTTATTCCCATTCACAAATACCTTTTTTAGTCAGAGAGTCAAAAAAAGTCAATATATGATGGATTTTCAGGGCTTTTCTCCTAGAATTTTGCGCGCCCCAATCTTTCCATCCACTCACTTTGTCACATGAAACCTTGCAGAAGTTCTTACCATCCGTGAACACCACCCAGGCAGCATCACCAACAGTTTACGAGAAACTCAGTCTTCCAGAATTACCACTTGCTAAATCCTCAGTACTTGATCATATGTCCATACAGTCTGTCTTCTGCTGAAACCCACTGTCAGAATGTCAGATCTGACCACTGAAGGTTATTTTTCTCTTTTCCACCCCAGTTCGCAATCCGTTTGATGGTCACAAGTACCTGTGTGGAGCTCTACCCAATGGAGTTGTCCTTCTACAGTGGTACGAGCCCATGAACAAATTCCTACAAGTAAAGGTAAGATGGCATTTGAAGCCTGATACACGTAGTCTCACTTCTGTGGCACGGGAGAGCCTACAGTGAACCAGTTGGGTATCTTATTGAAGCAAGGAAACTTTGATCTTTCTTGTGTTTACGAGTTTGTGTACGGTGGCCCTGATGGGTCCCTATGTATTTATTCTGTGTAGGAATATCAAATTGGTTTCTTGGTGTTTTGTACAGGAGGGCAATAAGACAAGTTTGTCAAATGGCATCAACAACTCATATAGTGTCAAATGGTTTCCATACTAGAATACGCTTAGTTAATATGACGTTAGCACAATGCTATTGGAGTTGTTGAAATTACTGTTGAAATATATATATTTGGCCCTCAGCAAGATTCTTAACTTCTTTTTATTCACGTTTTGTATAGTTCTATCGAGTACATTTTCTGGTGCTTTGCAAATATAAATTGTCAGAAGTTCATGTAACCAGTGGCCACCTTTTACCAGAACCAAAGGAAGTTTACAAATGGCCTAGAAGGGCATGGAAAAAGGCATCAACAGGGTCTCTGGCCACCCTGGAAATCAGGGAAAACCTGGAAAATGAGGTGTCCTTTTTTCAGTCAGGAAATTTGAGAATGCCTTAAATTGGGGAAAAGTCAAGGAATTTTATTGGCCCAAAGAGAAAATGGGTACCCTCTCGTATATTTTCCCACGTCCAAACTGTGTATCCACTGCCTCTCGTATATTTTCCCACGTCCAAACTGTGTATCCACTGCCTTATTGGTTGTGATGATGCTTAATGGAAATAGGTCGAAGACATTATGCCAAAATTTTGAAACGTCACCAGGGAAAACTCTGGGAAAAGTCGCAATATAGTTTTTGTGAAATGCCAGGAACCTTGAACAAGCACCTTGCACACTTTCATGTCAGGGTATCAAAGAGATTGCAGCAATCTCTCTCCTTTACGTGCATTTCTTTTTTTCTTTTTTAATTCCAATTTTATTCACTCCTTCATCTGTGTCTTTTGTTTGTTGCAGGTTTTTGACTGTCCTCTTCCTCCAGAGATCAAAGTCTTTGAGATGCTGATCAAACACGATTCTGAGTTCCCGATAGTCTGTGTTGGAGTTGCTAGGGGGTAGGTGAACTGTTTCTCTCTTTCTCTCTTTCTCTCTCTTTCACCTTGTTTAACTTTTGAATAAGATTTTTTATTTCCTTTGTAAACAGAAGACACAGAAAGTATCTGACAAGCTGGAGTGGGCATTTTGCAGATTAACTTTACCGGACAGTTTGGTTCAGGTGCTTTCGTGATTGATGTGAATTGTTTAGCCTCAAGGGACAAATCCAAAAAGTGCATAGTCATGAATTATTTCACCTTGGAGGACAAGGCATTGCATTTTCCTTTGTTTCCATGACATAACTCGCTCCCATAAACTAAGCACCTAACATACTTTCAAGGACTGGTGTTCAACCAAAGATTGAGGGCTTGTCCGTTTCACACCAATCTGGATTATAATCAGTGATCCCATCGCTGGTTTGCTCCATCCATTAGGCAGGTTCTGGAGTCAGTGAACCAACAACAGATCGTTGATCGTGATTGGATCTGCGTGAATTAAACAGGCCCCAACTGTTGAAGACAGGAAGAATCCTTTTGTTCCATTTATGCATTCTCTCATTTAAAGCGGTTGAAGCCCATAGAAGCTGGGACTTGGATACAGTTTGCACCTGTCCATTGCTCTTTTTGAGTTTGTATGCTCTCGGTGTCTGAATGGAATCAGGCATGTTACTACTTGCCCACAATGTCCAAGCATGCAACTTTTCCTTGGATCGGCTGATTTCCTCATTTTTCACTTGACACCTATGCCAATGAAAATTGAAAAATGCTGCACAAAGTCTTGCGAAGATAGGAATTTCCTCTTTTTTGCCAAAGTCCAAGTTGCATGCCTGCAGTATCTCTTACATGCTCAGCATACGTTAATGCATGCGTGTAGCTGTCCAGACCCCTCTGGGCGCTCCTATAGGCTCCTTGTGTTGGTGAAAGATACACAGCAAACGTGGTGTCTGAGTACCGTCTTCATCATGGTTAATGTTATCTTTTTCACTCCCTCTCTGACCTCTCCTTTCCTGTCTTCATCCAGAACTGACAGGAAGCACCTCTCCTTTGACCTGATCAACCTGAACACAACGTCCAGCTGGTTTGTTGGTCACCCGCCGGAGGACAAGCTCCTAGATGTTGTCCATATCTCCCAGCTGGAGAAGGACACAGTGCTGGTCTGCTTTGACAGTATGTCCCATGATATACCTGACACAGTTTTGCAATTGACAATCTAATCCCACAAACTATTTCTGTTTTTTTTTCAGCAATTTCGTTTTAGTTTGTATTAGATAGAGCAAACTGAGTGCTTTTGTGTGATATATCGCTCAGTCTGTCATCCTGATAAAAGTGGACATAATCCAGATGAACATTGTTAAGGTTTCCTGTTAATTTACAGTGTGCAAGATTGCCTCTAAATGCCTTAAAGTGAAGTGTGCACTCTGATGACTTCACTGATTTTGTTTGGTCGGGTCTCAATTCGGGTACCTGATTCAAAAGAGCGCAGCGCGTAGAGGCCCTAGGGAGTGCAATAAGATAATCTCAGCATCATTTCCGAGATCTCAGGTTGACAGCTTGTCATGTTGTAATATCGTCAAGAACAGGGAAGAGGGTCTGTGAAAGTTGGAAGATTCTCTAACCCCCCCCCATAAAATAAAATAAAACCTGTGGAAGTGAATCCTTGGTTATCCAACCTTTTTGCAGGAGAAGTCAAGGTGGTCAACCTGAACGGCAAGCCCAAATCCAACCGCAAGCTGTCGGCAGAGCTGCACTTTGACTTTGCAGTAGAGGACCTGGTGGTTCTGCAGGACAGCGTCTTGGCGTTCCACAAGCATGGCATGCAGGGGCGGAGCTTCAGGTCCAATGAGGTGTGTTTCTGGATGTGGGGGAGGGGGGCAACCATCCTCTCCAAATGAGGACGTTACACGTATGATGTTAGAAAGGGTTGTGGCATTGGTGCCTTAGTTACACCAGTGCCATGCTGGAAAGAGACTAGCGTTCTTTATGGTTCTTATGGTGTTCTGATGGTTTAGAATGCCATTCCCGTAATGAAAAGCTAGATCAAGAATGCATGAGTGAACCACCCCCTGCTATTACCAGTTCTGCATAGAACCCCAAGTACATGTAACATGGTTGGATGGTCTGTATGAACTACCAAGGTATTTTTTTAAGTTAACAAATTTTTTTCAGCAAGGAAAGCTTCAGCTTTGTGGTGTTCCACCTCACATGATGAAAATTCTGTTGAGTTGACCAACAGATCGGCAGAATAGCTACTGCACTTGTACCATCCTCTATTGAAGTAATTGAGTATTGGGTAATACTCGCATACCCACTTTACTCAGTGCAGTAGCTCCATTGCTCAGCCAATGACAGTTGTACCGGTATGTAGTTCCGGTATGGTCCTTGCTAGAAAACTGTTTCCCAAGATTGAATATTCTTCCATTATTGTTGCTGTGCTTGAAGATCAGTCTTCATTACTGAAAGATTTTTGGTTTTGATTTCTCGTGACCTCAGGTGACTCAGGAGATCTGCGACAAGAGCAAGCTGTTCACGTTGCTTGGCGCGGAGAAGCTAATCATTCTCAAGAGTCACCCTACAGACAACCCCCAGGCACCCAGCAATATCTACATGCTGACAGGTCACGCTAACACCTTGTGAGACTTCCCCTCCAAAAAAAAGTCCTGCTCTTTGAAAAAGCAAGGGGAAAAATAATAGTAATAATGACAACAATCGTCCGTTGTATCTGAGCAATCTTGCTGATAGTCTGGCCATGATGGATGTCTAGTGGACTGTTGTACAACGTGAGCAGTTCTGGGATTCGGCGAGGTCCCTTTTTTTTTGTGTGTTGGTTTGAGGCCCCAGCATTTTGAAGTCTGCCCAAAGATTTTGTTGTCAGTTCGGATGCTGTGCCAGAATTTAGAGTAAGATGCTCTACTAAATGAAAGTAATCATACTGGACTTGATTCGTACACTTTTACGACAGAGTTTTTGTTTTTTGTGTGGTTTTGTCAAAGGGCAGTCAGTTTGGTATTGTTTTATTGGGTTTTTTTTGTTGATCTCTCACTAATGCTTTTTCTCTGACCCTCGTAATTGGCCAGGTGCTGCATTTTGGTCAGGACCTACATAATGTCAGTACAGTCTGATTAATACAGTGTGTCTCGTACTGGTGAAGCTTCTTAAGAGCAGCCGTTGTTTTGTCGGCATGGTATTAAAATACTTCATTTTGATACCTGTACATATGGAGGTTTGGGCCCATTTTGGTTGCTGTCTGTAAATCGTCCAATTGGATCGTTGGAACTGGTCTTGATATAGGAAGGTACAAACAGCTTAAATTTGGCATTGTTAATTTTGGTTATCTTTTGAGCAAGAGGACGGTGCCGTTCTGCAGTTGACTTGACCTTTCCTCAGAGTATCTGAGGATGATGCTGGTAAACCATTCTAACCATGCAGTCTACACTCAGGCTGTGGATCTCCTCACTTTTTTTGATGATACTTGCACTAAGATCATGTTGAAATGTCGAATAAGTAATATTTGTACACAGTTTAGAAACCGCTCTTTTTCTTCCCTCAGGCAATGGTTTCAGCATCTGCTTGTGTTTGTTGGCAATTTTTTAGTTGTGTGTACATATTTTTTAACCTAAGAAATTGTCTTGAATTAAAAATGCAGTGTTTCTTACAATCTGCAGGTTAGAAATTGTTTAGATAAAAAAAAAATTCACATTGAAAAAAAAGGGGGTATCATGCCCTCATTTGTGGTTCTGAATGTTTAACCGGAGTATTTACAACTGCTGGTGGTTTGTGTGTCGTTCCTGCAATCAAATCCTTCCCTCCAGACACAGGAAAAACAAAACGGAACACGAAGCCGTGTGTCCACCACCGATGTGGAACTGCGTAACTGTACATTAGTTGTAGATATATGTATGTAGACAATCATGAGTCCAAGAGAATCTTGTCAAGTAAGTGAAGATTTAAAAAAAAAAAAGGAAGTTTACCAGGCCGGCTGCACTTGGAGCAGAATGTTCTACCGTACTAATTTGTTACAAGAAAAAGAAAAAAAATGAAAGGAACTCGGCCTGTTTTTAAATGCGTACTACTCTGGAGATTGTTCCATATATCTGTATAAAAAGGTATAGAAACTGTAGCATGAATGAATGTAGGCGTTATCATTGTACAGTAGGTGATGACATTTTGTTCACTCGTAGAGGTACATAGGTTGCACCGTTGAGTGGTGCTGCTTGGGTCGTCAGCCCAGGTCTATTTATTTTGGGGGGCGATGCTTGCAAAAATGGACTGAGTGGAACCAGAAACACAGTAGTATAGCAGGCAGCTTATTACTACACTCATAGCCAAAAATTGCTCATAGTGTAAAGGTCAGTGGATGCTGAAATCGATCCCCCTTTCTCCCCTCCCCATACGAGGCAGTCATTCATTTTTACTCAGGTCGACACAGTGGTGTCGGTTGACTGTGAATGTTTTCTGAGGAGCTCTGTGTATATACGTGTAAGCACCAGATGTCTCACATATAGACATCTCTCTTGCTCTGCCCAGTAGTGGTTACCTGACTTTGGCTATCAGTTCAAAAACAAGTGCTGAAAAAAATCTTGCGCAACTATTAATATGCCATGTAATAAACAGTATATTGGTGGTTGAGAGCTGATTTCCCACTGGTCCATTCACCGTTGCATGCCAGTCGCCTATCTCTGCTATGTAGCAGGCACGCATGCCGGGATCTCATCCACAAGTCAAATAAATCTGCTCGGTAAACTGTAGCATGGCTAATGTGTGGAACTACATGAGCGCTGGTTGAAGCAATCATGTAATTGTTTGCCGCAGGGGTAGTACACAAATGGCAACATCACCCCTGACAAAAAGGTTGCTGCACATGTCAGATATTTTCAGCAGTGATTTCCTACTAAGCACTGAATGAAAGGCCTCCCTCTCATTCAGCATAGATCTCTCTCATGATATTACTTTTTGCAGATCGCCACATGAATCGGCAGTTTAGATGTAAAATTATCGTCTGCGCCACATTTCAAAGAAATTCAGATCAGCACGCAGCTGTGTACAGAACACATGCACACTGCACACACATGGCATTGGCACTGGGGCATTGAAAACGCAGTCTCATAATTTTCCTCCTAAGATGGTGTCCTGTGAGACAGACCCATCAGAACAAATGTACGTTCTTAAGGCGGAAGGCGTTGCCCATCAAGGATGGAATTTTTGCAGACCTAGGTTGTCCACAATAAAGTTGTAGAGAACAATTACAAACAAGAGAGAGGTCTGTTAGTGAGGAATTAATATGCTGCAGGTTTTGCTGTTGGCACTTGTCGTTGTACATGTAATTGGCTGTGGTGCATGCAGCACCAAGTGAATGGATCTTCTCTGTACATACATGTAATTTGTGCGGCCTGGCCTCCGAGCTGGCATTTTTTTGGTTCTTTTTTTATACGAAGCTCGTTGAGATGCAGACCAAATGGAGTTTTATAGCGAGGGGTTTATGTTAATTTATGGATCGATATTGTCATTTCTCTGTGCAACGTTGAGTGACATTAGTAGAAGTATATTCACTTCAATCAGTGACCATTCATCAACCACTCGTCAAGTTTGACTGGTACCCAGGATGTTCTTTTATGCTGAGGTGACCAGGTGGATCAAAATCAGCCTTGAATTTAAGCAATCCATGACACGGGAAAGTGTTGTAGAGATATTTAAGATACGGATTGTGCTCCTAAAATTCTACCATGGACTTGGCAGTTGACCCTTTATGATTTTAGAAGCACCCCCCCATGACTGAATGACTAGAAGACTGGGCAGACTGCCTAGTTTGTGAGGTACACATCAAAATAAAGTGTCCAGTTTGTACTTTCTAATGTAAACTATACCCTAATTACTGAATAAACCCTCAAGATGCATTTTGTCCGACGAGGTCACACTGAAGGAATAAGTAATAATGAACAAAGTTGTGGTTGTTGGCGCTGAAAAAAATGCAAAACGTTAAAGGTTTCAGTGATACTAAACCTGGGCATTTACAATCACAAGACAGTGTTACCAGGTTTTTACAATTATGAACTCTCCTTTTTTTGGATGGTACATGTACATATAAAGATGGGCATAGTGGCTTACCTGAGGTGACAAAACAGGTTTGAATCAAATCCCTTGTGATTCTTTCATCAAAACAAGCCACACATTGCCAATAAACCTTTTTTTTGTAAACTGTGACATGTCCTGTCGAGTTGGAGGCCATATTTCGATATTTTAAATGCTTTCACTGGATGTATTTATAGATCAATATTGATTTCTTGTGTTCTGCAAAAAGAAAAAAAAATCCACGAGTGTCGTCCTGGGTTTTTAATTCAGTTTGAAGGCGTTTGATACTACTACTTATTATATATATATATATATAATACATTTGTACATTATGCATCTATAATTAAGTCTAATAATAAAAATTCTTTTCTCTACACTTGATTTCTGGCAACAGGAATTAATTAGTTTACAGAAATTATGTTGCACTTGTTGAATATTAAAAAATGAGAAAAAAGATTTGTTACCATCACTTTAGTAACTTTATTCCATTCAGTATTTGTGTTGTTTGATTCTGGTAGTAGTTTTTTTCCCCTCAACTCCATTTCTTAATTTTTGAATATGAAGATATTTCAGATGTGGGGGTAGGCGATTCACTAGAAAAACAACAATGGTAGAAAAGCTTTTGATCTAATTAAATCTTCTGTCATATTTATTTCAAGCCTACATATCTTCCTTTGTACAATACATGCAACTTGTCCAATCAGAATAAGCTACAATTAAGAAAACCTTTTTTTTTTTTTTAGATCATGATACAGGTATTTATAATCTTCATGAAATAGAGACAAACAAAACTAGCGGGGAAAAAAACACACATATGAATACACACTCGAAAGGCAAGTACTGAAAGAAATGTGTATGCCTGCAACATGGCCCTTTTGGAAACTACATGTAAATACCCAAATCCCACAGATAATCGTTTTCCCTTCCATCTCCACATGCTTTGTGGGGTTAACACACCTCCACTTCCCCCATTCTCCTGCAATTCTGACGAAACCCTTAGAAAATCCTGATTATAATTTTCAGAAGAGCAATGGAAGGTCAGTTTTGCTTAAGATTCTTGGGGGACAATTCCAATAACAAACTAAATACACTGGAGTGACAGCCACACCATGAATAGCATGAGACGCTACTAGGGCATTTTTACAACGATGTGCAAACCCAGGGAAAATGTGCAGATCCATTCTAGAATACACTACTCAAAAAAAAGTTAAGGACCACTTTTTTCTTAACTGGTAACTATTTTCCAAGCAATGAGTGGGGTCTAGTTCATTTTTCATCGAAATGGTGTTTTCATTGGAATAAAATTTTTTTAAATGTTTCAAAACACCAAATGCACATTTTCAGCAGTAAAATATCTCATATAAGAATAAAAGAAAATAAAAAGTGGTCCTTAACTTCTTGAGTAGTGTACAAAATACGAGCAAAGTAAGTCTGCTTGCATCACCAAGCAATGATATCCTAAAATCTAAAACCGCAATACTTTCAAAATATGTTTGCTAAAAGAGAGAAAAAAACCGTTATTTGAATTCCTACAGAATATTAGGTACTTTACAGAAATAAACACAATTGTCTTAGTCTACTTAAAATTATAAATAAATGTGTAGGTATATATTACTTCTCCAAATCACACACCAACATTGTGATGGGGTCTGTGGTTTGCCGTCATACACCTCAACTATTAAAAAGTGCACCGCTAGAATCAAATGTTTCAGGTTTTGAAATTTACACATAAAAATTCAACACAGGTTTTCTTCACGGTGCTTCGACAAGCAACTGGTAGCCAGTAGTAGTAGTAGCCAGTGTGCTTTTCATGGAAGTTAAGCCCACCTATGTAATCATAGTAGATGAAACAACTTGAAATCAATGAAAATAGATTACTAATGCTATGCAGGCTAGACCAGATTCTTGCCAAAGCAACTCTGGGTACTGAGCACAGGTAGACTGTCATATACAGACGCCAGCAATTATTCTTGACAGTGACCTATTAGCCGTCAGACAGCAAAAACACGTCCAGAAAAGTTCAATTTAGGAGGGAAAAACCAAGTCGTTTACTTGAAAACCACTTAGAATTTTTCTGACGAGTCTCAGAGGGTTTGTGCACAGGGTGTCAAGCGGCGTCTGTATATGGAACTCTTTCCCTGAGCACAGAACACAAGAGCAAAGTACATGCAAGCCTTGAAATAAAGTTCACTTCATAAAACAATAAGACGCTCTGGGGAGGAGGGGGGCTTGCAAAGCAATTTGAGTATGCCTCAGCCATAAAGTCTAACTTCCAAGGTGAAATAGAAAGTTCATCAAGGATCTTTTGCATTAAGCATGGTAATAGGGTTAATGCCTCCACGATCACAGTTCTAACAATTAGATATTCCTGATTTCACAAACCATCATGAAATCTTAACGTACAGTCTCCCTTGAAAATAATCCCAGACTTGCAGACACAACTCTAGAAGATCAGACTGTATCTAAACAAAAAATCGTAGGGTGCCGAGTAGCTGCGCAAGATGGAGAACTTCCTCGTGAATATGCGTAAAACGTAATCGCCTGGGCACCATTTGAGCAAGCAATATGCCTGTACAGTGCACGCGCAGGCGCCATTTGAGAAAGCAATATGCCTGCACAGTGCACGTGCAGGCGCCGCACCAGGCATGCATACCTGGTATGTGTGTGTGCATGCCTGTGCAGGCTTATCACTTGTACGAATGGCACCCACAGTTACATATATTACACCTTTTTGGCAGAGTTCGCCATCTTTGATCTAAACTACCAGTACTTGGTGATAGTGGGTGCACCCATGAAAGCCAGTGGCTCGCAGCTTGACTAGCTCACTACCAGCCATAGCCGGAGCATTTATGCAGACGAGCTATAAATCAGAGTGTTGATGGAAAGTGATATGCCCCTTGCACTCAAGCTTAAAACCTGCCTAGTCAGCAAATAATCACGTTACTGGCATTCCACAGTGAAGATAGCCCACCACAGAAAGAACAAAAGACACCAACAGGGAAGCGTTTGACCGTGTCAGTGCTGTCATGTTGAAAGAAATGGCTGATTGGCCAGAACACATACACTGTCTCAGTAAGGAATCTCCGCAAAAATCGCTCAGGTTTCAGAACACAGAGTTCATCACCCCACTGTGTGGTTAGTTCACTCTCAGTGCAAACAGTCGTACAGGAAACCCAATTTGTTTCATATTGTTTACTGTGCAAACTTCCGTTATAGCTTGTCTGCATAAACCCTCAAACCTGCTATTAAGTACACTGTGGAAATGGGCCAAGTTGACCAGACTGCCACCTTACAGTGAACAAACCAGAAAAACTGGCCTCAAGCTATATCTACTCACATCATGTATATAATCTACATATTCAGAGTCTACTACAAAAGCCTGCTCGGGTATCATACATTTTGGTCACAGTGTTTCTGGTGGGTCTCCTGGATAAGTATTGCTTTCTTTTGAGCAAACATCCATGGTCAAAGTGTGTAATGACCAGTCATCCAGCCTGTTATCACACACATGTATACTTTAACAATTTTGTTATTTAAGCATGATCCCATTCCTACAAAATACTTGTACTTAGTTGTTTAAAAAAAACCCAAATCCTCTCACCTCCAATAAGCATATAATGGTTTCTGTAATAACAAGCTTTCAATACACAACATATACACCTTGTTACAGAAAATACCACAAAGACAGAAAGATTATGTACAGTTATTTTTTATATTTGGCATTTAGAAGTGTTCTTTTTCCCGTCGTGTGCTTACAGGACAGGCCAGGCCAGGGGCCGAGTTTACATCAAAGATGTTTGAACCATGGAAATTCTTATAGGCCAAGCAGTCATTGTGTTTCCTTTTTTTAAAATTGATATTGAAGAACATTTCACAGAGTAATTGAGTATGTTGTACCACCCTAACTGATGTCAGCCATAAAGTCTATCATACCAATAGGAGCCTAACTTTACAGGGTCCGGGGGCTGAAATCTTGCCCTGCAAATTTTATCAAGCACAATAGGCAAAATCTGAAATCCATTCAGCCAGTAGTTGTCACATTTGTAGCCCCCCCCAAGAAGCAGAACCCCTGAAGTGACATGCCAAGCATGGAATTCTAATTTCCTAGGCTCAATTACTTAGTGAAAAAACTGAATCCTTTGCAAAAATAAATACCTACATTATGTTACACAGTGACTAAGTCAAATAAGAATTTGCACAGTTGGCAAACCTCTTTAATGGAAACGATTAGTTTCAGATTAAAAAGACAGACACACAATCTGGCGCATGGGGACTTGAAGCAGACTTGCCTTCATGCGTGCACATGAATGCGTGCAAGTGGGGCTGAAGTCTACTGCCGTAAGCAAAGTGACAAAATGGTTTTTACTAGGAATCCAGTTAGACATTTGATATTGAATGCGGAAGAGTACCTTTCAATTGGAAACAATTCCTACAAACATGAGAAACACAGCACTGGACAGTACCGAGTACTGGACTGGACGAGTACTGGACGGTAGTACTGGACATCAGGAGGGGTTCAAAGTCCAGCTGTCATACACGTGTACATTGAGTGCAATGATGATGAGGTATTAGTAAATTTTACACTGAACACAGGTTTCCGACTTTCCAGATTTTTTTTAGACTTTTCAATTAAATAGAAAAACAGTGTGACAATTTAGAGGAATTTTGTTGAATGCAGTGTTTACATACATGTACATGTAGAGAAAGCTGGCTTCATGGAACACTAACATATCCCGATGTTACTTTTTCTGCAGCACATGTAATAATCGTATTTGTTTTCAACATGCAACTTTTCCCTTGATAATATGGCTTTCTAGCTTCCACTGAAGATTTGGTGAAAGAGTAAAGGGTGCTTTCACGAATTTTTTTTCCAAGAGTGAACTCAGTGCAAATCATGGTACTAGAAAAACTTTCATACGAGTTGCCATCATTTTAAAACATTTTCTCGACGACTGTTTTCCAAAAAAGAAAATTTTCAATTTCCACCCTGATTTTCATCTCTGCTCATTTAAAAGACATTTTAACGTTTTAAAAGAATCTGGACATTGATGGGAAGAATGACCTGAATATTTGGAGGGTACAAAGCACTCCTTTTTTGTCACCTTTTGAATTGCCTGCTAGTAACTCCACCTTCAAGCTTGGGCAAAGAGGCTCGAGAAGCACGAGTGTTCAACCATGACTTAGTGTCCTCAGGTTTACTCTCTAACCCTCCGGAGACGTCCGACCCGGCTGTGGGCAGCGTGCCTCGCTCCTCCAGCAGTTGAATAGTGGAGGCTGGTGAGTAGCTGCGATCGCTGCGACTGTCCAGCCGCCTCGTCATCTCATTGCTCATCTTCTTCAGGAGTTTGGGATTGGTGGGAAAGTCATTGGGAGAGTCCGAGCTCTGCTCGCTGCGGCTGTCCTTCCTGAGGTGATCCCCGACGGAGATGGGTGCCTGCATGGGTAGGGCGTCCCCCTGGGACTGGGAAGGGTAGTGGTGGTGGTAGTGGTGGTGAGGGTGATGGTGGGGGGGCTGGTGGTGGGAATTGGGGTAGGGGTAGTGGCCTTGCTGCGGCGAGTCTGAGGCTGACTGGTGGATGTCAGGATTCTTCAAATAGCCTGCCTTCCCTACATGCTTGTCTTTGGACCAGACGGGAGACTCGGAGCAGAGTTTGGGCGGTCGCTTCTCCCACTGAGGGTGGGACGACTCGCTGGCATTGTCCCGGAGGCCGGGCTGGGGGGCGTGCGCCCAGTTGGCCCTCTTCTGCTGGGAGGGCGGGGGCAGGGGATTGGACTGGGGCAAAGGGGCAGCCCCACCTGGGGGCCCCTGGCCTGACCACACACTTCAGAAGTTGGAGATATTTGGGAGGTGCCGGTATTCGGGCTTGTCCGGCTTGTGCTTGTCCGCCTTGTGCTTGTCCAGCTTGTGCTTGTCGGCCTTGTCTTTAGTGACAGCCTTGGGGTCAGCTGGAGAGGCTGCCAGCGTCGCATTCATGGTGATGTTGCTGTTGGTCAGCTGGGGCAGGTTGTAGAAGTGATTCTGTTGGCATGGAGAAGAAAAACATTGCCCTGTTAAACCCATCTTAGTACCATTGTGGTAGTTCCAGCGTTAGGACTACCCAAACATCACTACACACCAACGCATAGCACACTGAATCCCATGGGGAACATCTGCGAAGCACAGTCCACTTTCTCAAACTAAAATATATTGTTTCATTTCACACACAATGCAACCCTGACATTCAAATGAGCAGACTCATACAATCATGGAATAAATGTGACCAGTTTAGAGCCAACAATTTTCCAGGATTGCAGAAAACGGATAGAATTCGTGGAATCAACACTTTTGAAACGGAACCCACTGCTTGAACGGAACTTGCTAAATTTCTAACTTAGAATGGCTTAAAAAGTAAAGGAAACTTTCTGCAAAGATCCCTACAGTAAATGCCTACCAAACCCTTTTTAAGTGCTTGCTTTTAATGAATGAATTAGGCTGGAAACATGCTTCAAAATGAAGGGGTGGGGGATGCTGTATTTATTGTGTGGATTTTTTCAATTTTCACTACAAAAATTGTAAAAAAAATTGGAAACATTGCAGAGTATTTCCAAATAATATTTGTTTCCTTTTTTTGGGGGGGGTATGATTGGGCAAATGGTTTCCATGCATAGTTTAAACTTGCTCTCCTACTTCGTGCTGACGAAGGTCCTGAAACGGAATTTGAATTTCTGAAACGGAATCTGGGATTTGGCAAAATGGAAAATACCCATTTTTGAAACGGAAAATCATTGGCTCTATACATTTAAGTTGTGGCAATTGGGGAGAGACTTTAAATGACTCGCAAAACTTTGAATTTCAGCATAAACCTACCAACCTAATTTATCCTAATTTAATATAAAAACATGTACATGTACAGAATGCCATAAAAATAAAGCGGTCTGAAATCACGCCGAGATCATTTGATCACAAAAAAGCAAAAAAGGAAACTATGTGTACTTGATGAAATCTACTTAAGAGTTTCCCTTCTGGACTTAAAATGGAAGACCTGTTTGAAGAAATGATAGACAGCAATGGCAAAGGTACGTCAGGACACATAAAAGAGAAACAGCACTGCGGGCAACTCTCAACTAATGATATTCAAATATAACTGCATGAGTCGAGTAGAAAGCTGCAAAGTACGTGTACATGTACATGGACAACCATTAAAAATTGGCTTAGCAAAAAAAAAAAGAAATTCTGACTAGAAAACAGGTTACCAAGCAAAGAGGTTAACATTGATATGTAGCGTACTGCTCCTGAAATTTTTTTTTTAAAGTTCTGGTAACAAAGCATCTGCCTGGATTGAACATGTGTCGCAAACACTGGCTGGAAACAAGTCGAATGACCCAATCAGAAGCCATTTACCGAGGTGGTAAAGATGGTGCACACCGGCTGTGCGTGCTGCATACTCGGTGCCACTACAACTGACGGGATCATCCAAATGAATGGCACTTGAATTTGACAGATTGTTTTACATGTACCATATATGAAACGGTTTAGTCTGTAGACTGAATCAGGAGATGAGTTTTGGCTGGTGCCAGAACACTCACATGTACCAAGTAGAGGCCCAGGTGCATGGTGGTGAGTCACCCTACTGGTCAAAGAGGTATCCAACCAGATTATGCCACTGCAGTAATGGCTTCTACTTTTTGTCGCCTGGTTGGTGTACATATATGACTTGTTGTAACATAGGGAAAGCCAGTACACAGTCAACTTTTGTGAGTTACACAAGGAGATAATGCAGACGCGCACGTGTGCTCAGACATGTTTGTAGGAAATTGGGTTGTTTTACTTACATGTGTGCATGCACACTGCTCGTGGCATTTGCAATTTCAAAAAGCCTGAAATCCTGTAACTGCTTGAAAATGTACATCCCTGGTAAATGGCAAAACACTGGCTGAAATGAAATAACTGCATGTACACGTACATGCACTTCTTCCATGTGCTAATATAATATATGCCTAAAGCTAGTCATTTGTGTGCAGTTACAGGCATCAACATATGTACTGAAAAATTCAGGCTGCATTAGAATGCCGCATTAAAATGCATGTACATGGCCGGCAGGATTTACAAGTCTATGGAACTGGATTCAGTCAGTTTTTCAAGGGTATGGGTTGTGTATACAATGGAACGCTGCTATACCGAACACCGCCATATCGAACATTCGGCTGTACTAAACATCGTTCCTAGCTTCCAATAATTTGCGCACAGAACCTACTAAACACCATTCAGTTGCCGTTTGTAATTCCCGAACGTCAATATGATAAAACAGTGTTTTTTATGTTGGAAAGTGACAAGTGGCCATCATTTCCCCAAGGATTGGAAGGGAAAGCCACTAGTTGTCAACAGTATTGAATGGACACTTGTTTTGTGACTCCGCATGATCGGGTGTGGAAGAAAATCGTACGTACGCGCACGGTGGCATTGCACTAACAATAGTCTAAAGAGGGCGCCGCTGACACACAACTAAACAGAGATTCGTCACAGCATACATCAGAGATCGATCCTGAGTGGTAGTTTCACGACTTTTAGGATAAACTTGATATCAATTTTGTGACTCAAGATTAAACAAAAAAAAAAAAAATAATTAACAAATACATTTCTAGAAATCTCAAACGTGAATGCAACGGTAAGACATTACAAGAACAGCCAACCATAGTATCACAAGACGGGTGCACTTCAGTTAGACAAGAGAGGGTGCTATTCAACATGGCAACAAAACATTTGGCAGATAAATTTGCTATACCAAACGACCGCTGCACCTAACATTTTGCGTGGACCCCGTCGTATTCGTTCTAGCGGTGGTTCCACTGTATACTTGTAATAAGGAACGTCATATGAATGTGGACACAGGCCAACATGTACATGTAACATTAAAGTCAGCACTAAGAACTCAACTTTGCTTGAAGATAACTATATACAACAGGAAGCACAGGTTTCAGATAATTAATCTCATCCATATAAAAACAAAGCCAAGGCAGGAAAAGAATCACAGATACATGTAGTCAAGTTCAGTATCTCGCCTCCCCCAAGGTTCTGCCTGTGCTATTTGAAGCGGGGTACCGGTGCCAAGCACAGAATCCAAAGACACACATCTTACACTTCACAATACGGCACCATGCCCCAAGGCTGAATTAACTATCACAGCTTGAAACAGGATACCAAGCGCAAAGGCAGCAGATCAGGAGAGCGACACAGACACAGCGTGAAAGGCGACGGACAGCGGTTGAGCGTGGGAAGGACAGCGAGAGACATGAGTGGTTACCTGCGGCTGTTGCGGAAGTGGCAGTGATGGTGGTGGTTGAGGTGGCGGTGGGTTACGACTGAACCATCTATGATGCTGATTGTGGGATGTACGCAACACATATATGTATATACACAGATGAATGCATACGGGAGGTGAACACACTCAGTGGTCATGGTTTACATGAGCAAATGTCTGGTTAGTACGCATGATGCTACGTGTGATTAGAGATTCCTTCCACCAGGAAAACGGTAACAAACATGTTACAAAGGTAAGGTTTTGAGAGTTTGCATGGAGATGGGGGAAAAGTCGTGTCAATGTCAAAATGAACCCATCAGGATGATCTTCACTTCCGTACTTTTACATGCACGAGTCTGTTCACTATATTACCAGACTTGAGATGAGTGGCAGTGCCTTCCCAATGTTGTCTGCGGTTAGCAGGTAACAAGACTAGTGTTCCTGGGCAACATGGTTTACTGTGATTACAGATCAATGTTACAGTCAGATGTTTGTTTGATGCCCATTCTTAGATCACAGAATGCCCCTTCGTGTGGTGGCAGAGAGTTCTGATTTCTGCTATTCTTGACTTTTGAACACAGGTATGTAATGACAATGACAAATAATCAAATCATACTTTTCTGAAGTGCAATTCACTTCTTTATCTTGTGAACAGAAACCTAACTTAAAGCAAAGACAAAATATTGTGTTGTACATGAATGTACATGCAAGGTTGGTTATGAGTTGAAAGACACAAGAAATTGTTGAACTGTGTTTTCAGTGAGGAAACCGACTGTTCATTATACCCTCTGTCCAAATCAACTGCAGGGTTCTGGACAATACTGAAGGCTTGAGGAAGGTTAAGATGAGCCACTTCGCTTCACATGGGGGCTTGTTTCTCCTTAACAGTTTAACAACCAAGAATATGCCACTGTTTTTTTCTAAATAGTTGAAGCTTTTGCTGAGTTACAGAAAGGATCCTTGCAAAAATGCATATGAGTTGGGGTTACAGTTAAAATGACTACCTGACCAAATGGAAGATATGGAAGGAGACGGTTATTAACAGAAAGAAATAAGTGAACCGTGATCGTTATTCAGAGCAATGGCTGCTTGATGAGGTATTAGGTGGTTGTACCCGCTCCCCATGTAAAATCTGGAAATAGGATTCCAAAAAGTAATACAAAAATGCCTCTGTGACGACTCTCACCCTGGATCGGCCCTGTGCACGCCCATGCCGGCCCCTAGCAACACGCTCTGCCTTCTCCTTGTCCCGGTCCTCACCGGCGACCTGCACAAACTCTATTGTAAGCAGCTGTTCACAGGTCATCCTGGCTTGCGGGTCCATCTTCAAACAGGCCTGGACACAAGATGGTTGGTACAATATAAAGAAAAATCCTATTAAGTAACAAAGTTATTGTAGATTTGGTGCGCACGATTAGTTCCCTGGGTGAGATTTAAGTGTATAATATGTGCATGCCGCTTCAATTTCCCACCAAATGTAAATGAATTTAGTCGGAGACCCCTGCTTTATCAGTGCAACTGAAAACTGGTGGGCGTTCATGTATTGGACCCCACAGTGGATTCCTTCAGAGCCGTTACAAGGTTGAGAAGCAGCCTTCAAAAGAATCACCAAAACTCTTGGCTTGCTACGGTAATAGCGTGATTCTGACTTCTGTCTAACAGAGGTCTTTGTCCGTTTCAAAAGGACTGAAAACTGGTAACATGTAATCTGCAAACCATTACATGCCATGTGACCTAACATGGATTTCTCAAGGAGATACAGCTCCTGCACAAGTTTGCTTCAAATCCTTCATTAACCACTTGCTGCCGGGTGGAATTGGTACATCCAGGACGACTTCCTGGGCAATTTTCAAGATTTTCCATTTTCAAAATTCTGCAAAAATTCATAACTTCATTCACTGGATGTTTACACCCACACAAATGACTGTCTGGTGGCTACTTTAATGTGACAGGCAACCTTTACTGACGCCCGAGTATTGCAGCCAGGCCTGCTGCTCAGTAAAGAGAGCCCAGCTTGTGTGGTGTTGCGTAATTTCCTTTGTTTAAAAAACTGGCCAAGTTCGTTGCTGAATGGCTTTGTACATGAGTCAGCGCGACAGCTCTGTGGACTGAACGCACATGTACAGTACTACACTTCTGCATAAAACTACAGTGAATGTTGCACAGTGTACAAAATCCTCTAGTGGAATGGTACCAACCTTCAAGAATTTCAAGGTTCTACATAAAACTACAGTGAATGTTGCACAGTGTACAAAACCCTCTAGTGGAACAGTACCAACCTTCAAGAATTTCAAGGTTCTACATAAAACTACAGTGAATGTTGCACAGTGTACAAAACCCTCTAGTGGAACGGTACCAACCTTCAAGAATTTCAAGGTTCTACATAAAACTACAGTGAATGTTGCACAGTGTACAAACCCTCTAGTGGAACAGTACCAACCTTCAAGAATTTCAAGGTTTTACATAAAACTACAGTGAATGTTGCACAGTGTACAAAACCCTCTTGTGGAACCGTACCAACCTTCATGAATTTCAAGGTTCTACATAAAACTACAGTGAATGTTGTACCGTGTACAAAACCCTCTAGTGAAATGGTACCAACCTTCAAGAACTTCAAGGTTCTACATAATACTACAGTGAATGTTGCACTGTGTACAAAACCCTCTAGTGAAATGGTACCAACCTTCACAAATTTCAAGGCTCTTCATAAAACTACAGTGAATGTTGCACAGTGTACAAAACCCTCTAGTGGAATGGTACCAACCTTCAAGAATTTCAAGGCATCAGGAGCTTCGTGAAACTTCAAATCCAAAGGTTCCTACAAAAAAATTGAAAACAAAATTCCATCAGAGCCATCCTACCAGAGTTTCTCCTGCCTATTCAAGTGTGAGGTGGCCCACCTCACTGATCTGAGTGACCACCTCAGGCTTTTCTGTTGAAGTTTACCACCTCACACTTAAAACAGACAAAGACGGAAGGGAAAAGCAAAATAACTTGGATATTTTGAAATAGATCAGATTCAGATTGTTCAGAATGGTAAAGAGGGACACAGAATATAAGATTGGTTTATTTTAATGGGGAAATTTGGAGTAAATGTACTATTAGACTACATAGAATTTATTTTAGGCCTTTTTGAAAATGTTCCCTTTGTTTTTGATAGGCACTTGAAATTTGGGAAGATTTGTTTGACCACCTCACACATCATCAGTACCCTGGGGGAACCCTGCATCTTACAGGCGCATACACATATACATGTAAGCAGGTCCAATTTTCAGGAGGACCTCGGTTCCTTAGCAAAAAATGCTTGCACCTCAAATAGTAAAATACTATCAGAATGTCAAACTCAGACATCAAACTTTGGACAGGAAACTATCAAATGTTACTTATCTAGCAACCACCTCCACTCAAGACACTTTTGTACAAATGTCCAATGGAGTCCAGGACGTAGACATTCCACTTAACTGATCCAAAAAGTGGGGGCTAGAATTTCACTTTAAGAGGGAGCATATGAACGGGGACATCTTCAGGGGAAATCAGGGCCAAGACGGGGTCAACCAAAGCGTATGACCTTCAGTGTAATTTCAATTCTGGATAAATATTAAGAAAAAAAATCAAAAACGCAAGCTGATGACTTCAGTTGCAGGCCAGCATGTTTTTTCCATGAATGCTTAAAACCCATGTATTTACTTTTGACATCTACCAGTGGGTAAATTCTGGTAAATGGTTGAGTGAAGTCACAGCTGTTTCTTTTCAAAGACATCACACACAAAAAAGTACGAAAAACAGGTTATCTTTGCCGAAATCTGGAAATTGCTGACTGTGTTACCTTTCAAGATTTTAAATTCTGTTGCAATCAGCACACACATTTTCAGAGTTTCCGTCTTGAACGGCTCCAGAAAACTAAATTAGGACCCGGTGTGGGGGTTGGTACTTACTAATACTTTAGGTTCAGGGAGTGGGAGACCTTGGAAGAAGGCATTGGTACTGAAGATGTTCATATGCCTCTGAATTAAATCACCTGTTCAAAAGGAAGGAAAATAATGTAATAAATAATAATTGCTGAACTGAGAGCCGAATGGTTGAGATTTCTGACAGTGAATTGTAACAAATAAATGCAGGAAACAAGCACGCATGTACATATGCCGGTAGTATTGATATCCAGAGCATTAACTTCTAAGTCCGTTAAGAATGTGAATCCTGCTGCTAGAAATATGTACATGTTGGCTTGGAGTTTGTATTCACATGGTTTTTGTAGTGCTTTTCTTTAAAAACAAAAGCCAAATTTTTATTCACCTCAATTTTAAAAAATTTGATTGATCTTGTAGCAAGGTGTCTGGTGCCAGGGAGTATTTAAAAAAATTCAAAATCCATTTAGGAACATTTCCAAAATATGCAGCACTTGACGTTGATTTGCTTCAACTTACAATGTACTTTATAAGCAAAACAAACACACAACCACATGAGGTACAAGCCCTCAAAATTCTTGGGAAGATGTGCACATGCCATATTTAAGAAAACGCACATGAATGCAAGGCCAACACAGTAACGGTACATGTACATGTATCTCCTCGGATCGGTCCGTAAGTATTGATTCAGAGTTCGTATCTTAAATACCTTATCAATAGATCTGTCATACCATGTTATAGGTTTATCTTTTATTAATCACCTTCAATGTGATAACACTAACTGCTAGAGAAGACATCACAAACAACCCTCCCCCCCACAAAAAAAAACTAGAGGTAATGAGGCACATGCAGTATATGGAGAACATCTGTTCTGCGGTGTCCTGTCAATATGCATACATGTAAGTCACGTCAGCATGTTGGGAAAACAAACTGATAAATCTCTCCTGTGGAGAACTGGACCACGAGCAACATCTGGCGCATTGGAATTCATTGACACAGCAATCAATAAAAATCCATTTATATTCATTTTCATCATATGTTCAAATAAAAGGACGGGGATAAGCCAGCATGTGACTAGTCAGCGGGCAATACCGGTATCTAGCATATGAGAATATAAATGGGACGCCCTGATGTAATGCAAGCTTGTTTCTATCATTTTTGTCCTTCTTTTGATTTGTTTCGTTTTTTGGGGGCGGAGCTGTACCAGCAATATTAACAAGCAAACCTTGCACAGTTCATTCACATGCTATTGTTTGAATGTCGGCACTTCACATTTCTGCCTCCAACTATTTGTTCAAGCTCAATATAAATGGTCTGAAATACTCTTGCGTGTCTGTTCTCAGATGTTTATGTACTCTGGAGAGGTGTACGTTGGGCAAATGCAGCCATACACATTGATTACTAGTATTATTATAAATAATTATAATTATTAATTATTATAAATAAAAATGTGTGCTGTTCCAATTGTCATTAACAAGATAACAAAATATATGCAAAATGCACTGTGCTTGTATGTACATAAAGTACAGCACAGTAATGTGGGCCCATGGGTTTATTGTATACAGTTAATACAAAGCCACTCCCAATTACACCTAACTGCCATAGGCTCGATCTACTGAAGATGAGACTACATTTAAGGTGACATGCATGTATGAGCTCTTGTAATGACTTGCAGATCTGAAGCACTTTAACCACACACGTACATGTATGCATGTATAAAATATTTAGTCTCACCTACTGGTACTTGGCAGAGTTCCACACACTAAGAGCAATGATTAATTCTTACCTCTGATGGGGTGCTTGTGCATAATGCATTAGCATGACAAGGCATCTTGGCCCTGTGATGTAAGTGTACGTATATGCCTTGCTATGCATTCATGAGTATTTTCACCGATCTGGACAGTATCTTTAGTAGCTCATTTATGTCGGTTTCTGTGTTTCTGAATGACTGCACTGAATGACTTTGTTTCAACTGAATAAGAATTTCATTTCTTCTTTTGTTCTTTTTTTATTAAATTTACATTTTACACTCATCTAAAAAGTACGTGTAATCTGTAAATTTGTCACCAATCCAGTGAATTGATTTTTGCATTTCTGTTCAAATTTTTGTTTCTGAGCACATATACATGTATGTGCTTATTAAATTTTATACTTAGTGCCTTTGATATTTTAATGATGACAGGTCATATGAAATAAAAGCACCTACATGTAGCATGATGCCAGAATGTGAGGTGAATGCAAGGTGGATGTACATGTAAGGTTGCACTGACATGGCCCATCTCCTCCGAGTGTTGATTATCCTAAATGACCTACAGTACATTTCATTTTGTACATGCTCAGCAGGAATAGGGTCAAAAGATCTCTAAGTATCAAGTGACCACACGGTTGCCCTGAAATTGGCCACCGAGAGTTTGGATATCAATAGCAATTTAATAGCGGCAAGCACTGTGACGGGTTTTTATACTTGTATTCTGTGACTGTATTCTGTGATCACCTGGGTTGTATTCAAGTCCATCGTAAGTCCCTGCTAGTCACCTTAAGTCCATCACAAGTCATTCTGTCTTCAGCCAATTCACAAGCTATTCAAATGAACTCTGACAAAAGCATTCTTGACACTGTTTATCCTGTTACTTAAGCCTGGTTTCCATATCGACATAAGAAACACAGAGAGCAATGCAATCAAGATGCAATCTGCAATGCGAACATATGGAAACATGTCAAACAGAGGTGTCGCCAACGACGCAGATAAACACAAAACGGCCCGCGAAGGATTGGCAAAGTTGAGCCAGGTTCAACTTTGCCAACTGCCTGCACTGAGTAGCTGTGGTATCCCCATACAAACGTGCATGCAATGATATCCTGTTGCTTAGTTCCACAAATTGTGCCCGTTTTCTCCTTAATGCTTAAATATTACACCCCAGTGATGAACTACATAGCTGACCTTCAATAAAATGCATGAAACTGTAGTAGAGGTCTGGCATCCTGAGGCAGAACAGTCAATGTAAAAGCACATTTTTTGCCAAAAATCATGGTGTTTCGGACGCCATTTTGTCTCAAGTTTTGGGAGGAATGTCATGCACCGTCTCTTCAGTTCGTATCTGTGTCTTCACGTTTGGTATTCTGTCTGCGTTACAAATGACCATATGGAAACCAGGCTTCATGACTGGCCTTGTAAAGGGACTTGTAACTGGACTTGTGAAAGGACTTGCGATAGACTCAACTCCAATACTAGTTATCACAATGCATTCCCTCAGTGGCACTGGTCAACAGATTCATCTGTAGCAAATCAGCTCGTTGTTGAAATATACAAGACCTGTGAACTGGAGCCTCCACCGGCCACAACTCACCTAGTGTCTTGCGGATGAGGTAGAGCTGGTCCACATCCGAGCGGCCGGGCCAGAGCGGCTCTGTGGTCAGCATCTCGGCCATGACACAGCCAATGGCCCAGACGTCCACTGGTGGCCCGTACTTGGTGTCCCCTACCAAGAGCTCAGGGGCCCGGTACCATCGCGTGGCCACGTAGTCTGTGTAGTCATCGCCTGGACCCGCTGATTTGGGTAGAGAGAGAAGACATATGGATTATTGACATAGGATGTCTGGATCTCAGTGTATCCCTGCTGAAGTTGAGTACTTCAAATGCACTCCAATAGCTTCACAAGTAATCATAAGCATAATTATTCCAGCAGTCATAAATATTCCTTGATGTGAGCCACAAGCTACATGAATGGGTATACAATACATTACAGAACAATTTCGTTGTTAATACAAGTGCTTGTGACAGTAACTGAGTTGATCAGTGACAAGTAATTGTCAAGTATTCACCACCGGCTATTACATGTTCTGCTGGAACTGGGCAGTTTTCAGATCTGATCGAACACAAAAAAACACTAAAATTAACATATCTTCAACATTCCCCACGCTACATTCCAGTATGAAGAAAGTACAAATCGTACATGTAGGAAATTATCAGCCACTACAGGTCAATGTAGCCTCCCTCAGTGAGCCCTTGAGTTTGTTTCCATGGCACTCAGCAGATAACATTAGGAGGCACATCAGTACATACATACATGTATGAATACATGCACAGGCACCCCTCAAAGCAGCCTGCGCTGAAATCATATCACACAGCTGTGGCTATGGCATGCTATTTTCCACTTTACTGACTTCTTTTCAAATAACTCTTAGCTGCAAACACGTTCCTGCATACACAATGCAATAACCTTTTTCTTCTGAAGGTCCTTAGCTCATTAACCGGACATACGGTATACTGTACACAGATGGACAACCAGCAGATTACAAAACATAACCTTGACTTAAAGAGTGTGGGATAATTGTAAGCCTTTTGGAATTGGAAGATTCAGGACCATCAACTGGGAAAGAATGTGCAAATAGGAAGACTGGGGCATACCAGGTAGGGTTAAGATTTGTGAATATGCACTGAAGTTGTCAACTAGGATATAATATAGATCCAAACAATATTTACTCCTTGGATTCATGTAGCTTTCTTCAGCCATTTTAATATTATAAAATAATTAAAATCTCCACTGAACTGTAATTAAAAAATATATGTACGATGTATAGTCATTGTGCTCTTGGTTTGTCGATTGTTTTGTTTTTCAAAGCTGCGAATCCATCAGAAACTGCAAACCAAACATTGAATCTCAATTTTGGGGATCATGGAGCTACATTTCCAGTTCATGCTCAGAAAGAGAACTTGCACATTTTACTCCCGAAAATGCCAAGAAATACAAACTGCATACATGTACGCTGTGAGCAAGAACAGGTTTGTAAACACTGTGAAAAATCTGTGGGCAGTGACTTTGCAGGCAGCGAACTAAAGGGACAAAATCTGACAGGAGAGTTATCGCCGCATCTGAATGAGCATGCATTGATGAGAAATCCTGTGTTGTGACCGGTGTTTGGTTGTTGCCATGGAAACCACGGTTGATGTGATACTGAGGCATTGTGTAACTATAGAGCGGTATGTGAAAGAGGAGACAGCTCTGATGTTTGGCTGTTTTTAGGTTCCCTTTGTTTGGAGGGCATTGTGTTTGTTCAGAAGCCCCCTCCCCTTCCACAAAGGGACTCCCTCCTGTCAAAATACCACCGGAGCTATTTATAACGAAATATTTTGTCAATAAATACCAGTACATGCATGTATACACATACGTTAAGTATTTGCAAAGTACAGTACAAACATGACTGGCAAAGGGACTGTTGGTTTCGAGTCAATGCCAATAACATAAATACACTGTAACTGCAAAATCGATCAACAAATTAAATGAGGACAATAGAACGTAAACGTTAATCAACAAATGCGTACATAAACATGTACAGTGTACTGATGCAAGTGCTTACATAAACACACAACGGTACCGTACTATAGGCCCCCACTTGTTCTGTTGCATAAATGGCAAATAATGAAATTCTGGGGTATGTAAACCCCGGAAAAATATCAACAAAAGGGCTTTTGTTCCTTCCTGTATTCTACATGCCCTTAACCTGCATCAATGCAGATACAATAGAAAAAAAGAACACAGTATTTGTACATGTATGTAAACATCTTTTAATGACACATAAAATATGAGCAAAATAAATTCAGTGAACTTCATTCGTCAGGTTAAAATTAGATCTTTTGGGGGTGCACCCTTTGTTTTTTGTTCAAGAGAGAATACTGTACATGTGCAGTAGATCAACAATGAAACTACATATACATGTATGTACATCTGCACATACCATCTTGCATAGCCAATTTGTTGTGAAATCTTGTACTAAAAGTCGGACGTTAATAATCATGTAAAAAAAAAGTTGAACTTATTTGCACTAACTCTTTGAAATGAAATTTTCACCAAGCCTGTTTCACTGTACCTCTTTCTAGTGACCATAAAGTGTTCAACCTTGTGAAAAATTCTGTGCTGATAAAAAGCGCCATCTGCTTTAAATTTGGCAATATTATCATCTACGGCTGGGCAGAGCCTTAGGGGGGTGGTATACATGTATGTGATCTTATGGCGTGCAACTGTCATTTTATGCAATATGGCTTTGTTAATGGGTCTGATAATGGTATCTGTGCATCACAAGTAAAATGTCATTCACATGTGGGTCATTCCATGAGGTTGGGGCACAATTTGTGACGGTGTCAGTTGTTACATGGGTTCCGTAAAAATGAAAAGCTATTTCCCTGCATGTGGATTCCAAACTGACATTATTATACGTCTTGCAAGGCTGTATGCAGAGGGGTGTGTTATTTTTGCAGAGTAAATGACGCACTCTACAGGTCATGACAGGTGGTAAAACTTACCCATGTAACAAGGACACCATCACAAATTGTGCCCCAACCTCATGGAATGACCCACATGCAAGATAACACTTTCTTCTATTTTTATCCGATCGCTGTAAGTGCATTTCAAAAGGCATACATGTACATATACATGTATGAATGGTGTTTCAGGGAATTCATCCTGACATCAACTATAATCAAGCCTTCACTGCGCTGTCGCAATGAATATTTAATTTTCAATCTTCCCCATTGCTTTTTCCAACTGTATCTTATTGCTTGCAATTTTCTCATGTTGAATTATGAGATACAAGTTTACGCATAGCAGTATAAGATAACACACAATATCCAGCAAGCAATATTAACACCAAATTATGCATTATTCTTTTAATGGTCGCGGGGGACAAAAAGCAATCCTTTATCAGTTTCAGATAAGACATACCGCTTTCCCCAAGTTCAGCGGTTGTTTTGTTTGACTGTTGCCACGGCACCCTACCAATCAATAGGATGAGCGAATGAACTTGCGTTGAGATCTGCATGCTTGCCGGTCACGATGTGTTTCTGCTGGCTACGTGTGCGTGCCTCTATTGATTTGCATTCAGGAACTCCCAATTGGTGAAGAAAAATTGCTGGTAATTAGGTACTGTCTTGGCGCAAGCACGACGCCAGGTTAGAACAAATTGCATGGGATGGTGTGAAGGTACGTGTACGAAATTCAAAAGACAACCTACTTACCATTTGAAAGAAAATCGTGCATTAAATTTAAATGACAATTAGTCATGCTTGCTCATCATTTAAATTCCGCTTGAAATTTCAATTTGCTTTTCTGAAGAGGGTTATAATGGTAAATGTAAATAATAAATCGTAATATGAAGTCTGCATTGAATTTCTCAAGGATAATTCATTATACATGCGTCTTTTAACAGATGTACGGTAGTCAGTACATGGATGTTAAGGAAGATGCACAGCAGCATGTACATTCTGGAAAGCGCTCCACATGAAAGAAATCCCCACATCTTAAAAAAAAACATGACAACAATTTCTCAGCAACTACACTACAAGACACAGACCTCCAAAGTCAAGAAATCAAAGCTCCACACTGCATAAATTGTATTAGCTGAGAGTCTCTTGACAAATGAATCCCCCCTTTTCATACTGTTGCAAGAAAAATTCAATTAACATGAAAGGGAGTGTGAGCAGAGGACCAGTGGTACTTCATGTACATTATGCACATGCACACGTACATGTACATTTCTGCATGCGCTAGTGTGCCTGCCGCCTTTGCTTTGTATGGACCAAATAGTACAGGATGCGTAAATCTTCCATTTACTAAACCACGCCCACACAAGGTTAACCCCTCTCTGAGAAAAAGTGTACAAGGCATTTGGGGTTAGGGTTTTACATCTGCGAAAAAAATGAAGAGGCACAGTCAAGGAAGTCATAAACAAAATTCCAGATCTGAGTGGTTGCAGTGCAAGAAATGGGAATAATTTTCTCTCGATTTTTTTTTTCACACGAAAACATGGAAATGTCCAAACCGGCATGTAACGCCAATATGTGGACATACATGTGCACTTGCAAGCACGTGTTCCTGATACATGTACATGTACAACCACATCTGTTAATGCACACTTGTACAAATGCCGGGGGTATTAAAAATCACCTACATTAAAGTCTAAGTGATTTCCAAACATGATGCACACTGTATGCATATTTGCTCGGCTGCCTCATCACCAGACTAGATGGAAGGAGCCCATAAATGATGCAGGCAGTATCAACACCGGAGCAGGGCCCCTCAAGGGAGCTGACTAATGGAGGGTAAATGGAAAGCGACAGATTCACAATCCCTCCAGAGTATTCACTTTACCGAGAAAAGTAAGGGCCCTCGCTCGAACGCCAGTAAGGAAAAACGTTATCATCAACAAATAAATCTCTGCCATCTTCCCCTGCCTTGCACCATCTCGATCCTAAATACTAGAGATGTGATGAGTACCTCAGCTAACTGATATTGAACTAAAAGTAGGGAGTACGTATGTACCTTGTTTCATTTTTACAGTGTTATTGACCATATATGTATGTACGTCCTTCACACCTTCCCACCAACATGTGCGTAACCTTGCCGAAAGGGACCCACAAGTTGAAGCTGACAGTTTAATTACCGATGTTTACAATAACAATGCGCCCTAGAGAGGGAATGGAGAATGCACCATAGCAACACAGTCCAGGGTAGTGTGTGGGGAAACTAGTCAATTACTTTTACATGAAATCGTGGCAGTACAGATGACTGAGCATTACAAGCCAACTGTTCCAATAAAATCCACTTGTATACAGGTGGGTGGATCTTGGAGGCTATAAGCAGTAGCAAGAGAGCCTGTCATTGTCATCTGCACGTACATGGGCAACAATATCTTCTGCCAACCCCCCCCAAACATTTTTCTTCTCAGGGGTATGTTTTGCAAATATCCACATACATCATTTTTCCCACCCAAATGTTCAAAGGCTGCCTTTCCACGCTACGATGATTCCGCGGGCTTGAGTTGGCTCATCAAAGAGCTCACTGGAACGTATCATTTTAATTGCCCTAAGAGTGCGAGAGGAACAGAGGTGCACAGCAGCTGCGTAAGTACTCACAAGGCCAATACCACCTTCATAAGCAGGCAGGAAGAATGTTTTTCTCCTGGCCTTTTACACTGTACCTTCCTACAAAGTTGATTAACCAAATGAAGAAGCTGACACAATGTGGCAGTAACAAACTGGCAGAAACAGCATGCATGCAAAGCAGGTGACTGCAATTAGTGCTATACTGCACGAGACTGCATATGCACAGATACCATTGTGTGCATGTACATGTACAGTACATGTAGGTACATATATGCAGCATTCAGTTGGGCCCTGATGACAATTCAAGCATCAACTGCAGGAGGATAAATGCATTACTGTCTGGTCACATATGCGTACACTATCCTGCCCCAGGCCCCTTCCCCTGTGGCTGTTGACCACAGGACATTTTTGGTGTATCTAACCAACACAGACGTGATGTACATGCATGGAAGAAACTACACCCACGCAATGTACCTAAATATGTGTGCCTTTGTAAGGGGGGAACACAAATATCCAACAAAGATTTGGCACTATTGAGTGAAGGATACTGCATGCATGTACACAGTAGAATATACAGAGCTGTGGATTCATTAAATAGTGGATCATGCACACCATTGAGTGCTGCTGACCATCTCTGATAACCATTAGCAGATTCATGCATAATCTGAATCCTCTGTGATCGCCCCTAGGGGACAATTTCCCTTGAGGCTGCCACCGGGTGCGCAAGCATCTGCTCAGAATACATGTATGCAATGATTCCTTGTCACAAATGTGCAAGCACAATCCCACCCACAAGATCACTGCATTGCACCAGGAGCAGAGCAGGATCAGGGCTCAAGTGTTAACCCCGTGCCTCTCTCTATGCGTGAAAGGGGAAGGGGTACCTTGTGCATGGAATCCAACACATCAGTCACCCGCAGGGTCAATTCCTCCCCGCCCAATCCCTATCTCAGCAGACCAGGCACTGCCCAGTCTGTATTACTATCTGCCGGGCCCAAGAGAGTACTCAGCACCTGGTGCCTCAACCATATTTACAAAGAGTGCGCCGGAGATGAACCAGACAGAAGTGCCAAGGGTGCCCTCCCCCAGCACTTTCCAGATGGGATCATCCAGTCTCAGGGTTTTACCACTTGACCCATTTCGGTATTGATGGTCTTTTGGGGCTCAAAGAGTTTCCAGATATTGAGTGCAATGATAAAAGCACCATATGGTCGACTGTACTTCAACAAACATGAATGTGCACCACAGGCAGTACACATGCACTGTATCCATACAATGTGCACTATCAGCCAGTGCACTATTTGTACTACATGTACATGTATTTGTACATTGTACTATGACCACGCATACAAACACAGTTTCCAACACAATCTACCCTCAGTCCATCAACATTCTCACCCAGATGCTGAAGCATTTTTAGGGTTTTGAGATTAGAGTACGGCAACCTTAAATGTACACACATCACACATACACGTACATATGCTTCACAAAAGAGTTGTGACATCCCAATTTTTTAAAGTACACCGTACAAAGAAACATTTTGAAAAGGGTTAGAGTTTCAATGGGATGAGGAGATGGTGGCCTTATGGGCAAACTGCTCAGGGATCTACTGGAAGGATTGAATGCAGAATGATTTACATTCAGGCCCCCTTTTCAAGGGTGGGGAACTAAAACCAAGGGTGCACAAGAAGGGTGCCCCAAAGGCAAGTTTTAAAGCAAGGAATCAGCTCAAAGCCTGAAGGGAACATTTTTAAGGAATCATCCATCCAAGAATGCTCAGCAATTATACATGTACCTGGTGGTAACGTACAGGCTACATGTAAGGTACGTATGAGGACAAAATGGGAACTTTTTCACCTTCTTTTTAACCTCAGTACCCCTCGGCTACATTGGTAAAGAACCCCTATCCCCATCTCTCAACAAAATCCCTTTTTAAAAGGTAATCTTGTAATGCCAGCCTCTACATATCTACACGCAGCTTTCAGATCCGTGTCAACAGCGTTCAGTATTGACCACACGCCATCCTGTGGGCGGTCTTCCGGAATCAACAATGGAGACTGCTCAGGTCGCAAACTTCCTCCCACGGAGAAGTGCTTGCAAACAAACAGGCGGACTGGGAGAGACGGGGACCATTGGGAGACAAGGACAGGGGAGTGGTTTTTGTGGGTCTGTGTGCTGTGTAAACAGACTGTGCCTGACACATCTTCGGTCCTTAACAATCAACCGACGCACTGACCTTAGTGGCATGATATACAAAACTAAGCTTGACGCAGCAAGACCTTTCCACAGAGCTAATAAAGTGGTGGAGAAATTAGGACATTCTTCGAATATGGGGACCAAAGTGTGACAAGCTCTACACAGGTTTGCATTTTGGCAAACTGATCAAACAAAAGGGTAATTCACCTAAGCTTCAACACTAGTATCACATTTCTTAATCCTATTGATGATTACTTGAGAAGTCCCAGGTATACTATGCTAAAAAATAAAAGCAAAAAGATCAAGCGAGATACAATTCAAGATAAGTGACTATATTAAACTCGTCGATATGGAAAACAGGAAAGCTTCGAAAATATTGTAAATGTGACATTTTTGTCATTTATCTACTGCTATTGAAACACATTCAATGCAGTGTTTGTAAACATGTTAGATTTGCAAAGATATGTAATACAAAACTGCTGCAAACTGCTTGCTGACTACAATGACCTAAAATACACATCTCAAAATATGGAAGCTCCATATTTTGAGTGATGTTAGATTTAAGTATGTGATTTGCTTCACATGTCACATGATCAGTTCTGTAGGGAAGCAACAACACTGTACATGTACAGAAAACATCATTACTTCTAAAAATCATCTCTTAGGGACAACTCGGAAGAGAAACTGGTGGGCCTTACATGTATCTTTACAGAACTCTGGACTAGACAATTACAGTAGACATAAGTTCTAACAGGCCTAGTGATGACTATGTTTTGATGTGATTGGAATGTTAACTTCTACGCTTGGCCCCAAGCCTAGAAAATTACGTATCAGGAGTCCACAACACATAAACGTACTCAATCCAAACAGTATGGATGTACCGGTACAAGCCGATAAAACATGCATGCCTGCAGGCTCTCTCACTGGCATTTGCTGTACGTAAATATTAACTGAAACTTACAAAGTTATGAAACTGACCATCTCACAATGCCTCTTTACTGTGGCTTATATCTACATGTACTAAGTCCAAACACTCTAGACTGTGTGATTATGTCATCAACACCACTGAAGGCAAGTGACACATGTACATCAACACATGTATTAAATTGGCATGGAAAGGTCACTGGGCTGATTTTTCAACGGCACACAAGCTGTAATTACTACATTTGTTGGCTGTTGCCAAGTGCTCCGTGAGTCAACTTTGAATTTCAAGCACCACTCAATTTCAGGGAGGAAAAGAAAAAGTGGGAAATGTTAATGGATGTTTGTTGAAATCATTATTTGCTACACTTGTGAAGGATCTGCAAGCATTATGACCATTGTTTGAGGGGGAAAAGGTGGCAAACGTTAATAGACGTTTGTTGAAGTCATCATTTACTACTTGTGATGGATCTGCGAGCATTGCAATCATCGTGCTGAGTGTCTTTCCTTCGTACAGCTCATGTCCATTAAATTCATGACAACTGCACTTCTCTTTTCTTTACACTTACCCCACAGAGTGATTAATGCTCCCCTCTTAGCTCATCATAAAGCCAACAGTTGAGAATGCACTACTTTCATGCCCAGTGTGCAAGCGCCATGACTAATTAACTTGCCAGTATGATTATCCCAGATATCAATGAGAGATTGGACCGGTGCCAGCTTGGGTAGGGCTAATTGATGGGTGGGGCTGAAGAGCATTAAATTGCACACGTTTGAGTGCATGCTCTCAAAAGTACACTGTAGTCAATGTACTTTTCGTTCAACGCATGTTTGAATGAAATAAGCAGTAGTTATAAAATTACATGTGGTGCATATAAATCCAATTTTAAAAGGAACGGCTCAGTAGTTAGGTCTCTTACATATACAGCATACACGACAGGTTCACAGATTTGATTTGAAGAGCTTAATACAGGGAGTTTGTAAATTAAATCCGTGCATGTACGTACGTGGTGGTATGGCCAACATACATGTACATGTATGTATCCTTTTGGCAAAATGAATAACGTTGAAAGGCTTGAATTCAACAACTTACCACACAATAGGTACTTGCACCATAAGCATGTGTGGATAAACACCATAGAAACACCTGTGCTTGTTTCACATACCTAGTGTGGACCCTCCTTTGTTCTCCTGTAATTTCAAAAACTCGGGGAAAATTCTCCTTTTTCTCCCACTGTAACTCCTTCAAGCTTAATTTTCGACGATTTCCTGGACAGGTTCTTCATTTTGCCACGGACAACACTGACCCCAAAATGCCTCCGAAGCATGCCTCCTTACATCATGTGGATTCTTTTATTTGGAGGTCCACACCATATACATGCTATGCTTGTGCATAACAGCATGCAAACACATTTATGTAATAATGACACTCCAGATACCCCAAGTTTACAAACGGAAACATCAAGGGATTTGAAAAATCACTGTGCCCATTTGAAACAAACTTCACAAGATACCGAGCACCCGCACTTACTTAGTATTCTGGCAAAGCCAAAGTCGCACAACTTCAGCATCTCATCCTTTGTGATGAGGATGTTTTCTGGCTTCACGTCTCTATGAATACACTGCAAAGACGGGAGGGAAAAAGACAGTGATGTTAACGGGGATAATGTCCAAGTTAAAATTTGCAATGCAGATGCACTGGAGAACAAACTCGATACATTTTCGGAATTCTTTGTATTCAAGTTAATCTGGCAACCAGAATCACAAACCCATACTGGAGATGTACAAGCACGTGTCTGTCAATGCAAACATCTCTTTTGATCAGTAGGGTGCTTGTTACTTGCCAAAATGCACAGGCATGCATCAAGTTTAAGAACAAATGCAAGACTGTGGTGCCACCATGGGACACGTACAGCCCGCCGAGGATAAATGCCACTATCTGCTAAATGCTTTTGAAAAATCCACCAGAAAAAAATAACTTCTCTCTTATTACTGGAGAGAAAGAGAACTAAAAAAGGTGTATTTTATCTCATGACCTCCAAAGTGCAGTCCCAATGCTACAATTGCAATTTCCAGTTTGTTTCTCCTCCCCGTCTTCAGGCTGGCAGGTATGTGTATACCCAATAAATCCTGACTGGTCCAAAATGCCTTCTCCCAGACTAGTTATACTTTGCAGCTTGTGATAACAAGCTTGACATACAGTGTACTTGTGTACACATTAAACAAATACTTGTGGCTGTGCTGTCCAACTTTCACAAATACCTGAAAAATGAGTCACAGATCATTTCTTGAATTTATTTGAATTAAAAATCACAAACAGGGAATGTACCAGTAGCTTACTACTGACTTCATTTTCTTTCTATTCACAACGGCTGAATACTTAGGCGCAGTTCCTTGTTCAACCTGTATTGCGTGGGATCTTCTCTGGAGTTCAGAAACCCTGGGATTGTAATATACTTCCAAAGGGAATTTTGTACCCCCTTCTGTGTTGGATTTAAATCTGAATGGCAGCACCACTCTCACTCCCCTTCACTTTTTGAATCCATTTTGAGGAGTTTTTCTGGGAACACCGATCATTATGCTCCAACTGGAAATGCCCAAGAGGGAGCTCCATGCGGCAGCTTATCTTGCCCGGGTATGCTTGAGCTACTTGAATTGAAAAGACAGAAATCCATAAGCCGCAGCCCCAAACCGCCGGGGGCATTTTAGAGCTCAATTCCCAAATTCGCATAAATAAGAGCCAAACTATTGATTTCTGCTATCTTCTTCCCTCCATGGAGGCACAGGGCAGGTCTGATTGTGTGGCTTGCTGAACAAAGGCTCAAAACATCACACGGTGGGCAGATCTAGCATTTACAAACTAAAATGGGGGTGTGCCCAGCATGTAACAAAAGGGGTGGGGTGCCCCACACGTGGTTGAACCCAAACATTTGGGTGGGGCACTTTTTTAAATACTTGTACAATTTCTGTCTTCAAAGGTATCAAATAACCATTTGAGAATAAAGAAAAATCGGAATGGAAAATATATGTGTACGTCCCTTAAGAAAAAACAAAACCCGATAATAGAGGGTGATGGAACCTGTGAAGGGGGTAATCCACGAAATGATGGTAGCATCATGCCAACTATAATTTTGCATAAATTATTTGGAACATTTTTTCCAAAAATAAGCCAGCATTTACATTGTAAATGTACAGAATCCAACTTTCCTCAAACTGTCAAGCCCATCTACTTGTACATGTACACATACAGAGCAGTGCCACAGTTTGCAGCAAGCAGACATAACCGCTTCCACATTATCAGAGACATCTCCTCTCCAAAATAGGGCAGACTTCAAACCCGTTTCAAGGGCCAGTCTAGACAAGCCTCTTTTGCATGAAAAACGATCTTGTCTGTTTTCGTCGGTGTTTTCTTTTATCTTACATTGTGATCGTGGCAAAATTTGACGGCTTCCAAGAGCTGTTTGATCCACTTCTTGACTTTCTCTTCCGGCATCCTGAACACAAAGAAAGAGACTGACAGGTTTACATACACAGTGTAAATCAGTAGGTGTCATAGTGATTCTTAAGATTTACATCACACATGGGAATAAAAAAAGGAAATAAAAAGGAAATTCTCAGCACTTGAGCTATCAATACTATGCATGTAATATATACCGCATGCATGTAACCTTTTTGCAATTTTGTTTTAAATACACAAAGATGCACTCCTACGCAATTTCAATCTTACTGTATTTAGCCCAAGAAGATCAGGCTACAGACATCAATACTGCATTGTCACTTACCCTCCCAGTGTTCCCTGATGCTCAATTAATCTCCTAAAGACAAACAGACAAACAGGGGAATACAGATTAATTTAGGAACCTCTCAGGCCATTTTTGACATCAAGGATTTTATTAGGTCAATTAGTGCGGAGTCCTGCTGCATATAAGTGTACACACTGCAGTATCTTAGTGACCCAATCACATACTGTCCCCTTCCCCCACCGTCCAAGGAAATTACAAGACCTCTGGAGGCAAACATAAACACCACTTACAGAGTACTATTACTTAAGGATCTGCATGCCATGATTACTACTGCATTATTATTGTCAGCAGCATCAGAAATGGAGGCCCTTGGGTCACAGTTACTAGGTTAACTTTTTCATCTCCTGGCATTTGCTGCTGGCCTTGTATATCTTACATGTATCTGTAATGTCTGTATTGTGCTGTGTCCTTGTGAAGAATGCTGAATAAATAATAATAATTATTATTATTATTGATTTGAAACCTGTAAATATTTCAAAAGTAAGCAAGTTCTATCAATTATAAAAAAATTCTGTGCACGCACTTGCTCAATTCACCTTGAAAACCGCACGTGCATGAGACACAAATATCTGTTTCATCCACTGCAGAACATGTACACTGTACATGAACATGTGTACATAACATGGACCATACTTAATACACTGTAAATTCTCCCTCGATAATTTCTTTTTAAATTTTTGATAAATGAAGTGTGCATGTACGTAAATGTTGCTAAAACAGAGATGCAACGTGAGTTTAAACTCCTTTTCCCCAAAATTTTCAATAAACTGTACCCCCCCGCATTCCACTTGTACAATCGTGGTACAACGTATATGTACTCTGCACAGCAGTACTGCGCAATACACATGTATGCATTCAGTACAAGCACAAAGAAGGATGGCCAGAGACTCCTTGCAGTTCACCCACTTACTGCAAGTAAACAAAAATTAATCAATACAGATAGGGAACCATGTGTACAAGTGGCCTCAAAACACACTGCCTGGCATCACAACAAAAACCAGGCATGTGTGGGCCTGAGTCTCCTGAGAGCTCCAAAGCTGACAAAAGCCTAATGTGTGTATGTGTATACACAAATTAATCAAGTGTCTTGGCTGAACTTTGGCCTCTGCTGGACACAGCGTTAATGGACCACCACCTACCTAAGAGCTAGGGCATGTACACATATGTGTAACCGAAGCTCTATGAACTGTGTAACTGACCAGTTATCTGTCCAGGCAGTTGTGATAAATGACAGCGCAAGGACAAAGCCGGACAATCTCAACAGCGCCTGTCCATGCCAGTAAACGAAGTCTAAACTTGACAACCATTTTCCCTCCTGAAACGGACATGAAGTGTACATGTACATTGTACAAGTACCTACTGGTACAGTGTGTACTGTAATTCAACAACACTCATATAAAGAATCAGGTCACCTAGTTTTGACACATTTTTCAAGAACACAGCAGGGATACAAACATGAAGCCTGACACATACTATTCTTGAACTAAAGAACGTGACCAACATACAGGTACAATATAAGTGTTCCTTGTTACTATGAAGAAGTGACGAAGATAAACACTAAAGCTTCTGCCAAAAAAAAACAAACAAACTGGAGAGCCCAAGTGTAAAAGTAGATTATTAAAATAGAGCAGCCATATGATGTATTTAGAACCCATTCCAGAACCAACAGACTCTGAATGCACTCCACACCGTATTACACAACAATTTATTGTATATGTGTCTATTGGGGGGGCACAAACAATTTTCTTTTAAGTGCTTTTACTTAGTGATATACTGGTACATGTACAGCAAGATCAACCAGTTGTACCTTCCTTCAAATTCTGACGTGGATATGTTTCAATTCAAGGTATATTCAGATGCCTAAATTTCATATCCTGGATTGGACCCTGCCCCTGGTAACTGAAGGACACGGACGTGTACATGATGTACCGCTGTACAGTACAAAGGGAATTTGGAATTTGCTGACTGCATTCACTACTTAGCGTTGGATTTTCGAGCTTTCTGCAAACTCACAGAAACAAGGGAACACGGGTGGGGTCCTGAGTACCAAACTGCAAGTGATCATGCAGATATTCCTATCTTACCCCTTAGCGTACTCATCCAGGGAGTTCAACAGCGTCTTCTCACAGTACTCAAATACCAGATGCAACTTCCGCTTCCGTCGAAACACTTCCAACAGGTTGACCAAGTTTCTATGCTTCAGTTGCTATGGAAACAGAGAAACGAAAAGAGAAACTCAATTCCAAATTCTGGATTTTTATGTAGTCAGTTGGACTTTCTCAGCGAAACAAAGTTAAAAACGTTGGACATACCGATACATGTACATTAAAACTGCCAGCTAAGGAGCATTATTTTGAGGAATTGCAATTTCACTGAATGCCGAAGGGGGTATGAGATTCTTTATTTAAAAGAAAGGGGCACACACTTCCAGAAAAAGCTCTCCCAGGGTTTGGGGCTGTTCAAATATGCATACACAGTGCATGAAGTATAAATTTAGGATTCAATTCAATCACAAGAGAGTTACTAACCACTGCCATAAAGGCATAACTTGGGTGTAGGTTTAGGGTTTTCATTCAAACCAGGTACTGTGACAGAAGTGGATAGTCTAATACTATACATGTACATGTAAGCATAACATTCCCATATTATCAAATTTTAATTTACAAAATCAAATCTGCACACAAAAAAATGTTAGGAGATTCCTATAGACCTTTTTCCAATGATGTCACAATTGTGCTGGACTGCAATGTGTTGTGATGGTAATCTAGAAACCTACTTATTCAAGATACAGTAGTCCTGCATGCTGTGTTCACACATGCGCATGTACATGTACATGGTTGAAGCTGCGCACAGGGATACACTGGTATGCGATCACCACCGCCATGGCGGTCCACACGTGGTGGTATTATTTACATTTACCGCAATCCAGTCATGTGGGTGAAAAAGGTCTATTGTGATATATTTGATACAAATTTTCCATGAAAAATGCTCTTATTCAGTGGGGTTGTTTTGGGTTACACATAACACGCGATGTTCAATGTTGTGCGTGACAGTTATGAGGAATCCATGTCTACATGTACACGTACATGTAAGTACCGGTACAGTTGTACGCATACACATGATACATGTACATGCACAAGAAAATCAAATTTGCAAAGCTTTTGCACTGTGGTCACTTAAAAACACTGCCAGGCCGTAAGTGGACTACATGTGATAGCAATTTTATAGTACAGGTATCTTGATACATGTACATTTGTCTGGAATGATGAACTCCTGTACATGTATATATGTGTATATTAAATGTACATGTACCATAAGCATACACAGTGCCAGTAATTTGGTACATGTACACGTGTAAATGTGCGTTCCACCAACTTCAATTTAGCTTGATAGCTGGGCAAATAAAATGAGCCCTCTTGGCACAAAAGGCGTATGTTGTAACACCTTCCAACAATGGCACAGATGCACTCTGTTACCATAACAGAGTCCACCACACCTGGTCACATTCCCAAATACCCTTGACTGCTCTGTTGACTTTATTCAGTCTGCCTCCTGGCAATGCTTTGCAACTGCTCTGCTGGGTCTAACCATTTTTCCCAGCTAACACATACAATTATGTATACGTAATGTGCGTTGTGCAACTCTGTAGGTAAAATGTTCCTGTCCATGTGCCTGTGTTATGACAACAACAAAAAGTCAAGGGGGACAGTAGCAGTGCATCTGCAACAGGCATAAATTTCTGCAAGGTTTCAACATCCCAAAACATTTTAACACAAACCCAGGCTGTGGTTTGATTGGGGGAAAAAGAGACGCAGCACTTGATGTTCTTTCTAGGCTTTTATTACTTTTGCAGAGAGAACAAAAGACGAACAAAACTACAGTCAGTTTTGGCATTAAAAATGGACAATGAATTTTACAGAAAGTACTCTCTGGTTTTAACCCTTGGAACTACCGGTACAGCCTCCATACTGGTGCACATAAAAGAATGGTAAGGCTGAGCTGGATATCTGAATGACCGAATATTTGATCGATTATCAAATATTAGAATACAATGTTTCAAATTTGAATATCCCAATGCAAATTTCATGAAAAGGGAGAATTTTGGGAGGAGGTTTTAAATGAGAAAAATTGCACTATGCAGGCTTATTCCAAGCAGGTTCAAATCAAAAGTGACAGAAACCTTACAACGATTTAAAAAGTACATTATTAATTACAATACTTAAAAGGAATATGAATTTTTAGCAGAAAAAGAAGTATTATTAATCACTTAAATCTTGCTAAGTCATGGCTGGAGACGTGAGAAGCTATAATGTAATTATAATGTAAAATTGTGTGCGTTACTGCAATTGATTTTGTATATGGTTTGTTCCTCAACAATCTGCCAGTCGGTACGACCACAAATTTGGATATTCAGTCGAATTGTGGGTCAAATATTCCATTAGTACATTATTCAAATAAGAGCAATTCTGAATAGTGCACCTCCAAGAGTTTGCAACGCATTGGTCAATCACAATGCATGAAATCTGCCGACCCTTTCCAAATGCACATTGGGTCGACAGAACCTTTGGAGGCACACTATTATGAAACAACCCCTATTGACTCAGCCCTGAAGAGTGGGCTATGGAATGTTCAAATCAGTAAAAATGTAAATTGGGGGAACACTATAAATGTGACAGTAATTTACTACAGGGGGCCCCTTTACTGTGCTTTGTATTGTATGTCAGTATAGAACACATAACAAACATGTACAGGCATGTGCCAGTGCTTGTACACGTACAATGTACCTGTACAAGTACATGCTGTCCCAGGCTATCTGATACATGTACATGTACTGGTACATGTAGAAGTGTCTTTGGACATGGAAACTGGTTTTAAAAGGTACATGTAGACCCTGGACTTCACATTAATTACCCCTGACCCTGCTCCAAGCATGCTTTAAGCACCATGCTCAGTCCAACAATATCCAACAACTTAAAAAGTATGAATACTGCTCAATCCAACAAGGTCCAACAATTGCTAAAAATATGAATGCTGCTGGGTGCAACAAACTCCAACACTCAAAAAAAGTTTGAATACTGCTCAATCCAACAAGATCCAACACTTGAAACTGTTCTGATACTGCTCAATACAACTGCAGAGTCATTCCAGCATTTTGAGAACCCTGCTGAGTTCAACAAGATCCAACAAGAATATGCCATTCACATCTACTGCTCAATCCAACAGATATTTACACCTGTTGGATCTTGCTGTGTTAAGCTGGGTTAGGGTCAATACCGTAATTTTTTGGAATATCAGCCGCCCAGTGTATAAGCCACAGCATGCAAAAATCAGAAAATTGAGATTTTAAGTCGGCATTTAAGCCGCACCGGTGTATAAGCCACACCTGCACATGATGTACATGTATGTGTTTCGTGGCAACGGGAATTCTGTGAATAAATCGAAATCTGGACAACTGGATTTTGATTTATTCTCAAAGGTTCAAGTTTTCAGATGTAAACGACAACCAACAAACCATGACTGTGCCACCTGTACCTGGTATGCATGGCTCAGGCACAGATTTTGTGACTGATTTTATCCTTCCAAGTTCGCCATATAAGCCAGCCCGCCGTATAAGCGGTAGATACAATTTTTAAGCGTGAGAACTGACGTATAAGCTGCGGGTTATATTCCGAAAATTACAATACACAAAGCAAAAATGTCATCCACTCCAGTAAAAGTCACGCTACATGTACATGTGCAAGCCAGAAGTAACATCTTCAATGTCTTAAGTTTCAGGTTTTATGAACAACAATTTTCAAAAGGTTCAACATGTTGGTTGCTAGGAAGATTTCAGTTGAATCTTCCATGCCTATAATCTAAGACTACGTACTGGTACCTGTATCAGTACTGGTACCTGTCAGTACTGGTACCACTGGTACACAGTGTTCTAGCCAGGCATTCAAAAGCATATTGGGCTGATACGCTGAGCAAAAACCCTGACACACTGAAAATCCCCCGATACGCAATCAATAAGCTTTTACTTTCCAGGGGAAGAGTTGTTAATATTAAGAAAAACTGCAATCAGAAATTTGAAAAAAGGTTCTTTAAAAACACCGACGCAAAGTAACCAGAACATTGGCAAAATGCACAAAATTGGACGAATCTTCCACAACGCAGCACAGCTTGTTAGCTCGTTCACACACAAAAATACGTAAGTTTTCATAGCTCTGTGGAGAATCACGTACGCGCAGCACCGTTCCCACCGCACCACTGACAAGGTAATACGAGAGTAGACGGGTCTGGGGCCAGACTACAGCTCCGGATTGTGCACAGCCAAATCCACTATGGCATGGCTGGCAGCACGGTAGCTGCCCGATCCTTTCACAGAGTCGCCTCGAAAACTGATCGAAGTAGGCTACAACTAACTTGTCACAAAACCTGGTCTTTCTGTATCTTCTTCTAATGCATTTATATCTATGGTTATTTTGATATACAGTACTTTGTCGTGGTTCACGAGGACAATTTTGGTTGAAGACTGTGGCACACACATGGTCTCGGTGGCAGTGTGTGCATAGTACTGTACCACGTCCGTGCACGGTCTTGTAGTGTTTCTGTATCAATCTTCACATTTCCTTTGTAATTTCGGTATCGTTAATCATTCTCATTTATTTTTTGGTAGTTTATGACTAAACTTTTTATTAATTTCGGCACAAACATCTAACCTTGTGATAATGAGAATAAGTTTTGAATGATCATGCGACATACATGTACATGTACAGACATATCCTTTTTGACAAAAGTTTTAGCACCTAGCAACAAAGTACAAACAATGGTAGGGGCCCAGGTGAATTAAGTTAATTTTTAAGCAGGCATGCCTGTTTTTGTATACATACATGTACATAGAATAATCATACATTTTGAACTAAAACCCCAAGAATCTATTCAGATTGAAGTTTTTCAAAATGACATGAAAACTGAGGTGAAGGCCTATTAAGCTACATACACAGTGTACGTGTATTATTTTTCATTGATGCACATCAAAACAATTTCGTACCATGGAGCTTCTCAAACAAGAACAAGCACATGTACGTGTAAGATACAACTGTGCAGTAATGAAATATGGATCAGATATTTACATGTACATGTATTAGACATTTGCCCTTTTCCTTGGCAAAAGCACAACAAAACACAAAGCGAAGCCCCCCCTAAAAAAAAGTAGAGAAAAGGGTAGTAGAAGTCAGCGTAAAACTGATAATTTTGCTTTTTACAATGACTAAATGACATGGAATGGGATAATGGGAGCTTAAAACAAAGCTGTTATATTCAACATAATAAATTTTAAACAGTGTCCACAGGTGTCAAATAATATTTCTGTTATTCAAAGAAAAGAGTTTGTAAATTTGGATGTTTTCAGGCCTGTTGGCTGCTTTGAATTCAGATACAATAAACCCTTACAAAATGCTAGTATTTTGAAAGAGTGAACAAATGGCTTTACATGTAAATGTAAACAATTTTGGACTATTTCTGAAAAGAACTAGGGTCTTCCATGCCAAAAACAGAGATTTTCAAGTGTCCCCTTTTAAATTCTATTTGTAGGTCATTTACCATGATGCTGTTGCACCTCAAACTATGAGATTTACACCACAAGATAATTGCTCTGCATTCGCTACGCCCAAGGCCACTTCAAAGCAATGTCACAGCCCCTCCCATTATATTATTTTCTGTTGCTATGGCAACATCCAAACATCTCGGACACAACAGTCACTCCGCCACATGGCGGGGGGAGGGGGGAGCCGCCTGCTTCCATGTCAATTAGTGCAAGATACCAATATTGCCCAAGAGCAGTGCCACACATGGCTCAAGCCAGCCATGGGCCTTATTTATCCAATAATCTACATAACTGACAACAGGCCAAGACACACATATACATGTATATGTGTCTTCTGACATTAGAGGAAAAATGTCAGTACTGGCCATCATCCTGGCAGGGCATTAATTTCAGCATGTACATGTCTTTACTTCCTGACATTATGAAACATGTATACATGTAAGAAGCATGGATTTCACATATGATGAATATTTCATAGACGTACATGTACTGCATTTCTGTAGATTGACAAACAGCACATTGCATTGAGATGTTACAATGTAACACTACGAATTGGAGTTGGAAATTTTATAAGAGTTCACTTTTTACATTCACACTCCCATTTCAAAAGGCATACAAATATTTTGTGCGGAAATCTGTGAAAATCTCTTTCCCATTTCAGAGAAAATCAGTGAAAATCTTTTACCACTTTGGGAAACAACTTTTCAGATTGTGAAATGAAAAAGAATCCCTTGGAATGCAAACAAGTGTAAAAAGAATTTCCCATTCCCAAGTTAACTTCAATTGCAATACGGTACCTGTACATTGTACATGTACGTGTTCGTATTTTGCTCACATGAAGTACAAACATGAATCTGCCTTCATGTGTTCAAATACATGTATGCATAAGATCCCCTTTTTGGTTGCAATCATGAAATATTTATGTGAAAATTACACATACATGTATGCAGGTCTTTTTATCTTCACCAGTTGGCAGTACCAAATTTTTATACATTGAAAAGTACAGACAAAAGTTCAATTTAAAAACATAAATTTGTCACATTTACATCAACTTAGTTTTAACTACTACTGGTCACAAATGACCAGTTAAAACCTATAATTCTTTTTTAATCACCAGCAGGCCTTGTGCTATCTTTTTTCCTGGCTAGCCCACTGAGCTAGTTAACTGGATATTTTACTAGCCCATTTAGAGTTTTACTAGCCTGTACATAAAAAATGTTAAACCCCAAAATTTGTTATCAGCTTACCAATAAAGAATTTGACATTTCAGAAATAAAAGGCTGATGGTATAAATAAATAAAGAGGCATGTATGTTAGTTAATAGTCGCTAGAGTCACTGGTCACAGAGTCGGGATCAAAATCATCTCTTTGCTCCGTCTTTCCTCTCGTTTGGGTTGCTGTTGCAGTGGTGAAAACAAGTGCGCAAAGCTCAATGCATGAAAGCAAAGCTGTGCTGGTTCCCACCATGCCGCGCCCATGCAAAAGAATGCGTGTTGGAAATGTGCTAACCAGTTTTTAAGTCCTGGTCATGAGTCGATTAAAACTACATCGGTGTCGTACACCCATGCAGCCATACAGCTACAGGTCGAAAAAAACATTGATGTTGCAAGAGGATTTCTGCAAGTTAATTCACAGAACTTGGTCTCTTATTTATGTATTTATTTTCTGTACTCATGAGTTCCTGCCACGGCACGCGGTTTATTGCCCACCTGTCTGGATGCATCATGATCGCTTACCACATGATAAACGGACATTGCTGGCCAGTTTGCCGTCGTGATTACCTGACTAGCACTGTGTGATTTGTCCATACATGTAATTCTTGTGAATTGTTGACTGCAGAAACTTTTACATATACATGTATCAAGACATGTTTTTATTACTGTTTAAGACAACTTTTGGAAGCTTTCATCCCTGTTCATGCTATTACATTAGCACAAACAAATTGACCAGACAAAATTCCGACCAACCAGTCCTATTTTTGAGAGGCATGTAATCAGAAGCAGAAGTGGTCTAAACAGTGAATGAGAATCGTGTGCACGTGCGGTATCGCGCCGTACCTTGTGCTATGCTACAGTATACCGTTACTACTACCCACCAGTCTACTCTATTCGTGGCATTCACGGTCGCATATCACCCATCGTGCAAGCATCACATTTCAAAAACACAAGAAAAACGCATCCACAACGATTAAGTGTTTGCGATCTTGTATTTATTATCAGGAAAAGCATTACAGTAAAATCTTGGTAAGTCGAAGCTCAGGGGAATGGACGAAAAGTTTAAGTTGTCCGACATTCGAGTTATCGAAAGTTACATGATTCAGTGCACATGCAACCTTACTGGCTTACGGCAGTTGGCCTGCAAGCTGAGTCAAAGACGAAGTGGATTTTAGGCTATCCCTACTGTGCAAGATTTCCTCAAATATCATCATTAAACGTGTTTTTATGTGGTACATTAACAAACAATAAACCAATGAAGTTATGTACCGGTACCTGTGTCTACGTCTTGAGAATTCATTCATTTGCTTTGCCTGATCGGGCTGTTACCGCATAACGCAGCGCGCAGGCCAGTCGGTCAGGGTTTCCGTGCTGGGTCACGTGATACAAGTACAAAGCGCTTGCGGGCGCATCATTCGTGCCTGATTTAGGCTGTATCCAAATCTCTTGTCTAGAGCTAGGTCTTGGTATTCACTCCATTGGAAATGCATGGAGACGCGCAGACAACAGACGTAGCTGTAGCTCTGAAAGCCCGTTTCGGACACAGCCTTTACGGTTGCGGTTGATGCCCACCCAGTACTTGTCGACGTGACAATGGCAGCCCGTGTGAACATGGTCGGCTCATCAAAGAAAAGCCGTGTGCGTGACAGTAATGACTCTAGCGTATGCCATACACGCCATTAATTCTATAATAACAACAACAACAACGACAGTAATGACTCATAATGAAGGCAAGAGTTCTTTCATCACTTTTTATTCATCATTTTTCAGTGGTTTTTTTTTAATTGGCCTACCAAAACTACGAGATAAGTGGCTTTAGTGGCATTGACGTTTCGAGTTGGATAGTTTATTGTACATAAAGGCCTATTCTTTTGTTGAGAACACAGAAAGACGTTGAGGTAAACAGAGTTTTGACTGAACAGGCTTCGACTTATCGAGATTTTACTGTATATATTTTGATATAAGTTTTAACAGGTAAGCTTATTCTGAATTTTTCACTAGCCCACCGGGCAACCAAGGAACCAAGATTAGGTAGCCCGCAGCATTTTTCGCTAGAATTTGTATGCCGGGCTAGTACTACCGGTACTTCAAGGCCTGATTACCAGTACTGATATACATGTACATACATGTACCAGTAGGGTTCTCACTTGCACAACCTAACTTTCATGTAGTGCTGTATCTAGGTGTACGCGCCAATTGGCAAGTACATGTACATGCACCAGTACATGCAACTGATAAGACTCTTTCGTGACCCACGGATTGTGACTAATTAGAGCTACGTTCTACTTCTGGTGCCTTCAGAAAGCCAAAAAAAATGTATATACATGTCAAAACAAAATTGACAGTATCCAATTTATTTCAGCAGCTGATGTTGAACATTTTGTTGTAGTCAATGGGGACCCACACAAACGTGTCGTGTTTGTCCTTTAAAAAAAGTGCACACCTGTGTCGGTCTTCTGTGCTTCTGTCAAAGTCCATCAGGGAAGCACCAGTACCAGTACAGATGAATGGGAAAAAAGTACATTCATGGAGTCACGATCTTCCACATGCAATCTGCTGTTCAAAGCTCCCTCGTCTGTGATGCCATAGATTCAGATGACTGAAGTGGCCGATCAAAAGACTAAGTCTCCGTCACAAAAAGCCACAATTGCCCCCCATTGGCTGTTTCCCAGTTTAGCTTAAAATTTGCAAGACATGTACCTGGTATCAGGTGTTTGTTCAGAGAATTGTTGGGAATGGATAACATACGGAGTAGCCTAATCTCCACTTAACTTTACAACTCTCTCAAGAAATAATTTTCAAGGGCTAAATACAACACAGTATTCTTAAGTCCAGGTACAGGTATTCCAAACGTACATGTACACGTACACACATGAAGTACCTCCCCCCCCCAAAAAAAACCTACCTTTAACATCCGGATTTCTCGCAGGGCAATCTTCTTTATAGAGGGGTCATCTTCAGACTCAACAAAGCGCTTGATCGCAACAATCTCCTCAGTGTCCCTATTTCGGCACTTGAACACCACGCCATACGACCCCTCACCGATCTTATTCAGTTTCTCGTACTTGTCCATGGTTGCAGTCCCAGTCGACTTTATAAACCCAACGGCTCCAGGTGTGACTGTACCTGTTCAGTGTATCTAGTGATGGTCTGCTACTTTTGTGCGTGTGAATGTGAAGGCTTCAAGTCATCTTCACAGGAGCTGGGGGTACAACAATGACAGCTTCAACACATTTCTTAGCTCTCTTTTCAGGAAGGTTTCAGTCCCTGGTACGAGTTCTGAAGTGCCTCATGGCTCTCCCAACTAGCAGACAACACGACTTGGGACACGCTCCTTGGGACTGGTCACAGCCTGGCCTAGCTGACGGCCTCAAAGCACTGCCTGAAGACTAAACCACTCCCATGCATGGTCACATGCACACAGCTCCCGTAGAACCTGTCTCTCCCAGTCTCCCTGCCGAGCCCAACTCATACACGCCCCAGTTCCATTATCCTCCTGCTGTTCTCATTAACGGTGTAATGTGACTCCTAGCTCTCCTTTGACAGCCTGCTCCAAAAAAAATCTGCAAGGACAAGAATATATACCACTATAAACATCTGCGATTGATATCAAAGTTTACACACAAAACACAAACCAGCTGCTGCTCTTGAGCAAAAGAATACTTGCTTTTTTTAAGTTTTTCAATAAAAAGAGTGTGTCTAGGATTAAGCTAGGATTTTTTTTTACCACTGATGGCACAATAATTCAACTGTATTATTGTATAAAAAATGTATGAACAAAACTATACATTACCCAGTACATGTACATCATGCCTGTACATGTACATTAAAGCGCACAAAAATTTGGGAATGCTGTAACTTCGATCTGGAAATTTGGCCATGTTAATTGTCCTGTATTTTACGTCAATCCTCCTTGAACTGATATGATGAGGTACACTGTATACTGATAGCTTGGTTTTACTCTGTCATTAGCGCTGGTGTATGTACACCAAGGTTTTGTTTTTCACGGTAAACTCTAAAATTTTCACCAGTGCAATAAAGAAATTAATTAAACCGTACAACTCAACAAAACAAAACTTAACCTTCTGGCTAATGGGAACACGATATTGTATGTACTGTACATGTATGTTGACACTATACCACTGTTTAAAAAAAAGAAAAAAAAGACAAGGGCTTGGAGCTTAGCAATGAAAATTCCAGTTCGATATTATTTGCTTTTGAGGGCCATTTAATTCCAATTTAATTCATCTACAATGTGCATAGGTCTCCTGTTTCCATTCACACCTGTATGTACATGTACGCTGTATTTATGCAACATGCATGTACATGTACATACGTGTACATGTACATGTAATGTAAGTGAAATCCATTTTGTAGGTGTACACATACACGTTACTTGTAAGAGCTTCATTTGGTTTAGATGTCACGGCATCTCAAGGTGATCTTGGAAGCATTCTATTCAAAGGAACAAATGTACTGGTACAAAATGTCTTGCGAGTGCTTAAAATAACTTAGCAGTTTAATTTCAAGTAGCCATTGAAGCATCTTGGTGGTCTGACAGGACTAAGAGTGTCAGTAGCCTTTGCCTTGGTGAGAATGGGGTGCTGAAAAACAGGGTGCCCAGCTTGCTTCAGTTTTAGAATACAGTCTGGGGGCACTAAACACACAAACCCTTGTTTTATTTATAAACATTGCCTCCTGCTTTGTATGAGCTGCCAAAGTTTGCAGGAATTGCATCCTTGGCTGTACGTGTACATGTACAGTGTACAACATGTAGCAGCAACTTTTTTTGTCAATGTGTACACTTTTCAGCTGTTCAAGAGGGATTTACCAGTATTTTCCTGTAGTATTTAGAAGCACAAGTGATGTTTATTATGAATTTAGGGGTGTAGTTTTTTAAAAGCTGCTTGAGGTTTTTGAAGATTTTGTGAATATGGGTGGTTCACAATAGGCACCACCAAAAGGTTGCCACAGAGCTGGCCATTTTGTGGGAAGTGGCTGACACGTACATGTATCTGAGTGCAGGGAGCTGAAAATTGTTCCTGGTGTTTTCCTGGGTAGAAAATTCATCAGTTCGCTCGGTGTTTATATGTATTTGGAGTACCAGTTTTAATTTATCTTTTCTTCTTTCCACTGCATGGATGCTCCAATACCAATTAAAAATTTTCGCTTAATTAAACACAAATAGCAGCAAGCGTAGCATTCACATACGGCCTCTCCAAGGCAACCTGCTAGTAGGGTACTGTGCAGCAAATTGCCAACTTCCTGTATGCTGTTCCTTTTCGTACTGATAGCAAGCCACAGCTTAACCAACAACTTACACAAACTGAATATACTGGTATCTGCAAATGGGTCTACCTTTCAATCAGACCAGTGTCAAATAGTTTATCAAGTAACGCATGAACTCAAACTACAGTACATTGTAAGACATAGTGATCAAAGCTCAACACGAATCACACAGCTACTGTGAGCCTAAAACTCACGCTCCAAAATCCATGCGAGCCACCTTCAGTTCTTGCCCCTGGTATTGGTAAATGTACAATATGTAATTACATTAAATGCACCGTAACAAGATGTCTCTGAGGAAACCAGTCATTTGTAGGCCCTATCACATAAACCTGTCAATTGTAAAGATACATTATATTTCTAGTAATCACTGATACTGTACATGTACATGCACTGTACATTAAGTGTGTAGATGGTTTTGGTAGTTGTTTTTTGACATTGTAACCTTTACCAAGATGTGAGTTTCAAACAAAATTTCTTCTCTTATGACAGCAAGGAGGTGGAAGTTTACAGCTGGGGATGAGAATGAGAGAGTGTATGGTACAATCACACCTTGATAACATGCTGAGGGCATTTTGTGTATCGTACAGGTATAACCACACTGTGTACTGCAGCGCATGCACTGACAATTCGGTCTTATCTTACACTTTACAGACAACACTGCGAATACGGCCACTCAGTAAATTGCTCATAAGAAGTTCAAATGCTGTGACACTTGATATGCTTGCAATTATATCCTTAATTCGAAACAAAACAACCTCATTTGGGCAAGCAAGAATAATAACTGTTGACTCCATCTGCAAGCAGTCCAGTGGACCTATGATGAACATGTATTTTTCATACAAAGAGCCACAACCAAAACAATTTTTTGGAAGCGCTTACCCCCAGAACTGTGGTGTCCGTCATCCACCACATCCCACAGTTCTGGGAGTAGAAAGTGTTATCTTGCCAAGGCCAGTTAGCTCTACCAACTTCCCGGACTTCACCTGACACCCTGTGCACAAACACCATGAGAACGGTCTTTATTTTTTAAGTTTTCTAGGTACATGCTTCAATCTTTTTCCTCGCATGATTTTACTTTTGAAGGCATTATCACTTTCTAACACCTAATAAACTACAGGTATACAAAGGAAAATTAGTGATGTCCATGATACATATGGGACTACATGTACATTTTCCTACCTCCATAATGGCTGGATGTGAACATGATGAAGGAAATCTTTGTTTGCCAAACATTATTTCAATTAATAAATAAATTAAATGAACACACAACATACACAGGATTGAAAGATTTTGGAAAGAGTTTCATATCTTGACATCATTTGGCATAATCCTATTTAAAGTGTTTCAAACATGTCAAAAAGTCTTCTAGCTTGCTTCTGAAGTTCAATATTAAGCCATACTATCACTTTCTAATGCCGTGGCTAATAAACTACTGCAAAAAAACATTAGCCGTGTGATGTCCGTTTCACTGCGTTATGAAAATCTTACCAAGATGTTTTCAAATGTTGGCAGAGAAAATCAAATCAATAGCAAACTCTCTGCATGTTACCGAAACAACCTCGTATGAGCAGTGGCCCTATTATTGCCAAGCACGCACATAACGTACTATCATCGTGGTCTCCACAGTTCACCGCACCGTTCCTGTAGTATGGTGTGGCAGTAGACAAGAATAATGAACATAGCGCGGCAGTACAAGTAAATTCTATAATGAATCCCCTCATTTGCTTCAATATTCAATACGAAATACCACACAAACAGATAAAAATGCAAGCATCAAAACACCAGTCGTTTCTTACCTGCCCTTCGAGGTTTCGGTAAGTTCTGTCCCGTCAGTAATGCATTATGACGGCAGCCATGACACCTACAAATTTACATAATTGATAGGGTTATCAATCCGCAAAGATGTGGCAAGCACCACTGTTCTTTTTTATTTTCAAACAAGAAAATGTCAGAAGAATTAACCCAAGAAAAAAATAATTATGGTTCTTAATTTCAAAAGCCATCTTTTCTTACCTTAAGGGTATTTATCTTGCATAAAATGGTGGAACTACTTTTTCACTAACTTGGTGTGCGTGTCTAGCTAGGTCGGTCAGAATTTGGGTCATACATTAATATGCAAATACCCTCCTTGGAAACGCAGTAAACTGAAGTGAGCATGTTCGGTCGGCGACTGATCAAAGTTCAACATTGAACTTAATATTGTTTTGTTTCGTTATGGTTTTGTTCGCTACTATTCTCATAATAAATTAGGTGTTTTGATTTAAATTGATCATTATATGAAACAAAGTTGGCGAAATTTGTGAGTAGTTGCATTCTGGAAAAAAATGCAGTTTTGTTGATAGCTTAGATGGTCGCAATGCATGTACCAAATAGGGAAAACAAAGTTTTTAGCTGACACAAGTAAAACACTTTTCCTAAATATCAATTGCATGTCTTGGGACTAATATAAAAAGCACCCCAGCACTTTTTGCTGCTACTTGCAGTGAATGGACTACAGTCTAGTTTATCTTTTGCTCATGAACGAAGAATTTCATGCAGATGTACATGGTGCTTGATACGTTTCCTTTTTCTTAAACTTTGGGGCACTAATCTGAGCAGTCACTTATAACTTTATTCTTGGATTGACATCCCAGTGAGTGGTGTGCTCAATCCAAAGTTCGATCTATGGCTTCATGCGATTATCTACGGCTCCTTTAGCTGTAAAATAGAGGGCGCTGTAACCCTCGTGCAGAGATATAATAACAGAATCCAATATGCGGACCGATAGAGCAAGCGAGCCACGGCGGTTGCATTTTGGGGCTGCCACCATGCAGAATTCAGATAAAAGGCCCAGCTCTAGGAAACAATGAATGACACAACGTGTCAAAATACTTGTAAGTCTGCAAAGACTGTCGCGCAAACTAAAAGCAGGGAGTGAAGCATCTTCTGTGCATGGGCGTCGCTAGAATATTTTCCAATGGGGGGGGGGAACCATTATTCCCCATTGGGTGGGGAATTTACGAGAAAAATGTGATAAAACCAATAAAAGGTGGAGGTGCGATATTTTTAAAGCAAATCCGAGACTTTCATCAGATTTCCCCTCTTATTTCTATTTACTTCGTTTTTTCCAGCTTTTGTTAATGTTTCCCCATTTTTTCAAGGGGAGCAAGTGCCCCCTTTGCCCTCCCCTCAGGGCACCCATGCTTCTATGCCAAGTTTCATCAACCGATGACATAAAAAAATCAGAGATTTTCCTTCCACGAAACCACGGAAAGAGTTCCATAAACGGACGTCACTTGACACCAAATGCACCAACCCTATGAGACTGGTCTGAAAAATTCTGTTTTCTAAGTAAACGACTTGGTTTTTTCCCACCTAATTTGAACTTTTCTGGACATCAGGTTTTTGCTTTCTGAAGGCAATAATTACTGGCGTCCGTATATGGAACTCTTCCCGAAACCACTTCCACATCCTTATTTGCAATTTTCGCAGATCGCCCCCAAAATGTATTAATTTAATGAGGCCATAATTTGTTAATTATATGGAATACATGTTTGAATTGTTTACATCGTGTGATTGCATGGGACGTGGGTGTCGCCAAAGGCCAAGATCTTGGAAGGAGCAGCGCTTATCATACTAAACTGGCGAAGTGACGGTGGCGAAATGGATCAATAAATTCTGAGGTATTTTCGTGCAAGCTGGTGATTTTCACACACACTTCTCAGTTCTTCCCGTTCCCCCCATTTGTTTCCCCTTTTATTGTTCCTTATTTTTTCTTCCTTTGGAAATGGAAGACGTCCGAAATCAGTTCATGGACTCCTCTTACTTGCGCTCACACCTGCAATTTTCTATGAAAATGCTCCCAACCTCAAACCCGCAATTGGGTTCGGGTTGGAGGCATTTTCGTTTATGTAAGACATCATGGGTTGGCATTACGGCACATTCGTTGTATTAAATCATCCACATGAGTTCAGTATGGCTTGAAGTCTTCGTATGATGTATAGCTGTTGTAAAAAGAGTGAAATTTCACACACACAGCGCTCAGCTGACAAATCATTTTAAACTGAATTAGATACGAAATGTCATGAATGAAGCGGATAGGTCTCTTTGTGTATTGTACACATCCGAAGTCACGAACAGAAACACACAATGTTCGATTGAGTTGTCCCTACACCACTATCCTTTCCCAGTATCCAGTATTTATCGTTACATAATACTCTGGATCCAGGGTCGAGCAAACGGGGCAATCAGTGTCCCTCTCGCTCGGCCGCCAAAGTTAAGTCAAACCTGAAAAAGAATGGTTTTGGTAATCACTATATTTGTCTTCGAGTACATAATTTTTCTTTGGCTTCTCCAAAGTGAAATGAAATAAGACTCCCCAAAGTGGCCTTTATTTCTTGAATTACAAAAGACTGGGGTGCAGGCACCGTGGAGGTAGAGCGAGGGGTATAATGACATAACCATTGTGGTTTAATTATCATTTTAGAAATAATTCTAGTTCCGGAGAAACTACGTTTTTTTCATTCTTCAGGTTTCATGTACAGTGAACATTGACATCGTTAGGATTTATCAGGGGATGGGACACGGAATGGAAGACAGGGGCCGGAGGGCAAAATTCTCCTACAATCGCAAAACAGTGACGTTTACTTGTAAGTCTAAATCTTCTTTTTCAAGTCGCGCTTACTTTCGCCACTCGCTGTGATAATTCTTGGGGCGGGGAGGGGAGCGTTAGTTTTTCTCCTGTTGCAAAACAGACGCGCTTGTTTAGGTTTAATTAGAAATACTGGTTAAGGGTCTGGAAAGACTTCCTTTGGGAAAATATTTATAGCTTAGTAGTCACAGTTTTTTAATTTGAAAGTCAAAATTTTGCTTTATATCAGCATCTCAACTTTTCTCTCCGACATTTCTCATCTCTGTTACATTCTGTACCACTTACACCTCCCCCTTGGCAACGCTAATGACGCGACCGCGATTCACTAAGCCTCGTGCTGGCGTCTTCGCAAAAACGAGAAAATAAGTTGTCAAAGTTATGAAATTTCTTTCGGGAATTTATCGCAATATTTTTTATGGGGGGGGGGTTAGCTTCATTAATCCAGTGACCACCCGTTTCGTTATATTTATTCAAGAAAAAACGAATAAAATTCTTCATCAATTCAGCTGCACGGTCCGTTCATTTTGCCACTCCAATAATGTCTAGTTTTTAAAATCAAGCCAAAATCAGGCAGACTTCGTGTGAAATCCAAATTGTATAGGAAATGACAGTTCCGACTGTTTGCTGCCAATGGGACTTAATTTGTATTTAATAAAACTCTGCATATCTAAAATATCTCTGCGAAGTTCCTTGAACTGAACTACGTCATCAGTGTGTGAGCTCTTTTGGGGATCAGGTTCTTGAGTTTATCAGATCCAGGGATAGGAACTTGAATTTTGTGTCACTCCGTCTTCTCCCGTGGCTGTACATGGATTCAGTGAATCTGTTGCTACGTACTGAGGAAGAAGAAGAAGTATCGATTTTGCCAAGGTACGAGATGGCACGGTGCGTATGGTGCACGCACGGTGCGCAGGGCTGTTTGTTGCTAAGGAAACATGCTGATTGAAATCGTGCGCGCGCTTTCCCCCGAGAAACTACCTATCGATTGGAAATTGATGTTGTTCCTTGTCTTTGTAAATGACGCTCCACGACGAAGTTGACGTTCAATCGTACTAATATCTACTACGAAATGATCGATGCGAATTTTACGTTGAGTATCTACCCGTTTTAAGTGTGGTATCTTTGAAAAACCCTAACATTTATCTAACAACATAAAGCCCATTTTCTTTGCAAAATCCCCGCAGTAACGTGACCATCCCTCTTTCCTCTTTAGACTTGAGAATTTTGTTTCCGGCGTTCATGCGTTCTTTGCACCATAGTGATTATGCAAAGAAAATGGGTTATTATGTTGTTAGATAAATGTTAGGGTTTTTTCAAAGAGTCACTTATTTCCCGTAGTCAAGCTGGTTGTCGATTACTTTGTTTATGGCACATCAAGATGACACACACAGCAAACATATTAATCAAGATTCCCACCTTTATTGAGTCAATGTCACTGGGAGATACAGATTCAATGCATCCTAAAAGACAAGCTCAACGAGCTTCCGCAAAATGAAGTTGAAACATTTTCAGAAAGAATTGAAATAAATAAGTTTATTTTTAAAAGAAAAAACAAAAACACCAACAAACACACGTGCTGAAGTACATGGCATATTCTGCACAGGGCCTTATTTAGTTTTTCAGCTCAACTGGATCAAAATCAATTTAAGAAAAATGAAAACATAACCATTCTGAAACTGACACCTCCCCAAAAAACCAGATTAAAAATTCACTGAAATTTTTACTTGATCAATCGAAATAACTTGGTCACAAAAGGCTGCCTTTCAGAAGGCACAAGAAATTGGCCAAATCCTTCATGAACCAAAAATCCCGCACGTCTGATGGCAGGAAACCATTTTCTTTATATGTAGGATGGACACTCAGACAGGCTTACTTAGCTGAAAACTGCAAGTAGGTAATTTGCAATAATGAAGACTCTTCACTGCACATCACCCACAAACAGTTTGGGAGAAGACACTTTTGACTCGAGAAACATTTTCTTTTGATCGAAGGACAGAAACTTGGTTCTGATAGCTTTATGAACCATTATTTTTGAAAACAAACTCAAAGGAAAGCAAACAAGTAGAATAATAATTAATGATCAAAACCACAACAAAAAGGAGATTGATTGAAAAGAATGACTGACCTGAGTGACATAAAAAAAAATCCCAAAAGGATCAAGAGAAAACGTCTCCATGTCACAGGACTTTCAAACCCAAACCAATAAAGTCAACTCAAATGTACAATCAAACAACCTTCAAAATATTGAAATATGGTAACAAAACACCCCACAAATGGCAAGATCTTATTCAACTTAAGAAACGTTAACTCCGAAAGAAGTCCTCAATGCAAAGAAACTGTTTCATTATTTATCACTAGATGTCATCGATTTACACAAAAATGTTTGTAATAAAAGCAAAGCGTAATTCAGTGTGTCCACTGAGATCTAAATTCATCAAGTTATAGATATTTGTCCTAATTTATATTAATTTGCAATTATGCACAGAAGGCTCCGGACAGTATATTTTCATTCAGTTTACATATTCACCGATGCCACGGCCTTCAGCAAAATTTTACAAACTATGATTTTCATTACAATTCTTCCATCTACTTTAACATGTCTTTGACATTTTTAAATACTGCCGTTCTACTTTTTGCTCAAACTTGTGCCACCTGCTATTCAACAAAGACAGAATACACCATAGAAACAGTGATGAATTCGTGTATTTACCACAGAAGTACCACATACATGTATACAAAAACAGCATGGCTAATGTAGGAGATGTGGCTTGTTTCACAGTACCGAGCAGCTCAGTTCTAAAGTAAGTTTTACAAATGTTAAACAGTGCAAAAAGTAAAGGAAGAAATTTCCTGATCAATGCACTGTACAAAAATACCAGAGCTGAGTAAGTGAACTTGAGGGCCGCTTGCAGAGTTCAGTCCACTTGAGTGATCACAGCACTGATATATTTTCCAACACTGACAATGGGATGAACAGGATAAATACTTGAAACTATAGCTGTCCAAAGTTTTGGACACTTCATGCTTTTACACAGAACAAGAATTTTCGTCGAGTTCACAGCCGCCCTAAATGGCTTTGCATACAGTCTGGAATCGAATTTCACACTGTCCGCTTAAACTGATGTTGGTCTTGTGCAGCTAATGACCATAAAAGTCTGGTCTGCTGAACAATAGAAGGTGGACCTCTTTAGAAACACCCAAGCATGTCCAGTGTTGGTGCTGTTTGATCAACTTTGTATGAGGATATGCTGAAACAGATATCGTTCTTGAAGTCATCCAATGCAACAGACAAAAGACTAGCAACTGCATTTTTTTGTTCGTATACATGTAGGAGGTACTACAGTGGTTTTATCAAACTAATCCTGTCCAACGAAGTTTGTGAGCCACTCGACCATGACTCTAGTGACTTTTAGATGAAAATCAAACCCCGATACAGATAACTGATTCACTAAAACCTAAGTTGAATATGTCAAAAAGTGAGATGTGCGCATGCACACTATGAACACTGAACTGGCTACTCATGACATGGAGAAAAATGTACATTGCAGTCTAGAGCTTGATAACGCAGCATAAGAGGGCCAGCCTAGATCACTGGTACCCCATTCCCTCATCTGTCCAGGCTGCCTTGACGGTCCATGGAGTCTCGGAATGGCCGGCGCGAGGTCTTGTCTTTGGAGAGAGGGTCTATCTCCAGGGGAGTCTGGTCCAGTGAACACCAGTCCGGCACCCGGCCAAACTTGAGATAGGCGTCCTTGGACAGGGACCGGTAGCTGAGGATCTCCAAGGCCCCAAATATTGCACCTAGGTGTGAATGGGTGAAAGCGGAGAAGGGAGACCAAAAAATAATAAAAGTGAAGCGTACAATCCATGTGCAGGGCATTTGGCATGGTGAGGACTTGCCCTTAAAGCTGGGATTCATTGACAGAGTTTTTGTCGATATTTTCTTTTCTTCTCAACATTATGTAAACACTCACCAAATACAACAGAACAATCATTAGTAAAGCAAAGCAAAGTGAAGCAAAGGGGCCACTAAACATGACAATTTGATCAAACTCACCCAGATAAAGAGACATTTACAGCACAACTCAGAGTCCGAGTTACTGACTTCTGTACAAATCAAAGAAATTGAGTCTGGCCCCTAGACTAAACAATAGGCTTAACACACACAAACCCAGGCCAGAGTTTTGTTAAGAGGTACATGTATTTCTCACCTCCTAGCCAGGCTGTGTAGTTTGCCTGCGATGGTGGCTCGTGGATCTTAAACTTGTCGATGGCCAGCTCCGCCTTGTAGCGAGGCTTCTGCAAAAGCTCCTGCAGCTCGGCCAAGAGACGATGGTTGAAGCCCTGCAGACATGATGTACCTCCAATGGTGACCAGGTTACCGGCCAACTGCCGACGCATGTCAATGGGACACTGAAAGTACAGACTTGGCAATATCACCAGCTGACACCGGTTTCATTTCAAGGCAACCTTACCCTGGGCATGGCACTATTTTCTTGCCAAAAATGACATTTTTAAAATGACAGGATGCCACAGTCAGAATTCGTTACAAAGTTGGACTTCACATATGTCATTCTACAATAGTTCTCACCACATTGTCTATTCTGTTATCTGAGAGAAAGTCATAGAGTGATATTTACCACCAATGTTGTGCATCAGGTCAGTTTGAACAGGCCAAACTAACCGGAAACATATATACATGTACAAACCAAATTCTACCCAAAGTGGATCTAATCTCCCCAAATCCGACCCGATCTGAACCGAGAGAAATTAAGGAAAACCATCCCGAACTGACCTGAAACCTAACACTAAGCACTGTTGCAATGTATCCATTGTAAAGTCCCAGATGAAGTGAAGAAATTAATACCACCGGAAAAAAAGCATGTCTCTTGGTCATACCGAGTGCTGGGACTGCAGTAATGATGCACAATGTGAATGAACCAAACTGTTTCATATTTGCCCATTTATTTCGAGTTATTAGAGTTTGAACATGGATGGCTAAACCAAACTGGCTTAAAAAATTGCAATGGCAAAACCAAAACTGGCCCAACCTGAAGTGAGGGTAAACTCACCTTGAGAATAGAGTCCAGGATGAGCGTGGCAAGGGAGGTTTCCTCATTATCCTGATCGAAGAGGACTTCACAGGCCATCTCCCTGGTGTCTCCACTGATGGTCAGGATCTTACCTCCATCCAAAGGGTACTCCACAGCTGCTGGAAGAGAAGGCCGCTATGCACATGTATGAGAAACAAACCAAAAAAAACCTGATAAAAATACAAAAAATCGATCCTGCTCCATACACATACCCCTCCTCACAGCCCAAAAGGAGAAAGGCCAAAGGGGTGGATGGTTGATCGGAAATCGGGCAATTGGTACCCAATACCCAGTAACAATAAGCCTTTTGCAAGTTAGATTTGAACAAAATCTGGTACACTGAGTGCTTTAAATTGACGTGAACATAACAATTGCAATTCTCCATACTAAAGATGCTGTTGCTATACCTCATGATTCGGGGCAAGTTTTTGCTTAGTTACACAAGAGACACCTTGCACAAATACACTGTTTTCAATGGATAAGAAGGGCACAAAGGAACCAGTCCATTATGATTCCAGAGATGGTGGTGACCATTCAAAAGCTTGCCCCGAATCACGAGGTACAGCAACAGTATCTTCAGTCTGGAGAATTCATATTGCTATGTTTATGTGCAATCACATAACTTGGTGTACCAGACTTTATTCACATTTATCTCTCCAAAGACTTATTGGTCCATCAGCTCTGTGCCTCCGCTCAGCATGCTGCTGTTACGTGAGACCTTGTCTCAAATCAGCCCTTCCACAAACTCTGAAAACTTACTTTTGAGGAGCAATGCGGAATCCCTTGCAAATCTCTAACTGCTTATTGAATGAATGGCACTGTCCTTAAGCTGACACCAAAAACTGATTGCCCATGCAAGTGCATTTGCACTAGCTTTGTAATGGTACTGGCACATGAAGAGCTTCAAAGGAAATAGACATTTCCATGACCCAAAAGGCTGATGATTTCATGTTAAAAAGAATGGACACTGTACTAGTAGAAAAGCTTTTCATTACAAGTTACTCAGTTAACTGAATAGCTGAATAACTAACTGCAAGGCATTCTCTTGACCCCTCTTTCTTTGCAGTTCAGCATGTCACTGTTGTGAACAACGAACATCAATAATAAAAAAGGTCAACTGAAGTGTCCATATCACTTTCAGTGAGGTGGTATTGGAATAAATGATATAAAAGAAACATAAAGGTAAAGATGGAATTCAATGAACATCATATACTCCTTGCAGCCCTATGAACAGTACTGGCCAGAGTACATCAAAATACCAGTACTCCAAAGCAGTGGAGGAGATATTTAAAGGCTAAAACTATGAAACCACCCATACTTCGGTGAAATGTAAAAGGTATAGAAGTTAGGGAGTAACAGTTTCACCACGGAAACAGCAGCAAAATTTGACATTTTGATATTGTGATTTGCCACCTTTGGGAATGAACAGTGAATGTCAGTACTGAATTTAAAGAGAAAAATCTTCAGTTTGGAAAATGCCAGGTAAAGATAGGCTCTGCCAATGATGTCAGCTTCTTCTGCTTGGAATGGCCACAGCAACATGTCATCCACTCGTGAAAATGTCAGAAATTGTGCTGTGGAGGGGAAACACAGATTTCCCCCCCAACTCGGCCCATTTGCAGGTCACTCTCAGGCAAGAAGAACACATGTCCATCAGAGATCGATCCACACAGCTACAGTAGGTGGCAATTTCCACTGTACATACACCACGCAGCTGGCCTCTGTATTACAGATATTTATCTTTGCATTCATCCTTGTATTGTTGGTTAGATTATGAAGTGTACGATAGCAAGGTTGCATCCTCCTCTGTGTATTTTAACTGAACCCGGCGCCAAGTGGTTAACTAAAGAAACTCAACTGACAGTTACCTCTATTCAAACATAAGGGTACAGTCAAACAAAAAGAGCAATGGGCAACGTATGCCATTACACATCCAACACTGAACACTGAAAAAGTTTGAAAAACAACATAGGTACGAGAAGACTGATTACAGAAACAAACAAATACGTAGGCATATCCATCCTTTTTTAACCCTAACCCTCCTCAATCCTTCACCTGTTGGAGGACTGAGGAGTGTTAGGGTTAATGAGGGCCCCAAATGGTCAGCTTCTGCTAAATGGGTTACCCTCAATAGAGACGGTTGAAATAAAACTACAAAAATCCTCTTTGATGGCTCTAAATTTGATTGCATTAACTGGAAAAAGACATTGGAAATGAGACTGAGAGTTGGTAAAAATATGGTCTTCAATGAGAAAGAGGCTTTATGTAGACTAACTAACATAAACCCAACAGACCAGACCAAGACCTAAAGCATGTGTGCACACACATGTAAGAACAAAGAGAAATACTGTACAGAACAACTTCAAAAAAGTAAACGTGGAAACAGGAACTAGGAACCCCAATCTGAACAAGTGAAGCAAGATATGGGTTTGAAAGCATGTTCTTGAAAATAAACTTCTTCACGACTGAACTTGGCTGGGAAAATTTAAACTACATGTACATGTACGTGTATTTCAAAAACTTAAACAGTAATATCTGTAACTAAAATTCTGTTGGATTGACATCCATGTGCACTGTACATACTCCTGCAGAGAAGACCCAATAATTCTCACTAAAGGGGTGATGAGAATTGGGTTACTTGAAGAGCAGCAAACCATGAAACATTAATTACAAGTGCTGCACAGTGTTGAGGAAAATATTGATCGCACGGCACTGGCCGCGAAGGTAACATCAGTACGGTAAGTTCAATCGTTACCATGGCAAACAGTTGTCCGGTTTCTGTGCTAAATGACTGAAACATGTGTATCTTGGAAACATTCACTCAGGCATTCAGGACCACTTTGAAAAATAAAATCAATTACTGATGGAAAAATCATTGGCAATGGGCACAAGGCAGTTGACACCGTACTGGGCTATGTGTAGGCCTAGAGCTGCCGACAGTGGTAATACAAAACAGTGGTCAGGCGAGCAGAGACATCATTCTTCTCCTGTCAAACATGCTGTGTGACAACTTGACCATGTTGTTCCTCGGGCTTCTGTTCATAGGGATCAGCGTGATCAGAGTTGATGCAATCTGCCAAACCTGTCCACAAGGCTGGACACAACATGGCCGGTCCTGTTACGAGGTTCCCCCTCCCAGCGGGAACAGATTAACCTGGGTGGAGAGCCTTGAGATGTGCAGAAACCTGGGCAGCGAGCTGACGGTGCCCAATAGCCAAGGAGAGAACAGTTTCATTTGGGACATACGACAGTCAGGAATTGATGACAGAGGAGACAAGCACACCTGGCTTGGCTGTCTGAAAGTAGAGGGTGAGGGGTGGCTCTGTGAGGGGGAGGACCGGTGGCAGGCCCAGGCAGTCACCAACACCAGCACCATTTGCTCAGTCCACGATGCCAATTTCAGCATCAAGTGGACGGAGGAAAGCTGCACCAAACGCAAGCACATCCTTTGCGAACGACGGCTGGAGAAGTGCATCCCCTCCCTGCGCTGCACCACAGCCATCACCAGCACAGATGGTCATCTCGCCCGGCCCGGATGCCTGTTGGGCTACGCCTACAAGCAACTGCCGGTGCCACACCCATTGACGTGCTGCATCGCTTGCTACAAGGATCCTGACTGTCACTCCTTCAACATGTTCGGGGAGACGTGCCAACTCAACAATGTCGCTTTGTCCCAGGTTGATGCCGGAAACTTTTTCATAGAATCGGATGACTGCATGTACTATGATTTCTGAACCAAAGTTCCTAAAGTCTGGAAGTCTCAAATGCTCCAAACACACATCTCAAGGGCAGAGAGGAAAACATGAACACAACTGGTGATAAAAAGGATAACTTGTGTCCCTCATCATGGTGGAGCAGCTATTCTTCTTTCATGCAAAGAGCATCACTAAATTAATAAACACTGGTTAAAGTAACCAAACATGAGAATGGGAAGGACTTGTGCCCGTAGATGTCATCTTAAAAATGACATGAAGAAAATACCTGTATCTAGTTAAAAGGTATGTGGACGTGTATATACACACAACAGGCTGACATGTATTGCAAAGATGTTTCTAGCGGAAACAAATCTCGGAATGAATTGCTTATTTCTTTCTTATTACTGACTAAAACCTTTGGTGAAACTTAAGTGTACCAAAAATGTAGTTGTAAAGTAACAGCCATTCAATAACCAAAACTGCTTTAAACTTGTGGACATGAACTTGTGTATACATTATAAGGACTGCAACCTCTGTTCAAGTGCTTTACAATGAGAGTGTGCATCACAGATTGAGCATTAGCCTTGAGCCTCCTGGACCCTGGGAAAGGCCATGAAACTTCAGTAAGGTTTGGCACCATGAAAAACTTTGAAATCTGAAAAATTTTAGTCACTCAGAAATCATTACCTTTTACTGCCAATGTTATGGGTACAGTGTAAGGGATCTTTGATAAGGGAATAAATACATGTGCTGTAAGTGCAGGGCCGGTCTTAAAACATGTGTTTAAGACCAGCACAGGAGAATGGACGTGACAAATGCCCGAGCCGCAGGGCTTTTTCAAGTCAGAGAGTCAAAAAAAGCCAATTTACATGTATGACAGATTTTGTTCTAGAAATATACACGATACTTTCATTTTCCACAACACCTAGGTACATTTTACAGTATATTCCTTGTGCAAGTTATCCTGAAGAATCTCCATATATGGACTTGGTGTGCCCGTGGTCCGTTTTCTGTGCCGCATCGCAGGCAGATTCTTGACCAGTAAGGATGGATGAAACTGTTTCGTAACCAGGTGCCAGAGTGTTTTTTTACACAGCGGGCATTATCAAATTTCAGTGGGAATGATCAAATGTTAAAAAAAGGTCAAATGGTGCATTGTTAAATAGGGAAATGGTCTGAGGTATACATGAATACCATTTCCCTGCGTACAGGTACATGGTAAAAGCAAACCTTTCCGGTGAATAGCCAACTTCAAACTTTGTTGGATAACCTGAATATTACTTATTCCTGATCATGCTTTTGATTCTGTTAATGAAATGGTAAATTTTGTGTTAAGTGTAAATTATGTAAATGAAAATTTCAAGAGAAAGATAAGCTTAATTCAAGTTCTACATAACAGGTGTACCGTACAGTAGTTGTCTAGTATGGTTATCTTAACATATTTGTGAACTTATACATGTATTCTTTATCAAATGCCTTGTCTGGCGATGGTAGTTACAGGGTCACAGGCTGCTCTGGTGTTTGACTTTGCACATTGATTTGTTGTTTTAAACATTACTTCTCGTACTATATTAATGCCACGGTAATGCCAGTTTTAAAAAGTCTGAGCACAACTAAGATCTATGCACTAAATGATGTGAAGTCTGATAGGAAACATCCTTTTGATATTGCTGATGTATACATGTATATGTACCTCTTGGATCAGGATTTCTAAGCAAATGGTCATTTTATTTATTACCTGAACAAAGTTTGATATATGAAAACATTTACCTGCACTGCTTCATCCTAAAATAACCAAGCTATACAATAGATTTTGATACTTTTACTAATACTTATCCTTTTAGTAATAATTTTATCAAACTTTGAAAATACAATGTCATTCAATCGTTGTGCACTTACCAGTACAAACATAACCTAGGATATCCATGCATGTACATGTATGGGCGTGCATAGCAATGTTATATTTTGGCACCACAGATGGATAGCGATTCAACAAGACATTTTAGTTCGTACATGAAGCATCTTTATAACATCGTTGTTAATATCCCGGACAATGTACAACTTAAGAAGCTCTTGGAGCCTGTATAGGACTCATTTGGGTATACACGTACGTGTATGAGATGTGCTTTGGCTATGATGCTGTATTTGTTGTTATGCACAAGGATTCTATGAAACTGATTATTAAATATTGTCATTAAATAAGCACAATTTGTTATGTCTCTGCAAAGAAACATTTCTGTAATTAATGAAAATGGATCTGTATACGGAATTTCTTTTTTCCCCCATTATAGACGGATTGACTGATGACTGTTACTTTGTGTATTTGTTTAGAAATAAATTGATTGATCCTTAAATTAGAACATTCCTGTATAAAGTTGTCACTATTTCTGCTTGATCAACACAAGCTCAGTTACATACACAGTATGATGTGCTTTCATCTTATAAATGTTGAAACCTGGAGTGGCGTTTTGGTTTTTCGTGACTCACGATTCTTGTAGGGTCAGGGTTGGAATCCGATGGCTAGGCATGTTGAGTGTTTTGGGCAAGTCATTTACCACAGTTTGCTTCTTTCCACCCACGGCGCAAAATTTGGCTCCAAAAGCAGTTTGGAATGCCAGAAATGTATCACGGGAGAATAATTTTCTGTAAACTGTTTCCTGCTGAGAAAACATGATACCACCACTACCATGCAGATAAACACCAGCTCTATTAACTAAACTGGCTTGAGACTGGCATTCCTTGCTTGAACCAAACCTTCCCAAATCCTACCAATTCCAACAGTTTTTTGGAGTCTTTTGCAACATTGAGGAAGGTATAGCTGAGCCTGGCCATTATTCCTTCACACAGACCTTGTCGACGCCCGTTGGAAGCTTAAAAACAAACTAGAACGGCAAAGCCCCCCTCACTGCTTCGTTTGAATCTCAATTTCTTTAGCTCAAAAGCAGCTCATACCTTATTATGAGTCATCCATGCAAATTACAAAATGTGCTTAAACAAGGAATCATGCTAACCAAGGAATCATGCTAACCAAGGAATCATGCTAACCAAGAAATCATGGTAACCAAGGAATCATGCTAACCAAGAAATCATGGTAACCAAGGAATCATGCTGACCAAGGAATCAGGCTGACCAAGGAATCATGCTGACCAAGGAATCATGCTAACCAAATGCAAGCTTGCCACACTTTTTAAAAACAGCACGTAACGAAAAATAAATGACACTTTAAAGGTTTCAACCCCCCCATCATCCCATCCATCTCCCACTCCATCCCATTCTATCATTCCATCTTTCTCTGACTCTGCCCCATTCCATCCATCTCCAACTCCACCTTCCCCATCCCATCATCCCATCCATCTCATACTCCATCCCATTCTATCATTCCATCTTTCTCTGACTCTGCCCCATCCCATCCATCTCCAACTCCACCTTCCTCATCCCATCATCCCATCCATCTCCAACTCCACCTTCCTCATCCCATTATCCCATCCATCTCCAACTCCACCTTCCTCATCCCATCATCCCATCCATCTCCAACTCCACCTTCCCCATCCCATCATCCCATCCATCTCCAACTCCACCTTCCTCATCCTATCTACTCTTTCCCCTTACCCAATCATACACACCTGTTTCCCTTTACATGTGTGGCACACATTGTAATTGACCTGTACAATACAACTGTATGCATACGGTACTGTATTATACATGTATGCATGGGTAACACAAAAACTTTTAACACTTTGGGTTTAATTTCTTTATTAAATATGTACATGTAGGTGAACAACATTTCAAAGCAATAATCCCACATAAAGATCAGGTGCTAATTAACTCAAGACTGAAATAAACAGGCACAAATGACACATACTATACCCACACCTAAAACTTAACACTGAGCGGGCCACCAGACATTCGGCCTGTGCAGATGGACGGACAGACAGAAATCTGTATTAGATCGGCTAACATTTGCTTTCCAGCTTACCAAAAATATGTCACTGATTTCCAGCACGTTAGAAGATTTTGGACAATGTGGGACAATTCAGAACAAAAAGGGCTGAGGGAGTGAAGGTTAAAAAAGTGGCTAGCAATGAACGACTTGGATCTTTGTCTCTTATCTTCATGACTGGATTTCCTCATTTCAAGCAGATGCACATCATTCCACAACAAGATACGAAGGCCTGACACGTCCTGGACAATTAAGATTAAAATCTGACCACTCCAAACAGTATGAAAACTGCTTAGCCACTAGAATCAAAATCCACCATTTACCTTGCTCGAGTCTGACTGAAGTATGCTCTGCTGGATAAGCCTTATTCGATCCATATTGGTGACAAAACAGGTTCTCACTAGAAGTGAAAGGGGAAAAAAAATTGTCACTGCATTTTCTTTCAATAAACAAAATCTTTCCCTCCAACACAACAGTCATGTCACAGTTGGATTCATTGTAACTCTCCAACAGACTACAGTGCACACAGTAATGAAGTGACTGAACCAGAGGCATTCCTTCGCTGCCGCTCGTCGTTCATTTACTTGTTAGCATTAATTTATGAGGTAAACCAACCAGCTATCAGACCTGCCACAGACTCAACAACTACACCCGGAAAAAACAATATTTTGGATGTTACATGTATGTCCAAAGTTTCTTATCGTTGTAAACGGACTGTGGATGTATCTTGTTATTAAAAGAAAGTATTTGGGGATGAAAATAATACCACGCCTAGGACAAATTCACTGTGGAATAATGCCTTGGGCAAGTAGTTAATAACTGGCTCCTCGGGTTCTGCTGACTTCGACCAGTTTCCCTTGTCTATACAAGTGTGAGGCGGCCCATATCAATGATTTTAGTGACACCTAAGGCTTTTCTGTTGAATTTTACCACCTCATACTTAAAACAGACAAAGATGGAAGGAATATGCCAAATAACTTAGATATGTCACTAACAATAGATCAGTTTCAAATTGCCCAGAGTGATAAAGAGGGACACAGAATACAAGATTGATGTATTTCAGAGGGGAAATTTGGAGTAAATATACTATTAGAATATAAAGAATTTCATTTTGACCTTTTTGAAAATATTCGCTTTTGTTTCATGCTCTACTAAATTTTGGCAAAATTTGTTTGACCACCTCACACATGTCAGTGCCCCAGGGGAAACCCTGGACCATCAAGCAGCCAATAAGCAAACAGTACCAAGGAGTTTGTGTGACTTCTGCTCAAACCATACTGCATTTTCTCAGCCCCCCTTTGGCCTACAACGCATCCCTTCATCTCTATTGTCACTGGCAATTTGTGGCCTGTTTGGCAAAATGAGTCAAAAGTCGCCAGAACCACTTTAGAGCTAAAGGCCTTTGAAAAAGTCCTGTGCTATGGAAAGCAATAAGAACCCTCAACATTTTCATCCACAGCAATATTCATATTCATCAGGATACCAACATTTCTAAAAAATGGCCTTATTCACAGAACAGGTCACATTTAAAGCCTCATTTCACTGAAACAGTACCTTGAAGTTGATACCAGTGAGCTCTTCAGCGGTATGATGCTATAATGGACCAACTGTTGTATGGCATATTGCTCTGAGCCAGTCAATAGTCAACTATAGCCTCATTTCACCGAACCAGTACCTTGATACCAGTGAGATCCTTGGTGGTATGATGCTACACTAGACCAACTTTTGTACGGTACATTGCTCTGAGCCAGTCAATAGTCAACTATTACCCACCTTTGATGTCCTCTAGTGTCTCCTCTGGGATGGTGCTTATGACAGATGACAGCGGCCTCTCTCCATTCCCCTGACCCTTTACCACACCCTCTTCTAAGAGTTTCGCTTGCAGGTTGCTGAAGAAAAAAGGTAAAACTTTAATTCAAATATCCAGGAAAGAAAAATACCTATAGACTAATCCTGGCAAAGTCAAGCCATTACTGTGATGGTGACCATAGGCATCTAAATGAAACCTAGAACAAACGAGTCATTACAAACGTGATGCCCATTTCTACTGCACACAGAATGATATCATACGCATGCAGGAACACTAAGACATACATTAATGCCGGGTCCACTGCGTCCGCTTGATAAGTATTCAAATTCAAAGAGAAGGATTGAGCGTGCGAAAACGCACCTCACTTTCGCCTGCACACAATGAATTGGGACATGTCTGGTCTCGGCTGTGCTTACATGTCTATGGTGGTACTAGGCTCACCTGGGGTGGTATGCGCCCACTGCATTCCTCTTCTACCAGTTTGGTCCGGGAGAGACAAGTGAGGGCGCCTTTTTATATAGAAATAACGGTCCTTTGGTGTGAACTCGTCGTGTGTGTACACAGGTTTATGTGCCCTTGGTGTAAGACACGCTGAGCATGAATTACCAATGTATATTGGAATGTACAGTATTTGCTTGTGCGTAATGTGCATGCACAAGCCCAGATGAAAAACTTGCCGCCAGCCCTTGTGTCCTTTACGGTTGAGGGTACAAACACATGCATAAGTGTGATAGTGCTGCAGTAATGACATCACCTTTGCATTACCGGTAGTGCATATACATGTAAATACACTAAAAAATCTGGGACAATATTTACATACATTGACCGTAAACTGAATAGACTACTGATTGCCTGTTCTCATCAATAGACTGATCTGATTAGACAACATAAGGTTGTCCGCACCGCACTCACACGCACATTCTTCAGCTTGACGCGTGCATGCATTTGGCAAATCATGACACCCTATTGGCCAAAGAGGCATGTAATGCGCGCGCACCACCTGTCCAAGAGCGTTGTGCCATCACAGTAACGGCTTCTTATTCTGGTTGTCAAATTACAATATAGGTACACCTGCACACTGGAAAAAATATCTACGACTACTCTCCGACTACATAAAAAAATTCTTGTCAAGGCTCTACTGTATTTGACTAGATTCAGGACAAAATTATGTAGACCTCAGATTGCATTATGTGGGGCAGGTGTTGTGTCCAATTGTTGCAATTCGCGATGCAGTGAGCCCCCGCATCTGCCTCAAAGAGGTCCGTTTCCAATTTTATCGGCTGCAAGTACAAAACTGCTTTGAAGGACAAGGTGTTTTACAATCTGCTTGCCATAAGTCAACAAACAAAAGAACTACTCACTTGAATGATAAAAAAGCAAGGGTTGGGATGTTTATATAAATCCTTCACAGGAACAGTATTTACCAACCTGTGAATGGCATTGCCGCCTAGAGGCAGGGCCTGTACACCCTTGATTATGGGCACTCCTTCATAGATCTGGGCATCCCTGTAGTCAAGGAACACTGGGAATGTTTCAGTTCCATTTAGTGTGTAAAAATAAAGTCTTTCTGCTGTCAGCTTTGTGTAATGTCGAAAACGTAGGTACGTATGGTAGAGTGACATTGCCTACTGATCCAATGACAGGATTTTAGCCACAGGGGTGTCAGTGAGTCTTCTGGATACCTTGTGGGGTATTTTGGACCCATCTTTTGTAATACAAATGTACATGTATGTCGATGCATACTCCTTTGACAACTTTGATGGCAGCTTTTTTTTTAACCGAAGCAAACTGGTCAGCCAATTTTTAAATGCTACGCACATGTAAATACATGTACATGAACTTCTGGACACCATGTGGGCTATTTTGGACCCATCTTTTGTAATACAAATGTACATGCATACTCCTTTGACAACTTTGATGGCATTTTTTTCAACCGAGGCAAACTGGTCAGCCAATTTTTAAATGCTACGCACATGTAAATACCTGTACTTTCTTGAAAAAAAAAGAAATAAAAATGCTACGGGCCAAACTTCAGATAACGTACTAACTTTATTGCTCTCCTGTTCACTATTCCCAGCTCCAGGTTGACAAAATGTTTTACCTTACGGCAAATTAACTAAAGTTTACAAAAGGGATACTGGCAGGACAACGGTCTCCGAGTAACCAGCATCTAGGACAAGAGCTGTTTCAATGCCCAGGGTGAACAAAGCCAGGAGATGAGATGGAGCAAAGAGAATGGAAGGAACCTGCCAACAAATCATAAGCAAATATTTACCAGGGGGTGCAGCAATACCACTCACTTTTTTCTTCAACAATACATAAATGTACGTTACACGAACACGAAGGTCAAGGTACAGATGCACATGTGGGTAATTCCAGAAATCAGGGGTCCAAAAGTGTGACATTTTCCTGTCCCTGTTACATTTGACCTTTGTTTTTTGACATGGAAATATCACAGGAATTAATTTCAAACTATTACTATTTGTTTGGCAGGGAATTTGCATTAATTTATCACTCTTGGAAAATAGAAAATGTGTTTTGAACTTACAAAATCATACGTCAGAGGTGAAAGGGACACGAGATAAAATGGACTTCTAATTTCTGGAATTACCCATGTACCATGACACATGTAAAGCACCTGTGACAAAGTTTTTATACTTGAGTGCAACGGCTGAATTCACTCAGGAATCATCACCATTTGGGTCAGAGTTCCACATTCGTGCATCACAAACTTCCTCTGCAGTGCATTACACGTAAAAGGTATTAACCCAGAAAAACATAACACGTCCCATAAAGTCAAATTAAGCAGGGAAAATATTGAAGCACTTAATTAGAAAACACAATTTTTCAGAGCAGTCTCAAAGGGTTTACGCACAGGGTGTCGAGTGATGTCCGAATACGGATCTCTTTCCTTTGGTTTAACACTTGTTGCAATTCTGCAAAATTGACGTTGCTGCTTGTTCTCAAATGATCGGAGTGTTCTCTTTTTCTTCAGGTCGCAGAAGATTTGGACAGCAGTTCATACAAAAATGTTTGTCTAGATTTATTCAGAGCCAAACAGTGCAATTCCAAGTTTGTATTTTTGTTTACGCCAAGTCATAGCAATCTGTGTGCCAACATTTCAGCCTGCAGTCAGTTCAATCACAACTTATGGGCCTTGAGCTAGACCGAGAGAGGGCATGATTTTCCTGGCAAAAGAGGCTCCTTTGGTAGGAATTTCACTAGTTCAAGAATGACCACGACGTGCACGCAAAGCATGCACGTCCCTACCAACAAAACTACATGTAACACTCCCAACCAGCATGGCTCATTTGAACCAATGAGGGGGTGCTTCTGCTCGAGGCAGATTGTCAGGTATAAAATGACAGGAAGCGTACCTCATAATGCTTGAACAAAACCTTGGCCAGTGTTTCTCTGAACTGTGTCGGGCACAGTACAGATTCACAGATGACCAGTCGTCTGTCTCTGGGGTTGACCAGTAGGTGGCTGGAAAAAAAAAGGGAGCAGTGGTCAAGCAACCTTTTGACTTCCTTTGCAAAACAGTCATATTTAAGAAACAAATAATACTTGGCTAATGTACAGAACATAAAGGCCCTCCCGCATTGTGTTTAACAGTGCAACTTCCATGCTTTATATATAAACAATGAAAGATGTTCAGTGAATGCACACTATCTGTGTTACTGAATACACTGATTCACCAGCATGGGAAGGGGGAGGAGTCAACCCCCCCCCCAGGACTGGCCCAATCATAAGGATTTACACTGAAGGTGTACACTGTTTCCTCTGCAGTTACATTTTAAGAGAATTTTCTCACATACAAAGTATACAGCAACATACTTCGCACAGCATGAAGACAAATGTAAGCAAATGAGGTGTTCATCCAAGGCATGTTTCCCCCAATGTCATTACATTTGTACAAGGAGCTGGAAGGATTAATACATTTCCTAGAGTTTTACGAAAGAAGTAGTGTACACCAAGAGCTACAGATGTGCAAAGCATCACGAGTTACATTAATTGCTGCCTAAATCCACACATGTACATTCAGTGCAGTGTCACATGCAGATCGGTGTTAGGCCTACTGTTAAAAATGAATTTCATCCAGTGAGCACTTGACAAACTTGGATCGTGTTTGCTCAAAATATGTACATGTAGCTGCCCTTTCCGGCACCCTGTAAAGGTAGGGGCATCTACATTACACTCTCCACAGAATGGCACTCTTCTGTGCAACTCACCGGAAGTACACAACGTGGAGGAAGTCCACCAAGACATCGTACAGTTCCTCAGAGTTGGAGAAGTCCCATACCCTTATCAACTTTCCTGAACGTGGCTGCTTCACAGAGGAAGCAATGATTGCACGCGGCCCGGTTTCATTGGCAAAACCGATTCTGGGAGAGGGACAGAGAGAAAAAAAAACATCATGGAAGCAACAACATTTGTCTACTCTATCTTCGCGACTTGTTAGGACTTGTCTGAAACGTAGTAGGCCTGGCCCAGATGTCAATAAAAAAAGGCCCCAAAATAACTTTTCTTCATTGTGTACAGTTGTTTGTCGTATTGTATTCCATCTTCTATGACTCAAATTGACTCGAGCTCAACAGGCCTACATGTAGTCTTACTGAACTTAACTCGTCTACACAGTGTGACTTGACTTCTTTACCCCACATGACTCCAGTCACTATATTAACATTATCCACACGACTGTGGGGTTCTTTGTCTGCCATGAACCCTACAGTTCAGGGGACAGGCCTACATGTACATTAAAATGACTCGACTCTCAGAGTCACAAAATTTAGTGACTCATTTTTACAACTCCGCTACATTTGGTGATGATAGGTTACATAAATGAATCTGACGTGCGTGACCGTTTGTTTGCCCTTTGCCGGGTCCCTAATTTCGCCACCTATTGTCAAGTCTGCTTGGTTTTCACAGTAAGAGGCAAAATAAGGGACCTGGCGACTATATGGTCATACAACAGTGTTTGAAGTGCTAAGAGTGAGAATGGAAAAATTATCATGACATGAATGAAATTGTTAGGCCCCAACTACAACATCTGTCCCAACTAAAACTGGGATAGTCCCAACCGTAGTGCTGCAGTTGGGCTGGCCCAACTATTGTTGACCAATTTCTATAGAAATTTTCTCAACCTTATCCAAGGTTTAGCATCTTACACTTGACACAATTCATCTAAATATGGCACCTCATCTATGTCACGACACTGTAAACAATGAATATGAGTTTGGCACATGCTGGACCTCTGTGCTATAGCACTGTAGTTGGGATGGGCCCAATTACAGTTGGGACTGATATTATACATGTAGTTGGGGCGTAACAAAACTTTGTATAAATGGTATAAAATGGTATACTCCTCTGTAACATTAGGCCTCTAGAGATATTGACCAAAGATCGTATAGCACCGCATAGTGGCACAAGATGAACACCTTCACCGTAAATATGGCTGAAATTCTGTAATCGTGTGGGCGCCATTTGAGCAAGCAATATTCCTGCGCAGTGCACGTTAATGAACAGGCGCAAGTGCCGCAACAAGCACCAACACTACCCTCAGAACTGTGGGGTCCAATGTCTGCCCCAGTCAGGGCGAATCCCACAGTTCTGGGGGTAAACGCACACCCGCTGCACCTGTGAATTAATTTGTACTGTGCAGGCTTGCCCAAATGGTGCCCATAGTGATTACACCTTTTGGGCTGAGTTATCCATCCTGTCATACTAAACTACCGCCAACACGCAGCGGACTGTCAACACATCGTCAACACAGCGTCAACACCTCCAAAACACGTTAAAAAACAAAAGAAGTGGTATTCAACAGTAAAGTGTTTATTGAGAGGATATTTTGGCTAAACATCAACAGATTTAACTCTGGAAAATTGCCGTTTTCATTTTGCTGAAATCGCCTCCCTCAATTCAGCTCAGAAATCAGCAGCCATGTTGCCTTTAGAGCAGCTGGGACCATACCATTATGTTAGACGGGTGGTAATATTATGAATTAAAGAAACAGGACAGTTGGATCATCCACAAAACGTACAGATTCCATGACGGGAAGTCATTTATTATTTTTTTTCTTGGGAATCACAACAAAAGAAAAAAGAGAGAAAAACATCAACATCCAAGTAGACGGCATAAAAAAGATAAAAAAAGAAACCAAACAGCTCACAAAGGAGGGCACATTGTAGTTAAAAATTTTTTAAATGATTGAAATTTACAACATGGCATTACCTCCATACCCACACCTAAATGGTACAGTGCAAGTTTCATGAGGAAGTATGATGGCGGCAAACCGCTACGCTGCTAAAGGATCTTCTTTTGTGTGTGTGTGTGAAAAAAATCCATTTTGAAAACTGATTTATGACCCCGAACTACTGGAAAGTCTCTTTCAATCCAAGAATTACACTTCTATGCCTCTTTTGTCAAATTAACTTGTATTTTCGGGGAGTTGACGGTGTGTTGTTGACGGTAATTAGTAAGACCCTTCTCCAAGCTTGCAGTGTGATAACATTCAACATGATGAATCATGAAGGCACTGGCTCTCTGTTACTTGTTTAGTGCAATTGTTACGCCCCAACTATAGCATAAGTCCCAACTATAGTTATATAGCCTGTCCCAACTAGAGTGCTACAGTTGGGCCGGCCCAACTACAGCAGAGAGGTCCTGTGTGCATGTGCTCAGCATGTGCCCAAGTCATATTGTTTACAAATGTCATGTCATTGGTAATGGTGCTAAGTGCCACATTTTTGATGAATTGTGCCAAGTGTGACGGACACATTGACTTGGATAATGTTGAGACATTTCCCACAGACATTGGTCAACAATAGTTGGGCCAGCCCAACTGCAGCACGACAGTTGGGACTGTCCCAACTATAGTTGGTACTTATTTATGCTATAGTTGGGGCGTAACACAATCATGTAGGTCCATGATGCAATTCAAGGTCGGGTCTAGATTATGAGTATGATATGACGATTCTTACTTTGTATACGCGGCGCCAATATCAAGCACAACTGTGGTTTTTTCCACGGCCGACCCTAGTCCCTCGAAAAATGACATTCTCGTCTTCCAAATGTTAACAAATCATGCTTTATGTGCAGTGTTCGTTCATGGCTAGACAGTCATTGCTCCTAGTCAAAGATAGTATAGCGCCGCGTTGGTCCTAGTCTTGGTCCAAGACGCTGGTGCTGGCGGCATGAATTTGGTTCATAAACTCGCTGCCGCTAGGGGGCGTTATCATAATCAACCATCATGCGGCCACATTATTTTTGAGCAAATGACACATGGGTACGGACACTTTCATTTATTATTTTTATTTCTTGGGAATCACAACAAAAGAAAAAAGAGAGAAAAACATCAACATCCAAGTAGACGGCATAAAAAAGATAAAAATAAGAAACCAAACAGCTCACAAAGGAGGGCACAAAAGAAACAAAGCCTCTGGTGCCATTTGCCGGCCACTATGATTTGGGCGTACAAAAATATGGACCTCTACACCGCGGGCGTTCTTTATATACAGGGCATGACATTTGCATACAAATGGTGGTGGTCATGCGTACAATAATTGCTACACGTATACGGGTATGAGTCACGGACGTTCATCTAAACCCGTTGATTGAAGTCACGTACAAGAAATTTCTAAACTAACCAATGCAAACCCATGGAAGACTGCCATCACCTTTGATATTTTTGTCAAAAATATGAATAATATCAGTACTCCACACATTTGATTACTGCCTGATGAGGGTTATCAAAGTGATTAGCAGGAACAGACTCAACAGCTGTGATTTTAGGCAGTTTGTGTCTTTTCTGCATTTTGAACATGTAGCACATTCAACCCATCATATCATACACAAATGTTGTAGTCGTATAATTTTACAAAATCCATCTGTTTCAGGCTAGACAAACTCATCAGAAGCAGTTCAGTTTCACTGCATGAGCAGTCCCGTCCTCTGATAACTCAGTTCACATTCAGATAGTATCATTTATTCTTGAAGACCCTTATTGGACAGAAAGAAGTTAGGTTATTGTTTATCAACTTGCAAACACATCAATTCTTTAGCTTCATGTACTTTGTGATACATGCATGTTTGCTTGGCTAAAGTGGAAATTTTCTTGGCAAGAAAACCAGAAAAGGATCTCGAAAAAATGCACAGGAGTAGTTGAGGGGGTCTGTCTGGCACACTTTGACCTTTTCTTACGGCGAAATATGAACAGGTCACTAATGAGGTTGGGCTTTGGATACTGAATGACCGTAGGGAAAATTTCTGGCGAACCGCGTGGGAAGGAATGAAAATGGAATAAGTTTACAGGTGATTCTGGCAGAGTTTGACCTTTTATATAGGAAAGAAACAGTGATCTGACGAGGTAAAATATACGGGTTTGCAAACATGTTAATGAAAACAAGCATTTCATGGCAGGAATTGCTTAGAAAACTATAAACGATATGTATTTCAAAACGTTTACACTCGACACTGAACACTTCAATAGGGCAGGCAGCCAATTTTTCCTTCAAAAGAGGACATGTCTGGCAGTTGACAGGTAAATGCGTCCTTAATTCGTTAACTAAATGAGCTTAATTTCTTTTTTGGTCCCCAAAGCGGGAAACTCCATTTTCAAGATGTCTGTTATAGAATGGGTAACATGATTTGCCCATGCACAAAGCGATTTAGGCATGGAGGCATAATTTATGGTTAGGGCTTGTGGAAGCAAACACAGCGTCGTGGGTTCGAACCGAACTGCTGGCTACATGTGAATTTGAAAGCTAGTGAAAGACGAAATAAACACATCATACTCATGTACGCGATTTATACATGTACACAAAACAGCAAAACGAAAACTAGTTCTAAAAAAAAATCAGTCATTGAACAATCGAGTGAAACACCTCCTTTCGATTGAAACGTTTGGGACAGGGATGCCACAGGGTCTGCTTGAAAATACCAGGAATTTAAAACACTGACCAACGCAGCTATGTAACTGAGTGTAACTTGTTATTTGAATAATTAGAAAGGGGTTCCAGATCTTGTACAAGAATTTGCTTCGTATCTGAAATCCTCATCTTTTTTTATTATTATATTAAATTCATGTGAGTATTTTATTTAAACCTGGAAACACATTCCGGTAAACTAAACTAAACGTGAATTTTGTCCCCCTTGTTTGGCAAACAGAAATAGTTTGTTACCGTGTTTTTCGATGAATTTAGATAAGATTCTTCTGCCTTCACCAAGCCCTACGGCATAAGCTGCCAAACATCCAAACATTCCATTATTCTAGAAATAATTTATTTGGAGCGCACGAAATGATTTCGAACAAACAAAATTATTTCGAGCAATCGAAGCGATCTCGAGCAAACAAAATAAATTATTTCGAAGGAACGAAATAGTTTATTCGAGTGTACGAAATGATTTCGTGCCCACGAAATACAAACTGAAATTATTTTTGTTTTCTGAGTTTGTTTTCAACGCATGTCCCTTTAGGGGCTCCGTACTCTGAGCTTCGATGGCTTCAATTTGATTGCACCAACTGGAAAAAGAATATAGACTCAAAACCAAGAGACGATGTGGCATCCAATGCCAGCGATGATACTGTAGACTGACTGAAACAAACCCAACCTACCAGACCAAGACCCAAATCAAGTAACAGATGAATTTGGTAACTGGTACTAAGAAACCATGATCTGAGCAGGAAAAAAAAATTCAAACGAGTTTGCAAATAAATTCAAGGGAATGAACTTTTTCATGACTGAAATTGGTTGGGAAATTAAAATTTAAACTATACGTTTATCAAAACCTGTACAGTAAACTACATGTAAATTCTATATGTACTGTAGAAATATCAACAGAGCTGACCCAATAATTTTTACTTAAAATGAGACCCGGGTTAATTAATCAAAGTGAACCGTGACGTGCGGCACAGTAACAATGAAAACATTGACTGCAGAACATTGCGTTGTGCAGATCACATTAGTAGGATTCATCGATATCATGGAAACGAATGGTTGGATTGCTCTGCTGAATGAAGAAAATAGTCTACCTTGAGAAAAGTAGCTCAGGCATCCATTACTGGTGGAAAAGCTACGTGCTCAAGGCAGTCGTTATCTGCCTACGTGCCGACATTGATAACAGGGCCTATGGAAATGCAGCAAGGTGAATTGACATATCAATCTTCTATCAAACATGCTGTGTGACAAGTTGACAATTTTGTTTGGTGGGGTTCTGTTCCAGTGGATTCGCATGATAAGTGTTGATGCAATCTGCCAAACCTGTCCACAAGGTTGGACACAACATGGCTGGTCCTGCTACCAGGTTCCCCGTCCCAGCACAGATAGATTAATGTGGGTGGAGAGCCTTGCAAGGTGCAGAAACCTGGGCAGCCAGCTGACGGTGCCCGACAGCCAAGAAGAGAATGGTTTCATTTCGAACATGCGGCAGTGGGCCATCGCTCCCTCAGGGGCCAGGAACATCTGGCTTGGCTGTCTGAAAGTAGAGGGTGAGGGGTGGCTCTGTGAGGGGGAGGACCGGTGGCAGGCCCAGGCAGTCACCAACACCAACACCATTTGCTCAGTCCACGATGCCAATTTCAGCATCAAGTGGACGGAGGAAAGCTGCACCAACCGCAAGCACATCCTTTGCGAACGACGGCTGGAGAAGTGTGCCACGTCCGTGCGCTGCAAAGCAGCCGTCACTGGCGCAGACGGCCATCTCGCCCGGCCTGGATGCCTGTTGGGCCATGCGTACAAGCAAATGCCGGCATCCCACCCGCTGACGTGCTGCACCGTTTGCTACAAGGATCCCGACTGTCACTCCTTCAACCTCTCCAGGGAGACGTGCCAATTCAACAATGTCACCTTATCCGAGACTGATGCCGGAAAGTTTTTCACAGAATCGGATGACTGCATGTACTACGAATTTTGAACCAAATTTTGTAGTGCCTGGAAGCCTCAAACGCTCAAAACAAACACCCCAAGAACAGAGTGGAAATACATGTTAGACCTTCATCCAGGTGAGGCAGCTATTTTGCATTCATGGAAAGAGGATCACATAATAAATAAACCTTGAAATCCAACATAATTTATTTTAGTCACTCAGAAATCATTACCAGTCGTTGACAATGTTAAGAGCACAGCGTAAGGGTTTTTTATATCATTTCCTTGTGTACAGACACATTCTATGAAGCAAACTTTCTGTTGAATAGAAAACTTTAAAGTTGGATACTAAGCCATACCAAAACCAAGCCAAAACAGCAGCGGGCAAAGGGTTACGGATCAACGACAGTAATACTTACAACTGACGTTGCTTTTGATTGCGTTAATGAAATTATAATTTTTGTGTAAAGCATAGATTATGTACAGGCCTATTTCAAGAGACCAGAAGATTTCTGTTGAAGATAGGCTTGATTTAAATGCTACATAATAATGTACAGTAAATATCTGCTTTGGTAATCTTAAAATTTGTGTAAGCTTGTATTCTTTATTTAATGCCTCATGTGGCAAACCCTAGTTATCCAAGTGTGTTGACAAAGTGTGTAGACAAAATGAAGTCTGTAATGTGATAATGCATTAAAAATTGAATTTGGGAATTCCAAATTTTTATTTTAAACAATGTATTTTCCAGTAAACTATACATGTACAATGTAGATGATTTCAGTGTTTTTGGCTATTACCATTTCAAATTGTACATTTTATAGGATAATGCAGGATATACATGTAAGCAATTAATTCACTCTTAATACCGTCATCAGTCTAGCTTTGGCATAAAATAATTCTGCAATATTAGGTTTTTGGTTGGCGCAGTTGACCAGACTTAATAAACTTTTTAAGTTTTGCTGCCAGGTCCTGTTTGCAAAACTTTCTTTACAGTCTGTAAATCTGCCTTTGACCCTTGCGTATATCTAATAGCGTCCGCAATTCATTTCATGTAAAGTTTGAATACCGGTACATGGACTGTAAACGCCTTGTAGCGTTCCCCATTCGATAGTATTCCTAGCATTATGTGATGGGCACTTGACCGCTTGTCCTAACTACAGCCAGGCAGACCCTGTTTTCTATCCAACCGAGGTTGTCTCTCTACGGGCGAGAGTGCGCCTCCAAGAGTTTGCGACGCGTTGGCAAATCTCAACATGCGAAATCTGTCGACCTTTTCCAAACGCCCACTGGGTCGACAGATTTCGCGCATTGTGATTGGCCATAGCGTTGCAAACTCTTGGTCGCGCACTATTCTGAAACGCTCGTATGGCATTCACGGTAGTATTAATAATAAAGTGTGTGCATGTGTACGTGTCTGGTTGTTACGGGTACACGTAAACGTGCACACGAATGCGTACATGTTCCCCAACTGGAGGCAAGAGTATACGGGTCGCAGCTGCTCTGGTATTTTAACTTTCCACATTACTTTGTTGTTGTTTTAAACAGCACCTTACTTTCTGTTTTAATGCGGTGGAAATCCTGGTTAAAAAGTATGCACACAACTCCGTTATTACAGATTAACAATTTGTTATTATGGATTACCTGTACTAACACTACGAATTAGTAATTCGTAATAACGCATTAGTAATTCGTAACAACGTGTTAGTAATTCGTTTACCAAAGGTTTTTTTTCAGTGGCACGATTGGGCGTTCGTAGATGTGCGTTAATTATAGTGAGCCTGTAGATGTGCCCATCAAGAGTGCTACACATTAATAAAAAAACATACTGATTGCAAAACACTGCTCGTTGAGGTAATCTCATTATGCTTCATCGTTACCACAGAAACGAAGAGTTGGATTACCGGGCTCAATGAGGAAAAATAAGTTCCCTAGGAAAATTACTCAGGCATTCAGAAACACTATGAATGCAACAACTAGGCCTACTGATAAAAAAAAACTGATTCAACCTCTCCCTGCGCTGCGCTGCACTGCAGCCATCATCGGTGCAGACGACTGTCTTCAGGGCCAAGTCAATTCGAATAATTTACTACTCGAATATTCGACCTTCAACTCGATCGAATATCTGAATATTCGGTCTTACCGACCGGCAGTTGCTAAATCAGTTGCTATAACGTACACAATTGTGCATTATAATCACTAAAATAGCTTCTCACGTCTGTTAGCAACATTTAAGAGACGAACAATACTTCTTGCCCTGTTGAAAATTTCTCTTCCTTTTACATTTGTCCCCTAACCCCCTGGGGTGTATGTACAATCATACTGAAATCAGAGGAGTTACCACTGTTAGAAGTGAATAATTTGCTTTTTGAGTTGTTGTAAGATTTCTGTCACTTAACATTTCAATCTGCTTGAAACTAACCTCCACAGTGCAATTAATAAAACGAAAGAAAATTCTCCCTCCCTTTTCATGAATGTTGCATTCGAATATTCAAATTCGGAAAATAATATTCGCATATTCGATAATCAATTGAATTTCGGATATTCGGCCCAGCCCTCGTTGTCTCGCCAAGCCTGGATGCCTGTCGGGCCACGCCTACAAGCAAATGCCGGCGCCACAGCCGCTGACGTGCGCTGCACCGTTACAAGGATCCCAACTGTCACTCCTTCAACTTGTCCGGGGAGACGTGCCATCTCAACGATGTCACCTTGTCCTAGGTTGGTACCGGAAAGTTTTTCACAGAATAGGATGACTGCATGTATTATGAATTGTGAACCAAGTCTCTGGTGCCTGGAAGTCTCAAAATTTGCTCTAAAAAAAATTAACACACAATAAAAAGTGTGCCTGGAAGAAGGGCGTAAGCGCTTACGCACTTTTGCCTGGAAGCATGATTAATGAAAAAACAAACTTTTTCCGACAAAAGGACGTATGTATGCAACTGTTTTATTTTAAAGAAATACAAATATTTCTTCGCAAAAGTTTTAAAACGTTTTTCCCAAGTTGTTTAATAAGTTGTTAAAAGGTTGCTTTTTGTACAGCCTGTGTTGATTTTGGAGTATATTTATGCGTTTTTACTAAATAAAGAAAGTGTGGTTCTTACTCCGTTTTTTCTCTTTCTATGTTTTATTGATCATAAAAACGCAAAACATACATTACAAAGAATTCTTCCTCCCTTTTGCCGGGAACATTTTTCTGCTGTGATCATGCTTCCCAGGAAAAGGGCGTAAGCGCGCTTATACGCCCTTTGTCCAGGCGTACTAATGAATTAGCACAATTGGTGATGAAAAGGGTATTTTTGTCCCTCATCAAGGTGAGGCACTCATACCACTTTCACGCAGAGAGGCATAACTAAATAAAGAAACACTGTTTAAAGTAACCAAAGTGAGTATTGAGAAGAATGTGTCTCTGGGTGACATTTCATGAACTAGAAAGAAAATATGTAGCTGAAAATTATATTTTCGTACGCGTGACGGACGGTGTACAGTAAATAAAGGATGCCAAGTTGTGAACAGGTCATGAGCACCAACAGAGATTGATCTCTAACATAAAGATCTGCTTTCCTTACTTCGGGAAAGTAATTTTAATTGGAACTTGGAATCATGAAGCCCTATGGACACAGAAGTCTGACCTGACAGCAGCGCATCTACAGGATCCCCGGGGGCGCCTGTACGATTCTTGAGATATCCTCTCCTGCTCAGCTACGCTCATTTGGCCAAGAGTCCAAAAACTGTTCTGTAGGTTGCCCTCCGTTTGGAGGTGGTGGTGGTGGTGGGGGTAGGTAGGTATAAGGGTATTTATTCTTGTTAATAATTTGGTTTGTACTGTTTTTTAATGCTATTAAGACCATAAAACATGCTAAAGATGGAGTATGAATTTTTTTACATGGGTATGATAAATTTCCCGTGATACATTTATATTTTGAAAGACCCCAGAAAGTGCCATTACAGCGATGCAAATTGTTGCATAATTCATATTTTTCCTTGACGCCAACGCCATTTGACCTGAGCAGGAAAGGTGATAAAATAGTGATGTCAGCATAAATTATTATAAGTGCCCTTCCTCCGGTTGCGAGTTGAGATAAGGTGCTGCCACCCGGAAACAAATGTTTTAGTCTACTCGACTCTTACATACTAACATCTCATCTAATACTCTTAATCTTACATCGGACCGTTGTTGAGGAAGCTCATCAGTCACGTTACACATCAAACCTTCAGCTTCCCTTCCAGCACTTCATCGGAGGTATGGAAAAGAAGTCAGTGCACAGACATCACATGAAAGTTGAAACCCTTGGCCTAGTAGTAGTAGTATGCGCAAACTAGTTTGAAAAAAGACCTTGAGCCTTGTTCCTACTTGTCCTGCTTAGTTCTAGTTATGTAGATATATATAGTGTATTTCTGATGAACGCCGAATAGACCCTAAATATTAATGAAAATAATAATATCTCTGCTGAGTACATCATATGGAGATCTCTCCCCAAAGTGTTCCCAATCACAGTATTATTATTATTAAAGATTAGTAATGTACTGTAGCCTACATAACCTACATCTGTTGCAGTCTGTGTATGTAAATAGGACTGCATGATTTGTCACATTTGGACATGGTCGGAAATAGTAGACCCCTTGAACCTTCCGTAGGTCTTCCTTACCATTAATTGATTTCATTCACAATAGCTCCTACAAATCAAAATCCTCAGATTTCACCATCAAAAGTTTTCAACCCTACGTCAACCCTGAGATTTGTCTAGTGTGAAGAGGCCTTACATGTGCACATGTACATGTATATTATACACGCAGCAAGTTCCCACCAGAGGACCGCCTTTGTTACGTGTATATAAAAGCACATCATTTCTTATTTGTGCAGTGAGCAGGTGGAATTGAGTCCCAATGAGCTGAACCTAAATAAAACAAATGGGCCAGAGTTTTTGCATAAACATGTGTTTTACCTTCACCACTGAGTTCCCCAGCAAAATGAACAGTCACTCAGCCTTTGACAGTGTGTACATGTATATGCTTATGCTTATACAGTGTTGATTCGGATTTATGGTGACCTGACCACCAGAATGCCTAAAAAGACCATTCAGCAGCTGGACAAAGACAACAAGGCAACCGCCATCGTGTATGACTACTCCAGTGCCAAACTTGGCACCAGAAAGAGCAAAGTCAGGAGATGTAGAAGGGAAGCATTCCTGTCTTTGCTTCCATGTAGGAGGTCAACTTCTTCCCGTTTTCATACTGACAACAAAGCATTGTCACCATTAACTGCACGTAAATCAAAGAGTGCACCTGTCCAAGAATGGTAAGAGACTACACTCATAGAGACAAGTACAACAGATTTACATGAGCCTTTTCAATATATTCGTAATTATTTTTACATATTATTTGTATCAGTGCTGTTTGACAGTGAAGAGAAATTGTGGCTTAGTGGCATAATACTTGTTGCTTTTGAGAGATTTTGCGTTCTGTTTTAATGTTATTTAACAGAGCAAGTTCAACCATTATTTGATGGCCTTTCACCAATGTGCATGCGTAATACGGTGCCATTTAATCGGACCAATCAGAACTATGCATGATGCCATCACTCCCATTTTGCCATTGGTCGACATTGGCAAATTGTGGAACAAACACGGCAAAGTTAACCAGCAGTGCGAGTTTGCCCCAGGGCCTCATCCCAATAAGCCATTTGCGAGTTAAATTTGAATAAAATCTGGTACACTGAGTTCTTTAAATTCATGTGAACATAACAACTTGAATTGTCCATACTAAACCACCGTTGCTATACCTCGTGATTCAGGGCAAGCTTTTGCTTAGTTACATAAGAGACGCCTTGCAACAATACACTGTTGTCAATGGATATGAACGGCACAAAGGAACCAGTCCATTCCAGAGATGGTGGTCGCTATGCAAAAGCTTGCCCCGAATCACGAGGTATAGCAACAGTGTCTTTAGTCTGGAGAATTTAAATTGTTACGTTTCTATGCAATCAGATAACACAGTGTACCAGATTTTATTCAAATTTAACTTGCAAGTGGCTTATTGGTCAAACAGTCCAAAACGTCCATTGTTCAAGCAACACTGATCCAATTACAGACCTCCCAACATTGGCTCTCAAGAATTCAGAATCCTTCTCCCTGAAACTCGGAATTTTTCATGAAAAATCGGACTATTCTTCGTATTACCATGAACAAGTAAAAATCAGTGCTGCATTGTACAAGAGTCAAATCCGTGTCCGTGATGATGTACAGTATTGCACATACTCACTGATTCCATACAATTTTGCTTTCCACAAGAGTTTACAGCTGAAATGGTCTGCAATAAATTTCATCTCCTGAATGAGTTGATTCACTGCAAAATTCAGCGAAAAATTTACCACATGGTGCTTGCACACTTGACGTGATTGTGGTCGATTTCACAGCAGTACCTAGTCTTGGATCCAAATGTTCTTAGCTGTGGTTCCATGCAAAACCAGGTGCCACAAGATGCATAAAGTGTCAGTTACAATGTCGCTTGTCGATAGAGGGCGTTTTTGTCCATGAATGATTTTGGTATCATGGTATCAAAAGAGAGCGCTGCCATAGACGTAGCTCACACAATGTATACTGCACTGACTGTTTGGGTAAGTCAGATAATTAATTTTGGATTTTTGCCCTGCCCAACGTGTATTTTAGCATTGTATGCTCAGTGTGTGCCCCCGAAGGTTTTGGGAAAAAACCATAAGCGTACTCGGGTGGGACTCGAACCCATGACCTCCTGCTTACTAGTACAGACATCTTAACCACGCTATTTCAAGGAACAACTATTTCAAGGATGGATCCTTGAAATTGTTGTTCGCGGTACCCACTGCCACATCAGATTCGAACCAGCCAGCCGACACCGGCAATTAATTTACATATTCCCGGTGCAAATCCATCCTTGAAATAAGTTGGATAAGTCGTATTACGGTACATGCACAAGATTACACGGTTTCCAGTAATACATAGGCGTGTCACAATTGCGATTTAATGGAAACTGTAGGGACAAAATCAGGATTGCGGAAATGAAGTGAAAAGCAGAAATTTTCTGCCAAACTCGGTTGGGTTGGGAGGTCTGCAATTACATTTATCGCCAAGTATGATGGTTCCTCAAGCTTGCCCTTAGCCAAAGAACAATTACCGTGGCTCATATAACAACAACGAGGGATGGAAGTTTCAACAGAGACTTTTGGGGTCATTACTATGCGTGCTATTCTGCCGAAGAACTTGCTGAAATGCAAAGTACTTGCACTCCATTTTCTCCATTACAGTGGCTCCAGTAACGCCAAGCAGAAGCTGCAGGTCTCTGTCCAGACTCGCCCTCCATGTGGACCAAACATACTTTATTTTGAACTGGATCCAGAGACATCCGTCTCATCCTTGAAAGAGAAGATACATAGGAGTATCGGTGTTTTGCCTATGCATCAGCATCTGTACATCCGAAGAAATGTTGAGGTAATGAAGACAGTTTAAATTTAAGCTTTGCTGTCTGATCCATAGGGACGGACCAGCCAAACTACAGAGGGTGGGATTCAGCAACAGTTCCGGTGGAGCCTTTGTCATAGTGCACAGTTTTACTGTTGAAGGCAAACTGCCAACTCTTAGTTAGAGCTGTGGCAAACATTCCACCTGTCCTGCCTGTGACTTTCAGGATGTGAACGGCGCGAAGACAGCTCTTGCAAGGTTGAATTCCAAGCGACATGGGGGGAGGGGGTGTGTTTGAACATCCCTTTGCGGGTTTCCTGATGTGTCTGCATGACCCGTTCAACTGTTGATGAAATAAAGCACCAGTACGAGTACTGTCTTTGAAATGAAAGTTCAGCTCACATTGTGTGTTGTAACTACACCATGTATGCTCTAACCGTGCATTCGTTTGGACTTGTTGCTTTGTCAGCTCTGCGATTTACTTACTCTTCACGAAAATGGTGTCGACAAAAACGAAATCATCTCACTATCAACTGAAGATGAGAATCAAGATGGACCAAAAGGTAAGTGCTGAAGCTAATGATTGCTAGATTGGATTTTAGAGGAGGATTAAGTTACAGTAGATTAAGACCTTCAGATTATTTTTACATGTAGAATTAGAAATTCTAAAGGTTGACAGTAGTTCTAAGTATAATGAGGTAAAGTATAATGACAAACATTCATGCATGTTGTACATGTACAATCTCTTTCATACTTCAGTATAATTTACCTATGTAATGGACTGATCCATTAAGCCCCACCCCCATTGTCTTTCATCCAATCACAGCCATGTGCATGTACATCCAACATGTGTGCACAAAGATCCAATATGAATGCGCACATGTATGATGTGCATGGCTGCAACTTGCGGCGTGGCATGGGAGAGAAGCAAGTGTTACATGTAATTGCCCATATGTGCAATGGACAGGGCTGACTGGATCAGTCTTGTACTCGCCATCCTTGGAAGCTTTAATAAATGGCCTTTTCAGGATAGAAAGGTCAATTGTGAGAAACGTGTCCAATGATGGTCTCATGTACAGGTATTCTTGTGCTTTTCGAAGCTTTGGGACATGAACGAAAACCATGTCTTCTGGTGCTTGCTTGATACATTCTCCAAATGTAAAAATCTTCACCTCATTTCAGAATGAAATCCTGGCACTTGGAAGTGGATAAGCTAGCAAAAGTAACACCTGGGAGATGAAAAAGCAGAAATCATAACTACCAGCAAATGCACATCTGAAGTGATCCTTATCTACTCAGTTGGTGGGGAAAAAATACAAAAATCAAGATGAAGTTTCTCAGAAGCCGAAACAAGCATTGGCAAGCTTTTGGTTTGCTGATTGCCCAAAAAATCAATCAGTCCCAAAAAATAAAACTGGGTAAAGCGAGCAGGTGTAGCTGATCTTAGAAATATTCAGATTGACTCAAAGCTTTTTTTGGCCTTCTTTAACTCTCCTATGCTGAAGTCACTCTTTGGGTCATTTGGTAAACACCTCAAAGAAGCACTGCTGTGTTGTGTTGTGCACTGCACCAACAGTCCCTCACAGGAATATCAGATTGCACTTTTGTGCTGCCCAACAACTGTGCTTCACTGTTTCCTGTGCGTAATTGTGCAGTAAACCAAATGCAGTGAAGAGGACTGCACAAAAGACCCTGGGTCATTTTGTGCTGACAATCTACTGTGTACACACTGAACCTGTGCATGTTTGAGTTCCATGTAGAAAATACATGCCCACCAGTGACTGTGGACATTTGTGCACATTTGTGCTGTAAAACCAAAGGAGGATTAAACCAGATATCGCAGGATCTTTACTAACTACCTGTTTTATCCATTGAACACCCCCAACAATTCTGCACCAAAGGAACTGTTACATGAATGAATTATATTTCTTGCTTAGACTCACCTCAGTCACTGATTTCTGTTAGAACAGGTGGGCTTGTAAGACGCAACCGAGTGAAATACTCTCTTGTTAGGAATTAGGCAAGTCAAATGATCGTGGTTATAGTTCAACACATGTGGTGTCTTTGTTTGTTGTTTGGTTCATAAGCTTTCTAGGTTGTTCTGACGTATTTTCCGGCCGTAATAACCAATTTTCCAGTGGGTAAAAAAGAAAGGAAAAAAACACAGATCTTGTTCTTCTTAGAAAAGTCCTAGTAACTCTGCACACAAATGGCCTTCATCAATCAGATAAAAAACGGCAAGCGCGTTCCTCTCTTATTGAATTACATTTGGAATATTCATTGGTCTATAACATTTTCACGGTAGGAATTGATTAAATCAGTCATTAACCCAGTCCAATGTTTCTTCATTTCACCAGTGAACTGCCAATTGGGAGGTAAAGCAGAAAAAGTCCAACCAGGGAAGCCCAACGAAACAAGATCAGAGAGGGAGCAACATGGAGCAACACCACACGAGGAACAGGAACGGGGAAAGAGACAAGCTCTTGACAAAGAAAAACCTCAGACTTTCTGGTAAAGCACTGTACAATAATGGATAGCCGACTTAACATATTTGAACATATTTATGGGTTTTGCCCTTATACCAACGTATAACAGTGTGTCCTCTGTGTCAAGGAGTTCTCAAAAAATTCACAACCCATGACCTCCTACTTACAAGTGCAGACTTCTAACCAAAGGATATCTGTGGAAATATTTGAACATCTTGACCTGAACTCTTGAAAAATTTTCTTGTTCTATAAAAAGTATCAAATCTTCAGAACTTCCCAGTGGAAAGTGTTTTGAAAATAAACATGTAAAAGACTGGTGTGTGTGAAGAAAAAAATCTGAAAGATAAAAACAATGTTTCAGCAGTTACAGACGCGTCAAACAGGAGTTGCAGGTCTTCGTGCAGAATCCCCTCATCCGTGGACCAAAGACGCTCTGCTTCCGACTGGACCCAGAGATATCCATCGCATCCTTGAAGGAGATGATACACAGGAGGATTGGTGTCCAACCCCAGCATCAGTGTTTGTACACATGGAAAAATATTCGCAAATTTCAGGTACAGATATGTTTTTTTAATGTACACTCCAGCATAGAGGAATTCTGAAAACCTTGATTAGGAATTTTCAATAATCACTTAAAGGTAGTAAACACCATTGGTTTTTTGTCGTAATTTCTCTCAATTGGCTATGGTGTATAATATTCACTGCAAGTTACATTCCACTGACTTGTTTCACGTTTGAGTCAACTGCTTTGTGAAAAATTTAGAAAAACTGGGCGGCATTTTCAACGCTTAAATTGAAATCTTGTTTGAAATCCATAGATTACAGGGCGTTCCTAGTAAGTGAACATCCACGGGGTCAGGGTGGGAAACAGGCATGACAGGTTATCATTCCGTTAAAAAAGGATCAGTTTTCATTGGCTAAGAGTAATCAGTGAATTTACCTTGGACGAATGCGCCTCCTTGACAATGTAGCCTTGCAGATTCATGAAAGAACTTCATCCAGGAACACAGTTGACTCGTGTCCATGAACGAAACCAAAACGAGTAGGCCTATATAATAATACAGCTGCGTGCAATCGTGCTTAATGACCACACATTCGCGTCAGTTTACACATCGATGAAAGTTTCAGAACACCATTCTTAGTTGATTCACTAATAATTTTGACCAAAGAAGAAATTATGTCTTGAAACACGGGAGGTTTAATGTGTGGAAATCATACTTTTTGTTGATGAAAATCCCTTTCACCATTTTGCTTGGAAACAGTCACCTTATTTGGATCATGCCATTATGCTCTGGGGGTGATTTTGAATTCGCAAAGTTTTTGCATGTAGAAAATCCTTAACTTCACACGGATCCTATTTATTTTCTGCTTTACACTTTACACTAAGGATCCTGTAATTTCAGTTTACAAGAAAACTCAGTGGAAACACTCTTTTTTTCTTGAGCTGATTGTTATTGGTTGTTTTTGTCTTACCAGCTCCATGACTTGCTTACACTCAATGACTGTGGAGTTCAACAAGACGAGAATATCTCACTCCGTCTGCTAACTGATGGCCTGCCTGGCGGTGGACAAAGAGGTGAATAGTCATTGGAAACTTACTGTTACGTTGATGTGAAAAAGTTGTGGTTAGTGTACGCATTGTGATTCTAAAATTAAAAGCTTAATTGCATCTTGTTATTAATGTTGCAAGGTTACATTAATCAGTGCATTCAAACCACCATTCTTGCAAACTGTACTTACGAGGTTGAGGACTTTACAGGCTTCATCACTTAAGCCTTTCCAAAGACTGAATCTCGGCATTCAAGTTGACTTCTCTTTTTCCCTGCAGATCCCAATAATGGGGCAAAACAAGGTGTGAATAAAAAACAACAGGACAACACTGCCAGTGCACCGGCTACTTCAAAATGTACATGTACAAATGTGCCAAACCTTTCTGGTCACCCATCTGTTGGCATGTCAGAGAATCAACCAAGAACATCAAATCAACCGACCACACACTTTGCTGTCTCACAATTACCGCCACTAGGTATGCAGACATGTATGACCAATATTTAAATGTGCGCTGTACTCCCCGGTCGGAAAAAAAAAATCTGAAGCCGTGTATGCAAGAGACTGTATTGCATTTTGAAAGTTGAAGTTTCTTCTGCTGCAAAATGTAGAGTGTCTGTGAAGTTCTTCAACCAATTTTCAAATCTGAGAATAAAGAATACAAAAAATCCACAGGTCAAAAGTGTCCCGGCCCACTTTGAGTTTGATTCTTCGTGGTTTGGATCGGGTATGCAAATAACAAGGTGAATCTCTTCTGTGCCAGTCCAGCTAGACCTTTGCAGATTTCTGAGCAGGCTTCAAGAAAAGGTCAGATTAATGTGATTTTTTCTCTGTTTTGTCCAACATTTCTCTACCTAGGATGCACTGCGTCTGATGTCCAATCCCCATCTGCTGTCACTAAATGTAAAGATGCACTGAAGTCACGCTACAGAAGCAGTGGTTGTCATGTACAGCTAAATCCATGGTTGGATGAAGACAAGAGACACATAAATCACATGTACACAAGGGTACGCTTAGTAAATGCCAAGTTAATAAGAGGGAACATACTGAAATCCTATGATGATATGTTACTCCTCAGAACAAAAGAGGGTGATCTGGTCTCATTAAATGTATTAAGTGGTCCCACTGGTAGCGGAAAGACCACTCTCTTGGACAAAATAGCCTATGATTGGGCAACTGACGGTAGTGAGGTACTTAAGAGGTATGAACTGATCTTCAAGTTAAACATGCGTTACTTGGAACAGGGGTCAGACCTGGTTGATGCAGTTTTTGACCAGCTCATTGGAAAAGACAGAGATATAGGAAAAGACGATCTGTGGTCCTATATCAGGAGGAATTGTGACAAAGTCCTCGTTCTGTTGGATGGCTTTGATGAGTTTGTGACCGAAAATATGAAGAAGCCCTCTTTCGGTTCCATACTGAAAATCCTGAATAGAAGTTTGTGCAGGGGCTGCTCTGTAATTGTCGGCACCCGTCACACACACTTCCACTTACTGGTAACCAGGGAACTGCTTCAGGAACCATTCACACATGTCAAGGTCATGGGGTTCCAGGAGGAAGACATGGTGAGCGAGTATGTGCACAGATTTTACTCTGATGAACCAGACAAGGCTAAAGGGCTTCTGAAGAGGATTGAAATCTGTGACGACCTGTCCACTTTGGCAGAAAGTCCAAAGCTGCTTCTTTTGATGTGTTTACTGTGGAGAGAAGATTCCACACTTCCAGAAACAATGTCACGCTTTTATCGAAGCGTATTCACATACACTGGCAAAAGGAAAGGCTTGTTGGAAGAGGATATCTCCAGAGTCGTGATTGCACTCGGCAAGGTTGGTTTACGGGGTCTTCTCTCTCAAGGTCAAGAGCAGAGTTTTAAAGAAAGTGACTTTGAGCGGAGTGACTATGAGCTGGCTCTGAAAGCAGGTATTCTGACCAGAAAGAGAATCCCGAAGAGACTGATCCCTCACATCTTTGTGTATTTCCTGTACAGGACCTTCCAGGATTTTTGTGCAGGTACATACTTGCGAAGCCTGTTTGAATCAGGCTCAGAGGAATTTCGAAACACTCTGAATGAGATCATATCACAGGGCCCATGGGATTTCAAGTGTCTTCTGCGCTTTTGCTGTGGTGACAATGAGGCATGTACACTGGAGATACTGAAGGTATTTCAGGACAGTTACATGTATCAAGACGACTTGTCACTCGACAGTTTGGTGGGTCATTTGGCACTTGACTGTTACTTTGAAGGTCAGTGCAAGTGCTTGCCTCCTGAGGAATTCATACGTTCATTTCTGACTGACCACATTAGCATCAGAAGCCTTAACATTGACAGTGAACACTCGGTGAGATACTTTGTGCAGCGCATTGTTAAACAGACAGAGATCGATACCAAAGCTTACCTTGCTCAAGTAAAGAGAGTGGATATCAAAATGAGCGATGTATGGGATGTTGAGCCACTCGTCAGTGAGCTACCTAACTTGGTTACGTTGGATCTCTTTCAAAATGACCTGCGTTGTACAGCGGCATTGTTGTGCAAGCAGGTGGGACAGTGCAAGGCACTGCAGCACCTGCACTTGAGTTACTGCTCATTGAATGGACAGGATGTGATTTGTGTTGCTGAGGCACTGAGTGATCTACCCAGCGTGGTTACATTAAATCTTTCATGGAATGACCTGGGCGGCACAGCAGAATGGTGGTGCAAGCAGGTGGGGCAGTGCAAGGCACTGCAGAACCTGCACTTGAGTCACTGTTCGTTGAATGGACAGGACATGGTGCATGTTGCCGAGTCACTCAGCGGTCTGCCCAACTTGGTCACATTGAATCTTGCTTCTAATCCCTTGGCTGGCTCGGGAGCATGGTGGTGCAAGCAGGTGGAGCAGTGCAAGGTACTGCAACACCTGAACCTCAGTTTCTGCTCATTGAATGGACAGGACATGACACTTGTTGCTAAGTCACTCAGTGGTCTGCCCAACTTGGTCACATTGAATCTCTCTTTCAATGACCTGAGTGGTGCAGCGGCATCATTTTGGGCCGAGGTAAAGGTGTTCAAGGCCTTGCACACCCTGGAGCTCATGGAATGTGAGGAGACACAGGAGGATGAAAGGTACAGCAGTGAGTTACGGGGCAACCCTGGGACTCGTTTTACACTCATGTATCGCTGATTCTACCCGTGACCAGGTATGATTCCTCCCAACTTCCAGATCACCAAGTCAGAATCCAAGTCCCAGGCTTTGAGCCCTCCAACATATATAAGTCCAATCTTGCTCATGCTAGTCGACGATGGTTGGACTAGTGTAATCAGCTATTCGCCACCAGCCTTTCGAGTTCGGTCGCATCGTTGGTTGCCGTAAACCGTTTTTAATAGCACAGAGCAGAGAGGACCAGTTACAAGCTAAATGCCGGGAAAAAAAAGTATGTCACTTGTACATGACCATGCTCATATTTTATTTTTGCTATTTTGCCCTTCTTGCAGCCACCTTTTCTCCTCTTCGCCGAATGACCTGACAGCAGTTGTCTAGGGTCGTTCGCATTTTCAACTTCACTGCACATGCGCTAGGTACATCACAAACCACCCATGAGTTAACTAGTGGTGCTTGATCGATCTTGCCCAATGCTTCTACATCTAATATTTACACAGACATTGAGTTATTATGAATACTTGTGGACATGCACCATGTCATTACAATTTTGAAAGCATCACAAGAGTGGATTGGCAGACATTCCCAATTCAAAGTGTTTATAGTGCCATAGTAGAGAATGGATTTCTCTTTGTTGACCTTGAAGATTTTCAAATCCCAGTTCAAAATAAAAACTGGACCCAAACAAGTACAAGGTCAGAAAGGGACAATTACAACTGGTTCTTGTTTCTTTATTCCTTCCACCATAAATGAGTCAAGGGCCTCAGAAAGTGGATTTTAAAAAGCACAATTGAAGCAAATTGAGAGAGCAAAATGATGGATGTGGATATTACTAGAGAATATGTCCCACTGATGGGGTTGGTTTGGCAGTAGAAATACAACTTGACATGTGAACGAGATACTTATTTAGATTTGCATTCTAAAACCAATCAAGTCCAGTGTCTGATCCAGTGTGCTGTGGTTTCAGCAGTGAAAGCATTGAGGGACTCTGACAGCCTTTTCTATCAGAAGTTGATGGGATCCACTGCAGAATGACAGGTGAAGATGTGAAGCGATGCACTGAACACATTTCATTAGTGCTATGCTGAACGTTAGTTAGATGACTCGACTCTGTTTACTTTGTCTCTGTGCATTGTTGCTGCATTGCATTTCTCCTTGGGGAGGGAGTACCAGTCATCTACCAGCCTCTGACTGAACACAATTCTGCCTATACGCAGTGAGGTGATCTTTCCTTGATTGTGTCTCCAGATGTTTCTGTGGTTTTGTGATTTTCCTGGGGGAACAAGTCCCAGTCATCTACCAGCCTGTGACTGAACACAATTCTTCCTTTGTGTGTGTGTGTGTGTGTGTACTTGAGTATATCACTCCTCATGTGTTTGAATCATGTATGTCATATACATGCTCCCTACATCCCCCATCTCACATGGGTACAGAAGGAAGCTGTGTCATTTTCTGACAGTTGAAATGTCAAACGCTCTGGTTCGGAATTCTCAGTGTAAAAATGGTATATCGATTCTCGTTATCGTACTGCATGAAACCGCCTTGGGATTGTAGTTGGGAGTACAGTCCTTTCAGCCATGCCTCACTGTGAGGTTTTGTGGCCTTTGAAGCAGCACTGTCCATATTGAGGATTTAAAAAAGAAAAAAAAGGCAAATAATCTGTAACAATGGTGCACCGTAGAATATGCTTGATGTCTCTCGACCCTGCATTGATTTGACTGATGATACCCTTTAACAGAGGAAGAAAGAGGGAGGTAGTTGAATTAACTGATAAGTAATCTGTGAAGGATTGAGAAGCTTATCACATTATACCAGCGATTTGACTGTGACACCTTGTAACAGTTGTAATTACATGTACATGTATAGTCAGGGCTTCATAGTGTGTGATTGGGGATATCAACACTGTACAAATGTATTCAGATATACGTGTATAGAACCAGGAGTTCAAACAAGTTTGTGATAATGGAAATAATGCAGATATTGAGTTCAACTTGTGAATAAGAGAGAGCTTTATTTTTCTGTTTCATCCTATGTAGATAGTCTGACATGCAAAGAGGTGTTTGCCTTTTGATGATAAATGTAAATAATAATTCAACTATTTAATTCTAATTTGAAGGAACAAATCATCCTTTTTATTTGATATCAGTTGTTAGTACATTTGACATACATGGAGTAAAGATGATAGTTTTTTGTAACCAGAAATCAGAACCATGGAACTTGCCAGTAGTTAGTTCTCTGCAAGTCTAAATGTGTTATTTCCTATTCATAAATTGCCACCACTAAAACCAACTATAACCTACAACGTATGTACCATTGCAATCTTGTATCACAAGTCCCTGTCAGTGGAAACAAGAGCACAGCCACAAGATATATGCATCTATGTTACCTGTAGTTATTGGAAAGCTAGCGTTATTGATATAAAATGCTGTACATTAACTGAGTGCAGTAGTGCTGACAAATCTCTAGTGGTTGAAGTCATAATGTTTGTCACTTTAATGAACCTCTGCCGAACTTAGTTTCAAAAGGGACTTGAGCGACCGTTGCCACAGATTTCTGACATGTAGTGAGACAAACGTCCTCCATTTTTTGTTGGTTGGTACGGTGTACTTTGTTTTCAAATTTCTGGCAATTTCATTTGACAAAGTTTTGGTTGTATTTTGAGGTGATGATGCTGCAAGTCCAGTGAAATTAGTTTATACCAAACGTAAGAGGAAATTTTTTTTTTCACCGTCTGGCTATAAATCATCTCATTTATTTCAAAAGTTGAGGAAATGACATGCACCGCTTGTTGCCAAGTGAATGCGCTTTGAAACGATAACACAGCACTGTAACACTCCCTGAATTTTGGGGTGTAAATAACAATAATTTTACCACGTGGAAATTTCCAGGAACCAGGAGAGAGACTGATCCTACTTTCAATGCCCACTAGACCAAAAAGATGGGGTGTACCTCATTTGCATTTTTCACTCATATAATGCCAGATTAGTTTAAGAGAATGTTACATATCAATTGCAAATGTCATGTTGAACAAAGACGACAGGTGTGTAGTGTATACAAACTAAGTTTGGCATCTGCACATTGCATAAATGCATTGGTTGTACATTTAATGGGCTCACTTGTAAACTTTGAATGTGTACAAATGTATTTTGTTATGATTGATAATGTTTTCTTGTATTGGATGAACTGAAATATGACTCGACAATGTTTTGTGTGTGTGGTACTAGCACATCTCAGTGGACTCCACAATATGTTCAGACTTTGATTGGTGATTCCAAACAGCAGCGTCAATGAAATATTTCTCTTGTGAAGTTTGTGCAGAGACCATGCAGAAGTGAACCCACTCTATCATAGTGAGGCATGTTCTGATAGGTTTGATTCATTACCTCCAGAACAATACATTCTATTAATGTATTATATACAAGTATAACACTGCCTTGGTGTTTTGTTGTTGCAGATTATGCTGGAGTGTCCAACAAAGAATCAGTTTGTCTCTATTATTCTTGTGTCTCTTGATCCATGTATTACTAGTTAAAGGTTGATTGGATCAGAAATACAGAGTGTGATGATGTCACCAATATGAACAAAAAGCACACTTTTAGAATATTTTACAGGTATTAGATTTCTTCTTGACAAGAAAGCAGTCACAGATTCGTCTAGTAATGCTGAGTTGCTTAATGGCAAGCTGAGAAAGCCCTGGATCTGATACCAAATCAAAACATCTGCTGAAGTTGTACTGAACAGAGATTCATATTCCCCGGCCATATGGGATCTCAGACTTAACCGGGCGCTTAATTTGTGGCTAGCTCAACTGTGACAGTGGCCTGTAAAACCATGTCAGTTGAGACTCTCCATAACCTGACTTTGCACTCTACCGAATTGACAGTATTGTAAACAGATTGATTTGACATAGTATTTGGTATCAGTCCCGCCCCTCTTTTGTTTGTGTACTGTTTTCCGAATAATTCGATAAGTATTTCCCATTTTGCAAGGCTTGAACCTGTAGCTTAGTTTGTTGAAAATACAAACATGTTTTAAACATTCTATCATTGATTAGCTATCAAGCAAATCCTAAGTAAAATAAATTGCACATCTAATGTGAAACTTGCAGTCAACTTGAAGGAGCATTTAAAACATATGATCTGATTTTGAGAGCACCTGTTTTGAATTTTGGAATGTCATTTTTATTTGAAAGTTTCAATGTGAACGGAATCTTGGTTTTGGCATTAAAATTGCTCATGAAATTGTTACATCTTTTGTAACATGCTACTTTCATCTATAGGTTGTATCTTAGCAATAACCGTGAGTGTTTATCAGGTGCTTTATCACAGAAACATCAAAAGTGCTTTCAATAGCTTTTGTGTGTAGGTTCGTATGTTGAGTTCCATGGAGGTGGATGGGCCAATTGCCCAAAAGGAATTCATTAATACAGAAACAATGAAGTGATACAAATCGAGACAAACACAAAGATGGTTCTATGAGGAACGTCTGGGAAAGAGTTCCATGTCTCGGACAACACTAGAGACCCCTGTGCACAACCTATGACACTTCAGCCAACTTCAGGGTCTGAAAAAAAAATGCTTCGGTAATTTCTCAGATAAATTTCACTTTTGGGGACACGTCATCACTTTCTGACGGCTGTTATAGCATTTCTAACAAAAAATAGTGTCGTCCGTGTTTAATCCAAAGTGTTAGAAAAAAAAACTTTTAAAGACAAATAAGCGGACACACTGTGACTTGGACCGCATGCTTCCCGAGCTGCAGTACGTTGGTTGAAGGTACTAGGTAAGCGCGCTTGGCGTGCATTTGTGTGAATAATTAGAAATGTAACAAGCTAACCCACCAAAAATTGGAAAGAATGAAAGGACTAAGGACAAGACAATGATTTCATTGTTGTTTGGGAAACTTCATTAACGTTGGCTTGTATCTTGCTGAGCCCTGAACTTTGCTAATTTTATACTGTTCCAATGGGGCCTGCAACATCGCCCTCTCTTGACAGAGGTCAACAACCGAAACCAGGAAATAAAATACCGAGTTGCGCGCGGCTCGCCCTCTGCTCGACTAGGGCGGCAGTATCACAACTGGGCGATGGTCGCTTATAAATATTTACATAATTTCCGTGTAAAATTAAAAGCGTCACGAACAAATTTCAATTATACAATATGTGCGCATCAGACGTGGATAAGGCACTGTGTCCAGAGCCTTCTCTGTACCGAATCGCTCGGTTTTAAGAGGACAGAGAATTTCGAGCCAATTTCCTTCGCAGCGTGGCTTGAAAGTAACTTTATAGCGGCTGATTATTCAATATCTTGATGAAAATGGACTGTCAAAGGATAAATTTAATTCAGCGAAATGCGTCTCCCCGGGGCCGAATATTCTCACAAATTGTCTGTTGAATTTCCTCATTGGGTATGACCCACTTCTGGGCAGACTTTTACCGAAAGTGTGGAAGGTTTACGGTAGCTCTTTGGAAGCTAATTGTATGGCTCTGAAAAGAAACATTGTTTCAACTCCAGAATTGAAACTACTGATTCTTCTGGTTTCATTTTCCCTTTCCAAAGCATGTATAAGTCGAAAATCTAGCCCCGCTCCTCAGAAAGGTCCTGAGGTAAATAAAGATAATCCTAAAGGGTGTGGCTTCCCCCATAACCCCCCCCCCCCAGTTTTTTGGTTCTGACAAAACTGTAAGCATGGGCGTCTCCGAGAACTGAGGGATATCTCCTTTGGAGGGGAGGGGGGATCATTCAAATGAAGGAAACTGTAGCACATTTTGTTCATATTTCAATTTTTATGGAGGTGGGGAGCACTCCCTCCTATAGTCATCGACGCCATGAATGTGAAAGAAACTGGCACCCAGCAGTGGCTTATCTGGGGTGTGTAATTGCTGGAGGGCACCTAGAAGTAAAAACATTTTCAAGGGGCACTGGAAGCACGCATACGTGTACTCGATGCTCGTACCCTCGCTTCTTGGTACCCCCCCCCAAAAGCTAGGGTCCTCGAAGAAGGGGATATGATGGGTGGGGTGTATACGTTCTGGTAGTAACAGACCTAAAGGACGGTGGCCCATTCTTGTTATCTCTCTTGATGCCTCTCCATAAAATCACGGATGCCTAAGCGACGATCAGGGCAAAGTCTAGCCCGTGGGGCCGTCCATAAAGTACGACGGGGTATACGCACTGTTGGGGAGGTGTGCATGCGCACACCTTGCATGTAAGGGGAGGAGTCCATGTCAATACGTACATACAAGCACAGAAATTAAACCATTACAAGCGCCACTGGTGTAATATGTCAGAAGACAACATGGAGTACGTATGCGTACAGGGGTAGGGAGTCAGAACCACAGCGCAAGTCATGTGTAGAGTGGAAAGGGCCTGGAAAGTAAACATTTTGTGTCCACGTACATGAATTTTATGGATGGCCCACATGAGCCCATGAATGGCCCATAAGCTTTGCACAACGGGTACGCGACACACACAGCATGAACTATTCATGATGTTAGCAAAAACACAGGAACACAACCCGACAGGACTAGCGACGTCTCCTCTCGCGAATTGTTTGAGTTCTGATATGAATAATTAAATAAGTGTTGCAAAACACGCGCGTTGTATCCTCACTGTTTGCAAACACAGCCATTCAAATCGTTTCTTTTCCACTAACAATCAATTAAACACAAGGCAAATGCACGATGCTGGTGATCTTATTGAAAATTAAATTGAAAAGAAACTGAAATTGCCAACAATACTTCAAATTATGCAAAACATGATGGTCATAGTTACTGCGCTTTACCGGATTGAGCTTTTCAACATAGTACATGTACTGTTAGTTAATGGGTTATAAGTGTTGAGCCACCGGGCCAGTGCCCCTCCCCCCAAAAGTCTCTTTTATTCTCTGTGCAAGGCATCAGCTACACATAGTTTTGGTTTTAATATTACAATGTGGAAATAGCGCGCGATATTTCTATATTGCTTCCCTTTCACTTTTCCGAAAAGAAAGGAAATTTTCTCAAGTTTCCTTTTTGATGAGTCCCGGAATTTGGTTCTGGATCCGCCCCTCCACTTATGTCAAATACCGCGCAGTCCTGCGTGGTACTTACATGTATTTCGTGAAGGGATTGTGTTGAAGGCAACAATGTAACTGCCTGCCTCAAGTTGCCACAAATTTGAAATAGAATGGAGAAAGCACCCAGAGAGAAATATCGGCCAAAGGAGTGAATTTATACATGCAAAATGTATATATGTATACAGATGACAGTAACATTGTATGACAAAACTTTAACGAGACAACTATGTTGGAGTTATATGTACAGATGCATGATTAGAACTTGGACGAAATGCACCAGACCTAAAATTTCAATAGGCCTACATGTATACTTATCATTATTTACGACTTCTATATTTGAGTGCGGGTGATTAATTTTCCATTTTTGTTTTCCATGTGGACTGGGTGTTTGGACATAAGTGAAGCGGGTGTTGGCTCATAACTGGTGTCGTTTATTGCTTCCCAAGATTCGACCACGAATCGTCACATCTCTGCACCTGTCAATGTGTCAATATGTTGTGAATAGGCTTGTGACATTTTCTGGGCAAAATTAAGCACCGAGTTCACTTTATGCAGGTTTGGGGCATTTCACATCCCCTGTGGCAAGTCTTTTGGGCAAAAAAAAAAAACTTCTTGGAAAAGAAGCCGATTGTTCATATTCATGGGCATTGCGGGGGTGCTTCCCCTGGGAGAAAATGGAACAAGAAAAGAAAAGTTTGAGGGAAAGAAAATTAAACATTGGAAAAGAATGGAGGTAAGGGGAGAATTTTTAATTTTGTCATTTTCTCATTATGATAAAGCCAACGTGTCATGACGCTGATTTACGCCTGTGCTTGGCTGCGGAGCCTTCTATTAGATCATCAGCCGACCGATTCACTCGATATTTTCATCTTGAACATCCCGGATGAAGTGTAGGGACATCACCTCTGTTCATAACAGGACATCCTTCCGTTTGCTACTTGTTTGCGGCTCAACTCCATCGTGTGTACATGATCATAAGCAAACAAGACGAACAAAATACGTTTTACACGGCAACAACCACAATATGTTATATTTGAAGAGCGCCCGCTTGACCAATCACCGCAATTAGGGTCACTAAATAACACCCGCTGGAAAAATAACTAATCTGTCGCTGGTGTCAACGTGTTACACCCCTATGGATATATCTCGGCTTTCCCCGCTGAGGATACTTAAAGCTGTGCTTGGGGGAAAGAATACACCCTTTGTCTTTTTCGCTCTAAAATCGATTTTAATTCCCTGTGTGTGCTGCCACCCATGAAAATTCTGTGTGTTTTGTTTTAACTCCCCAGAAGCAGATAGAATTGGTCATGAATGTATTGTGGCCCCCTATTCACAATCCACACTGAGCCGCAGCATCAATAAGCTATTTATGGGGAAACAGGCTGATTGAATTGTTGAGGGGACTTTGTTGCTCGTGTGTGGCGGCAGCAGGAAGAAAGCAAGCCAACAATGACTGTCAACAAATAATAATACACATATTTCATTCCCTTTCAAAAGTTGGTGCATAATGCCAAAAATTATGCATAATGACAGCACTGCGTGTTTCTATAGCAGCATAAAACAACACTGTGCATGCATAATTAGGCCTATGTGCATTTTTTTTAATTTGGAGGAAGGGAAATGATGCTGCTACAGAGATATATAGCTGTTGGAAGAACATCTTTTATTTCTAATAAAAAGGGAAGATGCAGGATGAGATTCAATGACAATCGTTTTCATCCAAAGCAAGGGAATTGAATAAATTCAAATTATTCAATTGGAAGGAAGCTAAACGTGGAACTTGAAGCCTCAGCTTGTGGGACAGGAAGGTATTCAAGATTTGACAGACGGGTTAATGTACACAGACAAACCACAAATATTACTTGCGTGCCGTTCCAACACATGCACTCGGAATCATCAGAAACTCGGAGCTTCTTTTGAGTTATAGGGGCCCTCACACAAAATAAATTTTGCCCAAAAAAATTTTTAAAGTTACAGACGAATATCTGTTAAAAGCCACAAATTTATCATGACGAGTATTAGCGCTTGTCCGTTAGATCACTCGCGCATCAGTCAGAATGTTAATGCCACTGGTGCTAGATCCATTTTTCTCACGATAATCCTTGCCATCTTTCAGAGCATGCAAGACGGAGGCTTACGGTTACATTCGAGCTATGTTTATCCACTAATTCCAAGTTTCATCGAATTGAGATGAGATTATAGCAAGCCGCGATGTTCTCGAGAGGTGACGAAACATGTACGGAGGCATGGTCCATAAAGATCGTCATCAGCAGTCATGGAGATTTTAGTGTTTATATTAAGAATATTTTTTACATTAAAGGGGAAATTTCACTTTAAAAGGATGTGCAACTGACGAAATGCCGATCAGCGTTTCCAGAGTATACCCCACTTGCCCCCTGTCGTGATTTGCTTTCAATGATGATGGGCAAACCTAACTCTCAAAAGCTTTTTAAAATTCCTAAAGTACCGGCGACGTTCATGCCACAAATTAACCCGTTTTGTATAAATGAAACCTTCCCGACAAGCACAACAAATAATAAAGGGGAGATCTGAAAAGGTTTGGAGATGTTGACGTTGTTTAAATACATTTAGCTTATGATGCCAGTTTCACTCGGAAACGTGTTTTATGCAACTTTTAACTCCTCTTGAAACATATAAAATTGTGTAGCATCTCTTTTTTGGTTCAATACCCAAATGAAGAGTCCCATTTTAAAGCATCAAGAATTTTCATTTTGCCATCGAAAAATAAAGGTGACGTTGCTGTGAAGTTATTGCAGAAAGATACTGCTCAGTTTGAGCCTTTGCGATAGCAAAAAATTCCGAATTCTAGCAAATTTTATTGCAGAAATCCAGCTGTATCACCGAAGTTTCTGCCTCGGATGGCCCTACACTTTTGCTCATAATGATACAAATTCGCATTAGCATAAAAAGTACCAAATGTGCTTTAAATTACACAGCAAAACTTTACAAAAAATCAGGTTACATTGGGCACAAAGAAATATTTCTAAGAACTGCATTAAAAAAATTACACAGCATAGAAACGTCGAATGTGACTCTTCCGGGATGTCTGGCTACCCCCTTCTTCTCTTACAATCTTCCCTGCCCATCATCCTGTGGGTTCCGCATCATAAAAGAGAGAGAGGCCCTAAACCTGACTCCCAATACAGTTAATTGTGGTCAGTGCGTTATTAACGTACCTGCAATTACGGGGGAAAAGATGACGAATACCAATTTTGGTGTTACCTTCATCTGGCATGTGACCATGTATAACATCTGTTAATTAAAGTCATAATACCAAAAGCGTCATCAAACGACCGCGGGTACTATTATTTACGGGCACACTCTTTATGTGGGGGCTCTTGAAGGTCGATTATCTGCACAGCATAATTCAGCAAGGTAAAATTTGCAATACACGTCACCAGGAATCGCTTTGTTTTGATAACATATAGAACAAGGTGCGCTTGTCTGATGTAAGGAAGAGACACGCTATCAAAATGGAATAGTATGGCGAGCTTCATTGGACTTTTTCTGGCTCGTCTGTGATGTTTATTTCTGCCCTACACAGCAAAGGGCGGATCCAGATACAGCCGGGGGCAAACATTTTGGTTTCTTGGGTGGGTGCTAACAATTTTGACATTTTAATGTAATATTTTATGCCCTTTCCAAGGCGTTATAATTCTAGGGCTTTTGGCACGCTATTGGGATGAAAGGAAATGAAAAAGACCAGAGATCGCTTTTTTTAATTGTAGCCAGTCCTTTAATTAAGGGCATCTGTACCGTCCTTTTTTTAACTCACATTGTAAACTTCTTACAAGGTGTGTTGGCAGTCCAAAATAACCATTGCAGCCCCGGGAATCTTCACGTCTTAGACTGGCACGTTTTTATTTAAATTATTTTGGGGATGTGGAGAGAAAGTATGAAATCCTTACCAATTTTGGCAGTTGAAGGCGGGTGAGTTTTCTAATACGCAAGGTGTTCTAAAAGCAAGGATGTAGGTGTGTAGCTATCACAAAATACTGACCGTTTCAACATGCTGCAAACGCAAACTCAGTGCATGTACACAAATTGCGAAGGGCGTGGGTCCGCGTATACATTAAAACAATTGGTTGGTGACTTTTGCTCATTTATTTCTTAAAAGTACACAAGCGTCACGGCACCACCTACAGTGCTAAATAAAACATGAGCGTACGAGGACATTTACGACTTTGTTTAGGACAAAAGGATCTCGTATAATGCTGACTTAAGTCTTCATCCAACAGTTACATGATCACCTGTACAAGGCTCACTCACTTCCTGCATGTAATTCCGCTGTCTACAGCTGCAGCTATAGGTGCTATAAGGACATTAGGCATGTCCACAAGTACTTGAGAGTCTTTGCTCAAGGGATAAGCAGACAAGTCGGAAAATGATCTGCTATTTGCAAAAATGACGCGTGGAGACAATCTGTTTGAAATCCACTTGAAATGCCGCGTGACAGCTCTTCTGGCTGCCAAAATCACAGACGACCACAGAGTAAATACAACTTGGGGTTGATTTCGACTACTGTTTACAGTGGAACTGTAGTACCGGTGCTGTTTACGCACACGGGGATAACAAGATTGATATGTGCAACGCATGTCAGAAGGCAGATTTGTTCAGTTTAATTAAGTGCATAGAGTGTAGCTCCCCCATAATCGAAAAAAATTAGTTTAATTTCTTATATCACTCTACGTGTGTAATGGGGGGGGGGTAAAAGATTCTACATTAAATGTTCATCGAAAAAGCCACCATAATTAGTTTGATGCAACACAACTTCGCAACAAGTTCATAAATCACCGAAAAGAAAGTGACATTTTAGCAAGAACGCCTATCTATTCGTGTATCTTCAGACTTGTCCATCTGCATATAGGCCTACATGTACATGTATCGTGAAACTGTTTGAGTCGTTTCTTCACGTACACTCACTTTTGAGAAGTGTTGTAAACTCAATCGAGAACCAGTAATTTCTACGGTTTCTTTTTTAATTTCTGAAGCCATAAAACATTTTGGCTCTCACGGGACATTGGGCAGTAGAAACTTGCCCCTTTCAATAAAACCTTTGCTTTTCAAAAACGTAAAACGTGCTAGTTTTGATTAAAATTTTCTTGAAAATATTGTGGCTGTACATGTACTGAGTAATACAATGTTTCCACCGTGCACTACTAGGATTCACAAGGTTTAAATCAATCAAACATTCATGATTTGGCACCTTTACATCATTATGAAATAAGCTAGATGAACCAGACACGGTTGAACACCATTATAACAAAGTCCTTGGGAATTGACAAATTTATATGTACATGTACCTGTATTGTCATAACAACAGCCTTGTATTATCAGTCATGCAAAACGAAGAAAAAAAAGACTTGCCGTATTGTCTTAGTATAAGCAGTTTGTAGTTAACAGTGATATTGTTAACATATATTGATACGAACAGAATTCATTTTTCCAATGCAATTCAGCACAGTGTGCTTCTCTAGACCTTCTTTCAAAACGTTACACGTTTAATCGCTTGGAAATGGTGGGTTTGTGTCCCATGAACAAGCAAGCCATGCCGTCGTGATTAGTTTCCACTATAGCCACACACTGTCATTAAATTACATTGGCAAGGGAATTTTTTCTCGCAGAACGTGATTACGGTGTCATGTTGAAATGAGCTTGAAGTAAATGTCAACTCTGACCAGTCGCCAACACAACTTAACATAAAATGGACAAGGTAAAGAAAATATTATTTGAAAAACACGCAGATCCATGACACACAATGTTTAGTCAATCACAAAAACGGGTGATTTGGAAGATTTCCATCGTCACAATTTGAACATTTAGCCTTAGTGTAACATTCAAATTCTTTGTTTTTCTTTAAATAATGCTCATATAGTAGCAAATGTAACATATCAGAATATATTAGTTTCGGATTGCAATATGCAACTTATAAGCACCACGAATAGCTCAGTAAAGAAGGCATGTGAAACCGTGCCTTTAAAATTTAATACACGTTTTGCTGAAGTGTAAGAAGGAAAAATGTCAGTACACTGTATGTGAAATTAGTGCGCAAATGCAGAAGAAAACGTCAAGATTAATTACCATTGCCAAAAATAATGCCAATTAAGTTATTTGAGAAAAATCCCCAGTCGATGAAATGGAGCAGAATTTCCAGCTAGGTTTCTTGTCTGCAGTATTTGCATAAAATTGACGTCAATATTGTGAGACTGGCATATGCATTAGCATTTTGCCAACTCCCTCAGTGCTGACGATGTTTTGAAAAATGCGAAATACATGTACGCAATGTACTGTGGAATCCATTTTAGAAATACATGATCATGGAAAATTATAAGTTGTGTCTAATCGTATCCCAGTGACTTTTTTAATCACTTACTTTCCCAGTTCACCATAAAATTGAGAATCTGGAGCTCGAACTTCACGCCAGTGTACTATGCAAAGTATTCCCCACAGATCTGTTTCGGGTAAGTGCTAAGTTTGCGAATAATGTTACAGTCTGTGTTTTCTTAGTTTACACGAGGTTCAGCGGCGGGTGGTGCCAATTGGTCAGTTGTTTCCTCCTGATGACCTTCTGTGAGCCAGGTCATACACTTAATATCTGCTTGTGTGGTGTCTCGCAAGAGATGAGGCCTGTCCTGCTCCAGAGACACCTGCTTCTTCTGTTTCCGTTTCTTCTTGCTCCCTTTGGTGGACGGATGATGGGAGAGAGTGGAGAGGTTGCCTGTTGGGTCGGTAACTGATGGTGTACCCGCCTCCTCCGTTGCTGACGTCTGCCAAGGTGATGGGTCCAGGGCGCACAAGTTGTCATTCAGCCCACTTGTGAAGTCCACCAACCCTGGAACCAAATAATCCTGCTCACTTCTCCTCTCAACAGAACTCTGACGCTTGGCAAGTCGCTTCTTCGATTCCCCCCTCTGTCCATGAGTTGTCTGCTGAGTGTTCTGGGTAATTCTCAGAGCCAGACCGTTCGGTACGAATATGTCTGGCAAGGTTGTATCAGGCTCTTTTGTCTTTGGGGGCTGCTGCTGGTGATGATGATGATAATGTGAGCCGTGGTGACTGTTTTTGCTCCGAGGCGACTCAAGCTTGGCCAGTTTGTGAACGACACCGTCTGTGATATCTTCTGGATGGACTGAAGACCCACTGTGGTTCCCACTTTGGCTCCCGTCACGTTTGCGGGCGGTCACTGTGTCTGCGTTCAACGAAACCGATTTGATATCACGTAGGTTGTCGCTCTCGTCGAAATCGTCGTCGTACTCGTACTTGGCGTCCGGCGAATCCCCTCCCAATGTCCGCCGCCGTGGATTACTCATCAGGGCTGGGCAGCTCTTGGAGAGGGTCAGGCAAGGGTCCCTAGTCCTGGACGGAAGGCTCAGCGAAGTCCGCGACTTGCGGTCGTGATGTTCGGCTTTAGACTGCGACGACGAGCCGTTAATTCTCGGCAGCACGAAGCTATCAGACATGGAGGACTGGTTCACCTCGAGCCTGCTCTGGCCTTTCGGAGGTTTGGCCCGCCAACGCGTACTGAGGAACTGGGAACTCTTTGCCGTGTCTTCGTCGTCGGAACCCTCGCTGGGAGCGCAGTTATTCACCCCAGCGCATTTCCGATGGGTGCTAATCGGAGGAAGAAACACATCCTTTTGCCGGCCGTCGACGACGGGACTGTCACTAAGTTTAGACCCGTGTAACATCATCCCCGGATCTGCAGTCCCATTACCCCCTTCACAGTATGATAATAACTGCAATTTCAGCTTGTCATGTGTAGAGAATTTTTCCAACAATTGTAACACGGTTATTTCCAAGTATTTCCTCGCTCCTACGGTGCTTGGTAACTGCCAACTTAAATTAACCAAAACAACGCACTATTGGTCACTTCATGCACCTCCATGATTCTTCGCAATATCTTACGGGGGCAATAACGCCACAGTCAGGATACCAGAATAACGATTCTCCAAGATGACAGTTACGTTCCACAGGCAATGTTTTACTCCGTGTAACATATCGCGTACATGTCAGTTTCAGGCTGCGGCCGCGTGTAAGTCTCCGCTGGTGTATCACTAGAGATTTCCTCAACAGGGTGCCGGTGATTCCTCTCGCTGAAACACCTATATTACTTGCCGCAACTGCAAGATGAAAATAGCATTTCCACTATCTTAACATCGGCGAGTAAGATGAACCAGACCGCAGTCCAGTCATGTATATTTAATCAGATTGTATGGAATCCATGATCAGCTGCAGCAAATCCAAAGTCCTCGTCCATGATGACAGATTTTTTTCCTGGGATGACAGTTGTGACATCAAGCAGCCACTTCCGGTGATGTAGCAATCCTGGAGTGTGAGCTTCTAAGAGAATTGCCTATCGATGGAATTGAAGGCCAGCCCGTAATAGCGCTTCGTCCTCGGTACATCGGCTAGTCGTATGAGGCCTTCCTCCTCGAAACAAGATGCTAACTCCAGGTTGCTGCACTCTCTCCCCCGTCCCGCTGTGTCGCCTGATCGATGGGAACACCAACAACACCGTGTTACTGCCACTCTCCCATAACCTGCAATACAGACGTATTAACAGAAGAGATATCGACTCGTTACGGTAGCTCATCACCTTAACCACACACGTTCACGGAAAGCGAGGGGAGAAAGAAAACATGTAATTCGCTGGCAGTGAGCACGCACGCACATCAAATATTGATAGTCAAATGGAGATTTTGTTGACTGGCTGTCTGGGGGAGGTCGAACGCGATCGATGGCGTAAGGGGCACAGACAATGGCCTTGTTGGCGTTCTTCGGGGGCTTCTTTTCTAAGTTGCCTTTTGTCCTGTCACCAAACCGATGGCTTTTTGTCCAGCAGCGTATGGGCGGATGAATGCATGTACCCGGCAGAGCGTCAAATGACGTGAATGCCCTACCGTATACTTGTTACACAATTGGTCATGCGCGCAAACGGAGGAGTGGTAACCGATACTTACCATTTCCTAAGCTCACAGGTTTGAAATAATGCACTTGTTGGAACTTTCATTTGCCCTTCAGACTAACCTTCAGTTAATCAAGTCACAGGGCAGTTCCAGAGAGTTTTCTTTTTAATTTCGGGGGGGGGTGACTTCCCTCCCGTTTGTCACCCCGCCCCGTTAACCCCTTATAATCTGGGAAAATAGGTTGTTCCGCAATGCTGGATGGGCCTTAATGCCCATGGCTTAAAATTTACGTTTACGATAATTCATTGTCATTATTACACTAGTTTCAGATCTCAAATGTCTTGAATAGTTGCGTGTTAAATCAAATTAAATACAGGCGATTCAAAATAGTGCGCCTCCAACAGTTTGCAACGAGTTGACCAACACAGTGCGCGAAATTTGTCGACCCAATAGAGCCTGAAAGTTAGGTAATATCGCCGGACGTTAAGAAAATTCGGGGTTTTTTTTACCCATCTCCGTGTGACTTTTCCTAAATATTACTTGAGGAAGACAAAAGTAAAATTCCAACATGAGTATTTCATGGGATGGTTTCAGTTAGGAGTTAACTTCCGGTTCCATGGTTCCACATAAACGGCGATCAATACACGTAACCCTACGCGCAGTGCACGTGTGCAGTGGGCGTGGTCTAAACTGAAGTGACGTCACACTTACGAACCGGATTGTGAATGGACCGTATTATTGAAAATATCTCTTTCCATGTGATAAAAGTTGATGATGGTGGTGGTATATGAAGTTGGTGGTGATGATAATCGTACAGACCTGCTGGCGATTGCCAGGCAATAAAAATAAGATAATGTAGTTATGATTGTTACAGAAATAACAATTGACCTTTAAAATATTTCCGAGTGTTAATTTGCTTCTTTTGCACTGAAATCCAAATTTGTTGATGTTCAAAGGGGCAATGAAGCTTTGGGAGCAAGGGTTCATATTGCAAGGATGTCAAATGGTGAGAATGAAAATGGAATGGCATTATTTAGCTGATGAACACAAAAAAATGGTAACCGCAGAAAACAGCTTCGTTACCATGTCAGCTTTCATGTCGCCCTCCACCTCGGTTTTATTTTCGCTGCTGTGAACTTTTCTTTTTCTGGTAAAAAGCACGGCACCGTGGAAATGAGCCTTCCAGTTGGTCTTAATTAAGTCACACAAAAAGTTTCTTGTTCCAAAGCGACCAAAACAACGTGCCAGACAGCGCACTCAACTCGATAGCCATTTCGTTGTTTCCGCGCCACACTCGGACCCTAGTGCTCCGACATTACCGCAGAAGCTGATCCTGATAAGATCACCGCAGCTAACACCTGCTCATAAGCGTCGACAGTCACGTTTCTTTGCCTTCCGTAATGACTTCAAATACATGTAGTTCTAGTAAGGTCAACGCTGAATTTCGCACTTTTCCACTCGCTTGCTAGAACATAGGCCTACGTAAAAACGACATATTTTTTAGGCATATGCCTAGCTGTATCTATGTTGAAAATGCGGTTCTCCTATGTTACTGTTTTCCCTGTGCTGTGCGGATGAAGAAGGCTATATTAGGTCCCGTACCCCGTTTTGATGCCTTTGGATAAAGGATAAACTTCAAAGAAAAGTGTGCATACGGTTTACAGTAGTTTTTTAAGAATCTGCATCATTGTCAGGATTCAATTTCATTCAATGACGGAAGAGGGCGCGCAAAATGGCGTGTGTTTTTTTCTTGCTTGTGAACATGTCTCTCTTGAAATCTGTTAAATTACAAGTTAAAAGTCGGAGGAACAGGGACCGTGACAAGGTATACGGTATCCCATTGAAGAAAACAAACTTGATAGGGTAAGGGATATAGAGATAAAACAGACGTCGAGGGAGCAACGACAGACCCTGAACATACCAGCCATCTCGGTGATTCGTGTTTTTTGTTCCACTCTGATTCACTCTCAGTGCCAGTGAATTAATAAAAACGGTCAAGATTACCCCTGCTCATACAGGGTCTCTTAAAGCCATTTCTTTGAAAAATAATTGGCATTAACACTTCGTTTACTTATCTTCTGTACACGTCTATAAAACACGTCTATATAATGTTCACACACGCGAAAATCTTACATGTTGGGTAACGTTTGAACGATGCATTTATTTAGGTCTAAATTCTATTATCAAGAACAACTGATGAATTACTCTGTGTTGGTGGACTTGGCTTTTCTCGTTAATACGGCTGTTTCACAATAGTGCGCCACCAAGAGTTTGCAACGCGTTGGCCAATCACAGTGCGCGAAATTGGTCGACCCAATGCGCGTTTGGAAAGAGTCAACAAATTTTGCGCATTATGACTGGCCAACGTGTTGCAAACTCTTAACGGCGTGCTATTGTGGATCCGGCCCGTATTGGACCGTACATTTCGCAAAAAATATTACAAAGCTTGTATGAAGCCTATACATTTGTTGAACAGTGTTCGTCCATCTTTTTGGCATCGTGGTCAAATGGAAATGGCACACGCAGCGCCTTTATCTTAGCAGGTGTGAAATTAATGTTTGCGGACTTATTATACATGCAGTTTTCAAGAAATCAGGCATCCCGCTGAATCGATCTTCAAATTGATTCAAAATTACCAACACTATGGGCCCCGAACTGGACCAGGAGAGGGTGCAAGTTTCCTGGCAACGAAGGCTCCTTTGGTCACAACTGCACATCGCTGGTTCACGAACGACTATGAAACGCAGGCGTTCCAGTCGCTACCAACAAAATGAACACTCCCGACCAACATGGCTGTTTTCAAACGATCGACCGTGTTATTTTGGTTGTTCCCACCGTTCCTCTTGTGTTGATAAAATTTTGTCTGACAGTTCAACATTCCAATCACAGATTTAGCCAATTCTTGCTACATTGCTCTTTCCTAAACTATTTTTAAATCGACAATTTCACGGCGAAATACTCACCTTCTCCCATACATCAAGTCAATAACTCAGTGCGTCAGCCTCTGTCGATTAACCCAAGTGTTTTAAACCCCTCATAAGGCTGGAAATGTTGACCAACTGTCTCGTTTTTCTTGAAACAAAGCCGACCACACCTCACTAGTATAGATTACTTTTATTACTAGTAGTTTGCCAAGTTGTCACCCTACACGCAGTAGGGGTCTGTTCTCGTGAGCAAGGTGGCTGAAGAGGAAACCGGCCCAGCCACCTTAATGGCCCCATTTACAGCTACAACTTGGCGTAAATGTGCGGCGACCTTTAGATACCTATACGATTACAGTATAGATATCATTTTTGTATTTGCGAAACGTGATTTATGACTGCTGAACTGAAATCCCTGATAATCTCGAATATCCACATTCCAGTATCGTCATGGAATGGGTAGACATGTTCTAACAACTTGATTTCATCATTCTAACCGTGGACAAACATTAGGACACTGATGTCAGATAACGAAATCTGGTAGCTAGTGTACTCCACCGACTTCAGCCTGACAAGGTTCTCTCTCTCTCTATATATATATATACAGCGAGGTTTTCTACATTCACGTTTAGGCTTCTTTCACATCACATTGTACTTTGCCACAACTGATAATACCGGTAAAACATGCGTCTGTGGGAAACACACGAAGTCAGAGCTTTTGAGCTTCCATTGTGCTCATCATTTCCTGCAATAGCTATACTTGGACCTACGAGGCTGGAGTGCGATACCTGCACCTCCAAAGCGTCCTAGGCGCGGGCATTTTTGCATAGGCGTGGTATGTTTGTAGATAAGGCAGAAATGAATGGCAAAATTATACGTATAAGTGTAAAAAAACCTTATTATGTAAATGTACTTTTCGTTTAATACTTCTGAAATTTTGAGCTTCTCAGTAGATGTCCATATATGTTCACTTCTTAATAACCCTTAAGCCAAACCAATCAGACCCAATCCAACCTAACTCTGCTGACTCAGCCGCTGCATGGTTGAACTGGGCGGCGCCGGCGGAGGAGGGAGGGCGGGTAACCTACAGCAAGTAATTATAGACTTAGCAAGAACATAGTGTGGTTGTACGATTTTCATTTGCGCCTAACAAAGTAAAATCTATTCTTCATTCTGACTGATCGATAAACCGACTGACTGACAACTGGCCCAGCCAAGCCCTGATTTTTTTTAGTGCAAGCATAACACTGGAAGCTATACCCTTTGCACGAGCACTTGACGCAAAAGAAAAAAAGCGCTCAGACTTTAAACACTTGTTTGTACCCACATTATGAAAAAAAATCATATTTCATACCGAGATGTGTTTAGGATTTTGTTAAAATGGACAAAACATTTCCAGGATGTTCGTTATTTAACTTTCTGAAATCTGCTGGGCATTTAAAACACACCCTTAGTCTTACTACGAATTTCACTAATTATATATATCTGGGTTAAACGTGATGAAAAGTGGGTACAAAAAGTGTTTAGGAATGTGCTTTAATCTCTACGCACTTTTTATTTAAACAAAAAATATATGAACTCAAGATTCTGTACAATATGGTACATCACAAGAAATCAACATGCTTGGGTGCAACCTCCAATCTCTTACCTCAGCCCGCATATGCGTCATTACCGGCTCTGACGTTACAAAATAGGTATTCTTTCCTTGCCGACAAATTGAGCTGAGCTGACATCCTGCACCAACCTTTCTTACTGCCCGATTATTGCTCACAGTTCCTCCGGTGGCGAAGGTCTCGATCACGCGCAAACGCTACATTGTTAGTACATAGCATCTTTTCAAGCAGAATTGCAGATTGACGTCATGGTGATGCCAATCAAGCTGTCTTTCAATCGGACTAGAGAGGGGGCAGTGTTCCGTACGTCTACTTTATGAATGTAAATTGATGGCCACCTGCGGAATTCGTTACCGTCAAAGTTATTTTGTCATGATCATAATAATTTTCCCCGTTCATTATGGCTAAATACCCAAAATAAATACCCAAAATATATACAGATATTTTTACATATTCAAAACTTTGAAAAGGCTGTCTTAAAAAAAAAATTGTTTTTTTGTATAATTATAGACCCTCCGGCTTGAAAAATTCTTGTTATGGAAACAAATTGGAGGTCGATTGTTTGGAGTATTTTCTTCAGTTCTGACCATAAACGTTTAGAGACGAGTTTAGAAAGATGTTTCGAAACATGGCTTTGGAGGGACCGCTGTCATGAATTTCTAATTGTCATCACGAAACGGCATCACAACGTTTAGACGTCAACGGTTGCCTTGAAGGGACATTTTCGTCCTGAATTTTGCGTTATAGAAAAGAAAATCCGAAAAAGGCTTCCAGAAAATTACATGGTCGACCGTGAGGTCTTTACTGAGAGCATTAACAATTACCTTCGGTCGCCGACGTGCGACGTCGGTCGACTGTGGTCTGAACGGCCAGGGCCTTTCTCCAAATTTCGGCTGACACCACAAATATTTTGAAACGTTCACTGTTGAAAGCAATTGAAAATGTTTGCAAAGGTTAAAATTTCATTCGAAAGTTTGATAACTAGCTGTCGTAGAAAATGGACCTGTACCAAGTCAGGTAGACGGTGTCACTCAGAGAGGACAATGAAAGTGACTCGTAAAAATGACTAAGCCTAAAACCAAAAATGGAAACGAACCGATATGGGCCTAATTTGAGAAACCCATCTACCGGAAGGTCAGCTTTGCAAATAAAAAACAAACCATAAGCAAAAGTGCACATCGCACACCTTTTCCTTCACACGTCTTTGCAGTAAAGGACGAAAATCATAGAAACAGACACCGTAAAATAAATCACGGTATATGGAAGTAACACAATACCAACCCGTTGTCAACTGGAGCAGGTCAATGCGACTGTTGGGCGATTAGTAAGGCACTCACCTCAAACCAGGGACATGATGGATGTATCGTGTGAGGAGTCTTGGTCCAAATTCGTCCTTTCACATTGCAGCAGCTTTCACCTTGTGATACAGTTGCACTTGGTCGATATACACTTCGTCAACAGGCTTATGGTAGGCGGCCGACCTTACAAAAGGCAATAATGTGTAACTCATGGCAATGTCTGGCTCTCCCACGAAGGCGCAGGTTGAATTTCAGAAGGAAATCGTTCCGATTTGGTGATCACGGCTGGCTGATAGCAAGTTCAACAATATGCCTTACACCATACCTCTGCTTTTATTATAAATGTGCTTCTGTGCAATCAGCTTAGCCTATCTTGGGTGCCGCGGACCATTGTGAATACTTAAAGGGACCATGTAAGGCACTTTTGGTTTAGCTATTTTAAATATATCTTTTTTTTCCCGTACAACTAAAAAATTTCAATATCCATGAGCAGAACTGTAATGCCACGGTCATCCCAAGTAGAAAATCTAACTTGCCTTGATTTCATACGCAAAACTATTGGAATTTCAGATTTTCTATTCTAAAGTTACTCTTTTTCAGTAATTTATCAGCGAGTAAGTGCATGGCAATAAGCTAAACGAACAACTCTTTTCCCAAATATGTTTTCAATTACCAAATTTTTGGTTCATAATTTGAACAGAAAACATGTAAACTGAACAGTGTCTGCCCCGATTGGCATCACGGCAACAACGCCCTCAGTTGTCCAGCAGACACGGTTCAAGAGCCAATTTGTTGGGGGGGGGCTAGACCCTTCGAACCTTTAAACCTTCACCACTGCTCTTCCAATTTTTGCATTTTTTTCGGGGGGGAGGGGGCTCGAAAAAAGTTTGGAAGGGGAGCTAAAAGCCTCCCTCGAGCCCTCCGTAGAACTGCGTCTATTGTTGTCCATAAATGCACGGACAATTTTACGTTCTAAAAGTACATTTTTCAATGCACTTAATCCCAAAAGGAGGTCAAATAGTTTTCATACACTGAAGAAGAGATAAAGAAGCCAAAAAAATGTGTGCTGCAGATAAATTTATCTCATCCCATGAGACGGGCCTTCCCATTTATTTGCCATTCATCTGCGTGTTTGATGAGGAGTCAGATGCAGACGAGAGACATTCCAAGACGTCCGTGTAAAGGTGGGCGGCGAGGAGAGCCACCCTGACTCCCCAAAATATGTAAATGAATTTTCTGAGACTGGAAAGTGTGCTTTGTATTTCATGTCCGAAGTGACAGATCAGGTTAGATAGTGACAGATCATCATAATTATATGCACACGCCTTCATTTTTTCACCCCCTTCCTAAAAGATCCATAACGTGGAAAACCTTCCTTTTCAACGTGTTTAGCACCATAAACCCGGTCTGTCCCTTTGGAAATGAAACTAATTAGAAGAATTTCTTTATTCTTTATTCAAAATCCGCCTCAATTTTTCTCACCACGAAAAATTGGGGAATATGATTCAATAGATCATCCTTCCCCGGTCAAAAAAGTGAGAAATATATGCTCCCATCCCCGGGGGATTTACGCCCCTGCTCATCAATTTAGCTCACCTTGGACATCTCTTCTGCTATCCACCTCGAGCAGAAACGCCCCCTTGGAAAGAGCCACTTTGGTCGGCAGTTTTCATTTTGCTAGTAGCGATGCGACTGCAACGCTTGGGTTTCCTAGTCGTTCGTGGACCAGCAAAGCGCAGTTAGTACCAAAGGAGCCTCCGTCGCTGAGGAAATCGGGCCCCTTTTTGATCCCGAAGATTTTATTTACCATGTAGTTGACAAACAAAATGGCTAGCCGGCCGTTGATACAACAAACGCACTGAAGTAAAGCGGTGTGCAAAATTATTTGAACACTTGACGTAGGCCTATTAAGTACTTACAGTAACTTGCTGGTGACGAAATGGCAATCAATATACCCATCAAATGTTTCGTATACGTATGCAAATTATTTTAACACTTTTCATAAGCGAGAATGAAGTTGCTAGTACTGGAAAAAAAAACAGTTATGTAATGTTTTCCATTTTTGACGCATTATCCAGACAACTCTAGTAACCAGCTATTCGTACACCCCTTAATCAATATTCTGCAGTTTTTTGTTTTGTTTTGGTCCAAATCAATTGTAATACTCTTTGCATGCATTAGTTGATATTTGAAGCTCTTCATGGTGGTACTGGCAAGTAGAGATTATACTGTAGGTCTGTGATAGCATCGTGCAAAAATACGGAAACGTATTACAGCCACGCATATAATTCTTTTCAAGTACGTACGTACGTGACAGTTTCACTTACGTACGTGATAGTTTTCACGTACGTACGGACTCAAATCCACCAAAACCAGACCGGGGGTGTGCGTGCAAGTTACACGTGACAACGGTGTGTCAACCTAAACGGACGTAAAAACTATCACGGCTTTGAGTACTCACCGGTTCCTCTCAGAACCACACCTTTTCTGAAGAGATAATTTCATTGGTGTACCTGCAAACCTACAGCTTAAGTCTGAACAGTAAGTTGGAACGAAACGGCAAGTGTGCATACGCAGAATGTCGAGTGTTCAAATAATTTTGCAAATGTATATTGCATTCAAGCACTATAATGCTGAAAATAACAACATTTTACGGATATATATGCTGTAATGATTGCCATTTCATCACGGGGAACTAAAATACATGTACGTGTACACTGTGCCTGAAATATGACGTGTTCAAATAATTTTGCACACTACTGTTTGTCATCATAATTCACAAAGAGTTAACAAATCTCACGCTATTACAAAATGTACTTCGGGTTGGGAAGATAATAATTTTGATTAACAGATTTTAGCTCTTAAGGGTAACTGCAACAAAACATCACGCAAGCTAATAAACACTACAACCAAATACCAGTTGGAAATATCCCCACTTCAACACTTATGGAGTAACTGCGCATTTTGAGGCAAAACTAGTTTAAAAACGTACATGACGAACTTTCTGGAAACTGACTGCCCCAAACGACGAGAGAAATGTATAGCCGCGCTGTCCCGGCAACTTTAAAATGCAGAAATGGAACTCCTCTCAAATTAAGCCCATATTTACCAGGCATGAGCTCTTGTGTATCAAATGGTATGCTGAACGAACTCATTTAATACAGGGTATTATATTTTTGTCAATCTCTGACAATTTTGGGATCGAGAAATGTGAAAATAATTTCCGACATTGAAGCAGTAGCTCATATCAGCTCATTTCCGTTGGCTCCCTCTCTGGCTCCTCGTTAGAAAGGTTTCAAAAGGAACATGTGCAGCCTGTATAGAACCTACCACTTCCCATGCAGAGCTTAACTAATTGCTGGAAATGCTTTGCTGCTGAGGTTTAATGGACTGAAATTCTCTCTCAGATAGTTAACAATGTCCATATCACATGACTCGGAAATCATTTCAATATTATAGGGGCACTACACTATTTTGATGCGCTGATGAGGAGGATCAGCTGCTCTTTTAAGGGTTTTCAGGCGCAACATTAAAGGTAGAAATAAATATGACGAGTTTCATTTTAAAATCTTTGAATGTTCTCTTAATGTTGGACCTTTGGTGCGTTTATATGAGGACGATCAAATGACCATGTGGGTTTTCGGGTGCAACATTAGGAAAAAATTAAATTACGAGTAAGATGACTTGTTCCGTCTGAAGATGTTCTCTTTTTGAAGGTCTATAACTATTCCCTTTTCTTGGCGGGGAGTTGGGTTGCTTGTTAAGTTTCAGGAGCCAAAATTTAGGCCCTAAAAAGCCCCCCCCTCAAAAAAGGGTACAAATTATAAGAGTTTATCGAAAAGAAAACTGTTATGAAGATATATTATTCATCATGCGATTTTCCTGCAGAAGCAAGAACTATTAGGAATTAATACGGTTGACCATGCACCTACGGAAGCGTATAAGTGCCACTTGCAATTTTTTTCGAGTTATTACCGGTATCTCGCCGCGGCGAGATAATAACTCGAAAAAATTGCAAAGTGGCCCTTATACGCTTCCGTTTTATGCACAAATCCCCAACCGAGATTTTTTTCACCTCATCTTAAAATGTATGAAATCCCAGCGGATTTTAATGCTATGCATTTCAAATTACTCCATTTAAAGTCGAAATAAATCCTGTTCGTAGAAATTTAACTGCCTGGGATTAGTTGGAACATCGAGCTACTTTATATGCAAATAAAACCAGTTCTAATAAGCCCATGAAATCCGCATGCATTACAAAAAGCAGAGCTCTGAAACAAGAGTTTCTCCGACTTGGAGAGTCTGAGTTAGAGAACTTTGAGCAGCCAAATTTTAAGTTTTCTCATTTGGCAGCAGAGTGGAGCGATGTCGTGTTAGCAGTGTCCCCCGCATGGCAATGTGTAAATGAGAACAGTGCCTGCGTCGTAAAGGGGAGAATGGCACAAAATAGTACTGTATAAGGTTGGTCATTCGCATTACGTGTAAATACAATATACATGTTCTGAGGACAATTTATCATTGTTATTAATGATGCCACAATCTAATCTTACCATGCCACGCAATCTTATCATTGTCCTAGTCGTTGGTTTAATTGTTTATTTTTGTCCGTATGGGTGTTTGAGCTTAACTCGTGATGGCAATTCCAGCCAAATTTATGTTGTTATTATGTGCAGCTAGAGACAGAACGACTGTGTTGCCTTGCCATTCCAACGGATTACTGTGATTCTCATTTTAGCTGCACAATTACTATTACATCTTTGGCACAATGTGCACTCTCGGTTGACCCGTCCTCGCGCGTTCCGTATAGTGTTCACAGAGCACACTACAGACCGAAGGCAGTGGACACCAAGGGCTTGAAGTCAGCTTGTCAAGTTGATATTGCTGCAGTTGGAGCCCTTTTTCACACTCTGAAAACTCCCGGTTCAGACTGACCAGGGAAAAGGGTAAAACGGTCCAGGGCGGGATAATTTTTGATAAGGTAAATTGCCAGGCCCTACAGGTCAATTTGACTCCGGTTTTTAGGGGGGTATGAACCTCAGAGGAAACGAGGGTTAGCTTGCCTTACACCTATTGCTTTCAGTACAGATGACCGACACATTGTTGAAGATGACTTTTGAAGATGCGCGAGGTTTGGTGAGCGAACTGTCAGCTAAACGCTTGTATTACATTATCAAGTAATATCAACGTAATGACATTCTTGCCAGATTTTTCCTGGTCTGTTCAGCAGATGGAAATATGATGAATATTAAACGGGGGGAGTATATAGCCCATAAGTTCTAAAATGGGCCATAAACAATAAGGTGGAAGACAAAATATAACATAGAATTCAAACGGTGTTTGTTCAAATAAAAATGCAACGAATCGAATATTTCAAAAGCCCAAACCCCCCAGAGATACATGTAGTAGGCCTATACTAAGTAGTGAGAGCTTAACTCTCACCGTGCTCCTGCCGCCAACAACAACTTTGGGAACCATAAAGAGTGCTGTGTTTTTCACGTTCGATAACATCACCATTATTTATGACTTACGTGTATACGATACATGTAGTGCCCAGTCACTTTCAAATGTGCACTTGTTTGGAAAATCTTGATTATTGGGGATCCTTTGGCATGTAATCTTGTAAATTCAAACTACCGTATAGGAGGCGTTCTACGCCTGCAACCCCAACGAAAAAGAGACACCCGGCAGCAGCCATGCTGTAAGCAAGTCCCAAGGCTCCACATATGCACCACAGTAAATGCAGCGGGCCAGTTGTTCTAAACCGCGAATCCGTACCACAGCAAGTGATCTCCACAGAAACGCAGTCCGTCAAGGTTCAGACGTCTGTAACCCAGCCGGTTGACCACACGGAAGGGTACTGTCCACTAATTCAAGCTCATTGAAAACAGTGTAAAATCAGCATTATCCAGGGCCCAGTAACATAGTATAAGATTTCAACATCCCTGAGATTTCTGAAATAACGCAAATTTAATTTTTTCCTGGTTCCTAATCTTTCAATTTCTTTTTCACTTTTTTTTGGTGGGTAACCAATTATATTTTTAATTAGGCCTATTCCCACAAAACAAAATCACCCCCGGAGGTGATTTTTCCGAAGTCTGCTTGCAGCCATTTGTCAAGCGGCAACCCTCAACTTTCGGGCACATATACCATTTTTCAACTGTATGATTTTCAGATTCTGCTCTCAGATGGAAGCCCAAAGAAGGGAGTCAATTTCATTTCAAAACACGGCCCCTGCTCGGAGCGGATAGGAAAGAACATGCCTCGCTATCCGCCTCGAGCAGAAGCACCCCCTCATCGGTTGAAAAGAGCCTCGTTGGTTGAGAGTGTTCCTTTTTTTTGGCAGCAATGGGACTGTGAAGCGTGCATTACCTCGTCGTTCGTGAACCAGTTCCGACCGAAGAAGCCTCCGTTGCTAAGAAAAAAGCGCCCTCTCTTGGTCCACCTTGAAGCCCATTAGCACGAGTGGGTCCGGATTCATGAAATTGTTCAGTCGTGAGCTGGGTTGCAGCAGAGAGGAATACGAACACTTATTCCTCCATGGTTGCACATTAGGCCTATTTTTTTGTATCTCAGGACCGTGTCAAAAAGCATTTAGGGTAGGCCTACGACTTCCAAACAATAACATTTCATTATTCACAGGAATAATTTGAGGTAATTTAGCTGCACTTCAAGTCTTCAGTAAGTGTACGCTACCGCGTTTATCAGACAGAAATTATAAGCAAAGCGTTCTCTCCGAATGAGTACTATAGACCCTTGCTGAGGATTTATTAAAGTGTGGTGATCATCTGCCAAAATTAAAAGCACCATAAAAAAATGGTAATATCCTTTTAGTTCGCAGCCCGCGTAAAGGGCCATGTATTTTCCCCCAGTTTCATGAAGCATGGGCCTACATACTAGCCCAGACCTACTCTTTCCACCTCTACTCCGCATCCGTCACATGCTGAAGCTGTTTACCTCCACGTTTAGGCCTACTAAACTAATAGGAAAACCGATTATTTGTTATCATCATTCTAAACATTTTTGAAACTAGTTTAGATATATTGCTTCAGCCCCCTCTTCTAACGAACGATTTGGCAGACTTGCGAAAATGAGAGAGAAGGCACAAATGACTGGAATTCTTTTTCATTTTGAAATTAAAGCGCCAACATCATTGATAGACTGCTCGCCACCTTTTAATGTTGCCATAAGGATAAAGCATACGCCTGGGTACCATTTTAATGGGTATTTGGGAACTAGTACCTTGCATTCCCTAAAGCTACTTTTCATAATTAGTTTCGGGCGTATATTCTGGTAGCCATGCTAACAATAGCGCCGGTCGCACTAGCACTCCAAAGTTCGAGTCCTCATCAACACTCAGCACTTTTGGAAGCGGAAATCGGCTCGCACGGATGTGACTGTTGGCATAATCATGGGATCTCGAACATCGAGTTTGCTTCAAGCGGAGGAAATTGAGGAAATCCAAAAAGAAACAGGGTGTAAGTCAATGTTAATAAGTTAGGGTTAAGCAGATGCGGGCATTGCAGAACTCCTGGTACTCGTCGTAGGCCTTAGCCTAGACCCGTAAACAGGGCCCAACGAATACTCCTCCGTCGTATACTGGGCCTTGTCCCGTTTAATAGGGATTTCTTTCGAAAACGTTATCCGGGACATCCGGGGGGCATAATTAAACATCCGCTTAATTTTATGAGCTGAAATTGCACCGGTATGTTCACTACTTACGCTGTAAAAAATCCACTAGGTTGCTAATTGTAGAAAACTTGCCTTTTCCTCGTTTGGAGGAAAAAATGTTGCCTTTTTTCTACTCCATACGAATTTTCGCCTGACTTGTACATTACACAGACTCCTTTGTATGATTAAGTGATGGTACCCTGTACGAGAGCCTGTCTAGTTTGCACCCAGACTTCTAGCCCCACCAGTGTGGCACAGACTCTCACTCCCGATCCATCCTTAGCCACACATCCGTATGCGCAATTTCGTGTCGGCGTATTGAACATTTCGGCGCACCCACTTATCATCATGGGCGCAATTTCTTTTGCACACGAACATGATTCTTGACCTTTCCACTTTCTAAAAACCATTTATTGAATGATTTCACTCACGTTATTCAAGTATTTTCCTGTCTTTTTGCCTTTATCCATTCAATCTAACAGGTTCGCTCTCACAGTCGCCATCTTTAAAATAAGGTCATTGAAGAGTACGACACTTGACCCCTCATCGTCTCGACGGTGTGCAAAAGAAATTGCGTCCACGATGATAAGTGGGTGCGCCGAAATATTCAATATGCCGACACGAAATTACGTATACGGATGTGTGGCTCATCATCTCGATGGCTGTTCCATGTCAAAATATATAATACACGGACTGAGCGATAAGATACTACATGTACCAATGGGCTCTTCCAAAACTTGGGCAGCAGTTTAGATATGTCGTCGAGACGATGAGGGGTCAAGTGATGTAATGTTCAACGACCTTATTTTAAAGATGGCGACTGTGAGAGCGAGCCAGTTATATTGAATGGATAATGGCAAAAAGACTGGAAAAGACCTGAAAAACGTGAGTGAAATCATTCAATAAATGGTTTTTAGAAAGCGGAAAGGTCAAGGATCTTGTCAGTGTGCAAAAGAAATTGCACCCACAATGATAAGTGGGTGCGGCAAAAATTTTCAGTACGCTGACACGAAATTGCGTATACCAATGTGTGGCTAAGGATGGAGCGGGAGTGAGAGTCCGTGCCAGTCCGTAGGCCTAAGCCTACTCCGAGAACTTTGAGTCATTGCTCCGTCACGTCCATGTGGTTATCGTGGTGTGACTCAGAGGTGATGCCATTTCTATAAGTACTATATATAATGCTGTGTTTTTAAATCCAGTTTTGTAGTGAAGATCCTTTAAGGCAAACTCCGCTTTTTCAACCAAATTTTCCTGTGAGCATAGTGAGAGCCTACTCCCCTCTTAACACGCCAGAATGTGAGTTTCAGACCATAAGACTGGGTATCCACTGAAAAATCTGACATTTTTACTCACCAGTCTCTCGTGTGTCCACATGACTTGCGCTATGCCGATCAGGCATATTGGGCAAGAAAAATGTTTAGCTCATTGGTTGCACATGCATTGGGCCAATAGCCAGGCTTGCTCTGCATTTTGGTCAGGCCCATACCATTTTCGGTGCGTGACACGTGCGGCGCTGTGAGTCATTGACNTGCACACGAACATGATTCTTGACCTTTCCACTTTCTAAAAACCATTTATTGAATGATTTCACTCACGTTATTCAAGTATTTTCCTGTCTTTTTGCCTTTATCCATTCAATCTAACAGGTTCGCTCTCACAGTCGCCATCTTTAAAATAAGGTTGTTGAAGAGTACGACACTTGACCCCTCATCGTCTCGACGGTGTGCAAAAGAAATTGCGTCCACGATGATAAGTGGGTGCGCCAAAATATTCAATATGCCGACACAAAATTACGTATACGGATGTGTGGCTCATCATCTCGATGGCTGTTCCATGTCAAGATATATAATACACGGACTGAGCAATAAGCTCTTCCAAAACTTGGGCAGCAGTTTAGATATGTCGTCGAGACGATGAGGGGTCAAGTGACGTAACGTTCAACGACCTTATTTTAAAGATGGCGACTGTGAGAGCGAGTCAGTTATATTGAATGGATAATGGCAAAAAGACTGGAAAAGACCTGAAAAACGTGAGTGAAATCATTCAATAAATGTTTTTAGAAAGCGGAAAGGTCAAGGATCTTGTCACTGTGCAAAAGAAATTGCACCCACAATGATAAGTGGGTGCGGCAAAAATTTTCAGTATGCTGACACGAAATTGCGTATACCGATGTGTGGCTAAGGATGGAGCGGGAGTGAGAGTCCGTGCCACACTAGTGGGGCTAGGCCTAAGCCTACTCCGAGAACTTTGAGTCATTGCTCCGTCACGTCCATGTGGTTATGGTGGTGTGACTCAGAGGTGATGCCATTTCTATAAGTACTATATATAACGCTGTGTTTTTTAAATCCAGTTTTGTAGTGAAGATCCTTTAGGGCAAACTCTGCTTTTTCAACCAAATTTTCCTGTGAGCATGGTGAGAGCCTACTCCCCTCTTAACACGCCAGAATGTGAGTTTCAGACCATAAGACTGGGTATCCACTGAAAAATCCGACATTTTTACTCACCAGTCTCTCGTGTGTCCACATGACTTGCGCTATGCCGATCAGGCATATTGGGCAAGAACAATGTTTAGCTCATTGGTTGCACATGCGTTGGGCCAATAGCCAGGCTTGCTCTGCATTTTGGTTAGGCCCATACCATTTTCAAAGGCAGGGGGTCGTATCTTGTTTTCATTGCTCGACTGTTCTTGCTGTGTGACTTGCAGGCCGATAACATCAGAATCGGTGCGTGACACGTGCGGCGCTGTGAGTCATTGGCCNAGATACATTTATTTATTTCTGTGAAAGTCATTCAGTCCATTCCTTTTTTATTTCATGAGTGAGGAGTTATAGGCCTACAGCTTGTCTTTACACTGTATACCCTCCAAACCAAAAACAAGTCACGCAGCAAGAATGGTCATGCAGTGAAATCAACTTGTAATCCCCTGCATCTGAAAATAGTTGAATCGAAATGTGCAGCAGGCTTAGCCATTGGCTGGCCGGACACCTGCGCAATGTGATAAACACAGACGGCATGAACAGCGCAATCGATGTTGGGTGGACATGAGAGATTGGTGAGTAAAAATGTCAGATTTGTCAATGAATACTCGGTCTCATTGTCTGAAGCTCCCGTTCAGGATGTATAAGAGCCACAGTTACTTCACAGTTGCTCTCACGGGAAAATTTAATTGAAACAGCGGAGCTTGCTTTAAAGGATCTTCACCGCAAAAAATTGGCTTGAAAACACAAAGCCTCACAACCCTATGAAAATGGCACACGTATACTGTAACACCTCTGAGTCACACAAAGTAGTGACTCAGAGATCTCGAAGTATCCTGACTAGGCCCTACTCCCCGTGAGTTGGCACGGTTGGAGGTTCTCAAGTCACTTTTAATGGGTCCGTAACGCTGTGGAATTTAACTGCAGCCCCAACAATGACCTTCTGTCAGTCATCAAAACTGTACGTTCTCAATCAAATCTTCTCCCCTAAAGCCATCAAAACTAAATTGTATCTCTTTAAAATGCGTTGGTTATAGTTTTTGAACCGTGTAACTAGTCATATGGAGTAGTGACTTTGAGTTCTGTAAGTAGGCATTGCGTAGGCCAGCTAGCCCAGGTTGGACGCCAGTCTTCATTACATCACAACTAAAACCATAGCCTTCAGCAAATGTCGAACCCCACGGTTGGTGTATGCCCACATGTACATGCCATGCCTGTGACGGAAAGAATTCTAATATGGAACGCACAACTCCCTGTGACATGCGGGAGCTTTGTGATCTTTCACGTTAAAAACATTGTACGACATTATGATAAGTCAATGGGGTTTTCACCAAGCAACCGACGTACTGTGCTTTACAGTATCTTTTTTATAAATGTAGGATCCTTGAAGCCTGCAGGCTGTATTTCAAAGAAATCCCTGGTCTTTGTCGCTGTTGTGGTCGAGTACTTTACAAGTATCAAGTTCTCTGCCAAACATTTAACTAGTTAGGAAGGAACAAAGCTGAAGAACGGTATATGGGCATTTAATGATATGTGCACAAAGGTAAGATTACATAAGTACATCATGACTTCAGACTATTACTGTTCAATAAAAATTAAGTTTTTAGGACAAAAGTACTCAAAAAATACTCCCCGGTGCACTTTTTGAGTACTTTTCTCCTTAAACCTTAACTTTTGCAAAACTGGGAGTGTCTGAAGTCTTACATGTACAGTTTGTCATCTTACCTTTGTGCATTTTTCATCAAATGCCTACAGGTACGTAGTCCAGCTTTATTCCCTCTTACCTAGTCGATTATTTGGTAGAGAACCTTGGTACTCTAAAAGTGCTTGACTTGACTGTTCAGAAATAAAAATGGATGAATTATTTGTTGATTATTTTTCCTGCAATACAGTTTCCAAAAGACAAATTGTACGACTCTACAGTCGCTTCACGAGCTTGGACAAGAGTGACAATGGAGCTCTGAGGTAAATTGATGAGAGATCTGTGATATTTCCAAGTAAAGATATTTAATAAAAATGGGATAGTTACATGTACTTGCACCTCATTAGGTGTTACTTAGGTGCAAAGTACTATACATATGGATGTTGTGCTCATATATGAAGTGGTTAATTATTCCTGTCTTGTTGGCTTTGCTTTCTCTGCTAACAAAGGACATTGTTTCTATTGAAAAACAAAATCCTCTGGCAGCGAATGCATATTTTGCCATGGACAAATGGAGTTCCCCTTCTTTATTTCTGGCGTTTGTCCAGGGTCTGTTTGCATGGACTTAAGATGTGATAAACTCGCTTAAGACTTTCCTTGAAGTTTGTGTCAGCTACTCAGATACATGTCGTGGGAACATTTGAACCTGCTCACAGTGTTGTCGCATAACCCGTTATTTTTGTCTTTCGCTCTGCACCCTCAGTCGTGAAGATTTGCTTAGGATCCCAGAACTTGCGATCAACCCACTGGGCGACCGCATCATTCATGCCTTCTTCATGGACAACCCGGAGAGCAAGATCAACTTCCGTCAGTTCATGCGCACACTGTCACTCTTCAGGCCAATCAAGAGCCGAGACAAGGATGCGGAGAACCCTTGCAACAGTCGGGACAACAAACTAAAATGTGAATACATGTGTATGTTGTTAGAAATGAAGTTGGACTGTCTACTTTGAGCCAAGTCCCATCTTTGTAAGCAAAAGTACTGTGCTTACCACTGGCAGGACTTGGGTGGTATTTCATGATTAGCAGATTTAACCTAAATGCCTGCACATTTTAAGTAAAAATTCATTTATTAGGTCACTATCGCAGAAATCTGTGCTAACCAAGTAAACTAATAATCCTCAATTGCGGGATCATGACTTGATAATGCAATGCACATAATCCAAATTTGCTCACCTATTGAAATACACTCATTAATGTAAAAAGTTATTCACCCAGTAAAATCCATTCAGGTTTAAAGTCTGCTGGGTCCTTTATGGATGCTGCAAATCCTTCTGGTCAAAAGCATTTATGGTCTTCACATGGATCAACATGATCCATTAAGTCAAGGGTCTTTGAATTCTGAACTGGAGAATTGTGCACTCAACATGTTCTTAGTGTATTTTTGTAGAGTGGTTTGTTGCTTGTGCACAGTTGGCCTTGGTAACTGGACGTCACTCACCAGTTCCAACTTTTCATGCCACAGTTGCCTTTCGCATGTACGACCTGGACAGCAGCGGCACGGTGACTCGAGAGGAACTGCTGGTCATTCTCCAAATGATGGTGGGGTCCAACATAACAGAGGAGCAGCTGGGATCCATCGCGGACAGGACCATCGCTGAGGCAGATGAGGACAACAGTGGTGCCATCTCGTACGAAAATTTTGCCAAGGTGGGTGTTATGTATTCCCCTAATGTCCTCCTGCTTCGGGAGTGGCAGTCACTTGAAGGATTTGTCATCTGTGTTTCAGTGAACTCTCTCCACAAAACATGAGGGGCATTGAAAATGCATAATGCATCTTATTTGATAACTTCATGGGCAATGCTCAAGGAGAGAAAAAATAATCGTTCTGCATAAATTTTGAAAAGGACTCAGACTTTATAGTGGCCCGTCCAGTTTTACAATATCGTTTCCGTCATTTTCAAATGAGTGTACAAATTGTAAGCTGGGAAGGAGGGTGGAAAAATGCACATTGCACACTTCGTTAAAAAGCTGACCCCAAAATTGGATGACCTCTTATTGTCAGAAATATCACTGAAGGAAAGTTAACGTGGGGAGAGCAGGTGTTTTAAACTGATGAAGTAATTCAAACAATGCTACTTAATTTCTTCCCTGCATTTTACCACCAAGAAGGTGTTTTAAAAAACAAAGTTTTCAATTGCTGAATGTACTCGTTCTTGCTGCTTTAATAGAGAAAAAACCTTCAGTATCTCAAGAAATTTGGTTGTCTTTAAATGTGCTACATCGGGGATCTGAACCAGTCAGACATTTAAACCTGCCACTATTTAAAGTCACAAAATGTCCAGCCTAACAAAAATGTTTCAAGACGTTTCCTTTTTCTTGCCCACCAGGCTCTGGAGAGGACGGATGTGGAGCAGATGATGAGCATCCGTTTCCTGAACTGATTGTGCCAGGTTGATATGGCTGGATCCATGTTATCCTTTTCAGACAAATCCAGATCACGATCCGATCAGTAATCCATCACTGGTTCACTGGCATGAGAAACTGCCTAATGGGTGGAGGGGACCAGCATTGAGAAAACTGATCAAGATCTAAGCCCGTGTGAAACAAAAAGACCCACAGACTTTATTCACGAGTCGGCCACATTGAATTGACAGCTAGGTTAAGTTTCCAGTTTGGGAAACCTTAGAGTTAAAATGAGGGCAGCGAAGTAAAAGTTCTTTACACATTAATGCCAGTTCATACTGATTAGATAATTCAAAATTTGTGATTAATTATGTTTGCAGCCACATCTAAAACAAGGAAAGTGAGGCTTGGAACTCCAAATTGTCCAGCGCAACCCTACTTAACAGATCACATTTAATCATTTACATTTAGGGAACATGAACAAATGTGGCTTCTCTGTGAATGAAGTCTGTGGCAGGGAAGGGAAGGGGCAGTTTGTGTGACATTCACCCTCAGCGGTTTATTCAGCTCATCCATACAAAGTATCCGCTGTTTTCATGTTTTTAAAGGGTCTTTCTGCAAATTTCTACTCCTTGAATATAAGCCTATATTCCATTTTGGGGGCTTTTATTGTCTTTGAAAAGTGCACTTTTTAAAAATGATTCAAATTTTCTAAACTTATCCTAACAAATAAGAGCGCTGATGCTGTGATATTATCATGGTTTGGGGGATATTCCGTTTGAATTGCGAACCTCAAACCTGCTCACTGAAAATGTTGATAAGAGAGCTTTGCTCACATACCTACCCTCCTGAATAGAAAAAACAATGAAGCAGCAAAAGCAAACCAAATTTACAACAGCAAAAACATCCAAAACTCTAAGAAAATCTAGTGCTGAAATTGCTTTACCGCTGCGGTTTCTGCCTTGGATGACAACACACTTTTGCTCATAAATATACAAATTGTATTGGCATAAATATGAAAAAGTCACCAAATACCCTTGAAACTGAAAAAGCAGATATTGGAAATTGGGTTATACAGACACAAAGGAGCACTTACAAGAACTGCATGACAAAAATTACATTGCAAGGGCACTTGAGTATTAAATACCATCCATCCTACTGTCGACTCATTGATTCCTGCCCTATCCGGTTCGTGAGTGTGAGGTCACTTCTGTTTAAACCATGCCCTCCGCACGGAGAGTTACATGGAACCATGGAACCAGAAGTTAACGCACAACTTCATTGTTTGTCCAACAGGAGCCGGCAATCAGTGGTGTGTCCGCGTGCATAAGAACCTGATGAACAATATTTTGCTACTGTCTCTTGCAACAATACCATATATGCACAGCCAGTGTCAGTGTTGTATGTTTGTGGATTTCATAACTGGATAATCTTATACATGCATTTTCAATCTCTCTGGAGGATAACTTGTGTTTTTGTGGAGAATTTGCCTCTGTCTGATGTTAATCATTAATGATATAAGTATACAAAACATGATTTTAGGGTGCGTAGTTTATATTAGCTACCTGAGGTATTGGAAGTTGACAGATTAGTTTCAGAGGCAAAGCATTGGGAACTGGTTTGTAAACTTCTAATCCGAAGGGATAACGACCCTCTGCCCAAACTAAACCATGTTATATTTGTTTTACCATAGCTCTTACTTATTAATATTTCACATTCATGTGGGGCTAGCTTGATTGCACAGGCTCACTACCCACGAGCAACAGCTGCACAATTTCCTCATGGATGTTGAATGAACCACTGAGAATTTCACCCTCAATCATGAATATGCGTGAGGTTTTTGTAAGTTGTACTGTAAAGTCAGTGTTGTCTGTCAACGCATCATACTCACCGGGAGGTCATGGCTCAGATGAGCCAAGTAAGCTTGTAGAGATTGTTTGCACATCTTTCTTGGTTTCTTGGCATTTGATGTTTGTAATACGCAGACTTTACCAGAACATAAATTTTATACATTTGTGAAGAATGCATAAAAGGTGGACTGCATGTTCCTTGCTCTAGTTTGATAAGTCCATCTTTAGATGTGGTAATTGGTATTTAATTGCTTACACGTGTACATTGCTATGGAGCCAGTGGTGGCCCACGGTCCACTGCACACCATAGGAAAGTACACATGTAAACAATGTGGGGGCCTGATCAGTACAGAGGTCTATTGTCATATAAAATGGGGAATCTAGTCAGCAGTTGTCTGTGCATATATCCAAGAAGTGCTCAAATATGGATCTACATACTGAGCTTCTCCACCATTACACCATAGCTCAATGTACTTGTCTGTATTTCCTCATCTAGGGTTGCAACTACACGTGCCTGTTGTACCAATCTGCTACACCTGTAGATTGATTCCTGAAAATAGAATGTTTAAGTGCAGAAGCAAGGGCAACTCATCTGAGCATTTATGTACAAGATTCCACTGGTCTTTCTTTCCAAAAGCACTATTGTAAATGGGTTTCGCAATACTGTAACATCCATCTGGCATTATGTATAACACTAGGGATACTGACATAAACACACTCTGCCAGTCACTCATGACCTTTGTACCGAAACTATCACTAAATGGCGGAGTATATTGAAACGTATATGTGCATGTAATGTTCAACTGAGTTGAGTCGACCCCACATGAGCAGCGCCTCTGTGAACAAGTAAAGTTTAAAGAATTGCTTAATACATGTATATGCTTATGTTTACCGTTGTTGAAAGAGGAAAGCTTTAGAAGTTGATTTTATCTGAAACTGCTAGCAACCATACATTCCTCAGCTTGAAAAGAAAAAGAATCTTATCTGATTTCAAAGTCTCCAGACTGGTTCCACATACACTACTCAAAAAAAAGTTAAGGACCACATTTATTTTGTGTATACTTTTGAATGAGATATTTTACTGCTGAAAATGTGCATTTGATATTTTGAAAAATTTTTCTATTTTGTATGGTAATGAGAATAACATCTAGACAAACAAACAAACAAACAGTAATGCCTTTGCGCAAAATTGCAAAAAAGCCAAAAGTGAAAGAACTAGACCCCACTCATTGCTTGGAAAAAAACAAGTTAAGAAAAAAGTGGTCCTTGACTTTTTTTGAGTAGTATACATGGGCATATTGGGTTGAATAATCTGGGATGTGACATTGAAGTGAGTTTTTCATTCAGTTTGTTTTACATTGTGTTATGAATTTATAATTGGTTATAAATGGCCAAATTAAAAATTTACTGCACATTGTAAATTTCCCTCAAGAGACATATTAGAAATCGTTCATAACTTAGTTCCCAGAAGACCCAACAAGAAAAAAAAGATGCCATGCTGGGCTTATTAGAAATGAAAAAGCACAAAGATGAATTATATACTAACACCTTTGTTTTTAGAATAAATTTAATAATTTTTATTAAAATGAATATATTTTGTATTAACAAGTGCATATAATGGAAAGATTGCCTGTGTAAAAATAAATGTAATTGAAAATACGTTGTAGTACATCTACATGAAAGTATTTTGCCGTCTTTCGTGCATCTTATTAATTTGTTATTTGTGGCCATAATGTGTGTTCTTGTTGCCTTCTTTTTATCTGAAACATTTCATTTTAACTACATGCAGGGGAGACTCTAAAACCAGTAAAAACGACACCAGGAAAACCCCCGAACACTTTGGTCAAAGATTGTTCCAGGATTTTGTATTTTTTGGAAAACTTTAGATGACTTCCAGTCAACTCTTATCATTCATTTCATTGTCAAACATTTTTATTTGTTCAAGATTTCTGTTTGTCGGTAAACGAGGATAGACCAAGCAAACAAACTGAAAAGAGGCATATGGAGTTGATGTAAACATCACTGATACTCATAGATACATGTCATTTATCAGGCCAAAATTGCCATAATTAGTTTTGACAAAAAAATATTAAAAGTTTAAGCCCTTTTTTCCTAAGCGTTTTCGGACTCTTAATTCAGTGTTCAGAGAACTTTTCAAATTGTTTTAAATCCATGGCACCTACATATTGCTAAAATGAAAAAGTAGTCTTTTCAAGAGAAGTTTTCACATGTCATTTCTTCGTGAAATATTTAAGTGTGGGGGGGGGCAAATTTCTCTCGACAGAAATTATTTCCATATATTATCAATCTTTGAAAAATACTGTGAGCAGGGCTCTAAGCTGGACCGAGAGAGGGTGCAAGTTTCCTAGAAATAGAGGCTGCTTTGGTATAGTAGTAACGGCATATCACTGGTTCACGAACGACTATAAAATGCAAGCGTTGCAACGCTCACATCAGTACCGACACTGAACATGAGTACCCAACCAACATGACATTTTTCAACTGATGAGGGGGTGGTCCTGCTCAGGGCGGTAAAGGTGTCTTGCTCAGTCATCCACCTTCCTATAGGATAATAGAAAAGTAATCAACCATAATGCAAAGCATGTTTCTGCGGTTGTGACGTATTTCCATCTGAAAAAAAGGTAGAGGATTTTCAGTCACATGGTTTTTAACGGTCAGTGTTCAATTTACACGGACGTGTGTGGAAATAATGACCGCACTGTATATGATGTAACATTCTGGCATACATGAAATAATACCCAGATTCAGAAATGCACACGCCTCCACGGACATGGTACGCTTTCCGAAATGTCTTTGCCTGCCATATTTTACTATTGGGTCACGTGAAATTCCTCCATAGCGCATTTGCCATTCCCAGTGGCCTGTAGGCCAGTGAGTGGTTGTGGAGGAGTTCAGAAATTTGTCCAACCATAAGTAAAAGTATTATGAAAGGCAAGTAATTGTCTGGGCGATCTAAAGCGATTCTACTGAATGCTATCAGTTGGAATAAAAAAGAAGAATGCCTTTTTCGCAAAATTGCGAAAAAGCTAAAAATGGTCAAATGTCAGGTATGCGGAAGGTAGAGGTATACCCTCATAATTGAGCAAATAGCACAAGAGGACACACACCCACCGGACCATCGATAACTCTAGGTGCACATTTCATATTTACAATGGATCGGTTATTGGTTTTGCAATTCACGGTTGCCTAAAAGAATTTGTCAGTCGGGTTAGGGGCTCAAATTGAACTCCAGTACGATATCGATATCTCTAATGTATAAAAATTCCAATTAAACTGATCGCTGAATATCACACAATCTAACAGCAAAATATATATATATACGTTTATCGGCAGCGTTTTTAACGTTAAATGTTGCTCTCCTAGTATTTTAACCACAATGCATCATCGATCGTCAACCAGCTGCCTGCATAAACAATTTGATGTCGACTAAAACCTCCCTCGGAAAACCGTTCCCCAAGGCAGATGCGCATGCGCGCAAGACGCGGCTGAGTGTACACGGCGTCACTCACTGGCCCCCTTTGCTGGGATGTTAGCAAACAAGTTCACTTGTCCTTTCCCACACTGCAGATTACAGACACACTTTTGACAAAAGACTATTAATAGTTTCAGGTTGCCTTTACTCTGCCCTAACGCAAACTTTTAGGGTCCATAGTCATCTTAGATGCTTCTTAAATATGACTTTTTAGCTGATCGAAATTAAATGCTTGTTAATTATCAACGATCATTATCATCCCCCCCAGCCCAGCCCCAAATTTTTTCCTGATATTTGATATTTTGATGTTTCTAAATAAAAATCCAACCATTTTCAACCTTGGAGATATAGCTCCGCACGGCGAAAATGACTTGTTTCTGGCAAATGGACGCGGGTATTTCAGGAAGCGTACCATGTCGGCCGGACGGAGGCGCGCAGATACAGTTTAGAATCTGTGGTATTATTAATGAGTTGGCAAATCCATCATGCATGCACCGGCGGTGGAGGGGGGGTGCCTCCACCTTTGAAAAGGTAGTTATTTTGCCCCCTCCCAATTTATGGGCCTACTGTAATAATTGGGTTCTTTGAGTATGGTCGGGGCTTGCCCCGCCCCCACTTTAAAAACAGTTCCGCCGCTGTTGGTTGAGAGACATCGAAAGCACGCACGTTTCCGTGCACATCCTTGTAAATTGAACGCTGACGAGTCAAAAATCACGTGATCCTCTTTAGTCTGGCCATTTTTCCCTGTGTAGCGCATCACATTAATATCAATATCAAAGGCCCTAACAAGCAATTATTTTCGATCAGCTGTAAGTTCAAAAATGTTTTTAAAGAGTTCAATTGGAAATCAACACTCAGTATGCTAAAATTAGTATCACAGCAACACTGTACACGTATGTCCAAAATAGAAATTAATTTAGGGTGAAAGTTTTTCCTGGCCTTTTAAAAAAGAGTCAGTAGGGACGCGGTCATTATATTTTGTAGTAACAACATTCGACCAAAACTGCAGAGGGCGCATGTGCCCTTGTTAATATTACACACATCACAGGTCTGTGTGTGTATGTACATGTACACTGTACATGTACATACATATGCAAATCGTATCATGGTATCAATCATGCTCATGGATATGGCGGGGGCGTACAGTTTTTAAACACAGAAAGTGCCTCATTTTTCCGTTTAGGAAAGAAGGGTATGTACAGTCTTCTCCCCGCTATTCATATTATTTGGGAAAGACTCTTATATGCGGATGCCACTTGACGCCCCGAACTTTTGACATGAGTGAGACTGCAGTGCTGACTGCATGCAGTGACTGGTCTGAAAATTGATTCTACTCACTCAAATTCTAGTTAACAAGAAACAACTAATGTCTAGCACGAAAAGCATCATGAATGTTCATGATGTTAGGCCTAACCATTTTGGAGTAATTGCAGAATATCCCGCCACTCTAAAAATGAAGTGGCTATTGTTACGGCAGCCGTAACACATCTCCTATTTTCTGTCGTTACGGCACTGAACTGCGCAAGTGCGATGACGCAGCTGGTCATCACTACGGTTTATATATTTAAAATTACCTGGATGACCGAACGTTTGTGACCGAGTGGTCAAGGTGGAAGGTTTGGAACCGTTGGTGTCTGAGTTCGAATCTGAGATTGGACCATTTTATTTTTTTTTGCCTAAATTTCAAGTTTTATACCATAAATGTTGGTTTCTAATTGTATAGGCTTATCAAGCCTAAGCAGGGATATTTTTGCTTTTCTCATCGGAGACTTTGGAGGATTTTTTTAAAGGGAAATAAAGTCCGAAATCTGTGAGTAAGTTGGCGCGCTTGCGCTGTTGCAGTGCCGTAACAATAGAAAATGGGAGATGCGTTACGGCTGTCGTAACAACAGCCACGGCGCTCTAAAAAATGACCTCTGGAAGGACTGGTTACGTGAGTTCAAGGTGCAAATCCCTTGAGAGGAGTGTGACACTCGGGCCTACCTGGTATCATGCGGGGTGGCGGGGTGTTTCAATTGAGCCGTGATTTTGGGTCAGCTTGTACCCGAGTTAACTCGTACCCCAGTCAACCTGTACCCCAGTCAATTCATAACCCGGTCAACTCATACACTGGTCAACTCGTACCCCAGTCAACTTGTACCCTCGAAGAAAACACGCATTTGTGACCCAAACAGATTACGATATTTTTTCTCCCTTTATACCCCAAATGGATTACAATAATTTGTCTTCCCCTTTTTCCTGTTTTGCTCACTTTTTGGATGATGTTAGATGTTAGGGACGTTTATTCCTCTTATAGCATATGACAGCAAATGATTGCGATCCATCACGCTGCTTAACTGATCAATATCCCCTCTTCCCGAACAGAACTGACCGAAGCATTCATTCTCAGTCAGAGTTTATTTGACTTCTTTAACCCTAACCCCCTAGGCTCCTGCAGTAGAAAGCATACTGAACCTCACAAAATCCAACAGGTTCATGTACTTGTCCATGTACTTGTACATGCATGACCTCACTGTACCAAACCTGATAAACTCCAACAGATTGAGCCCATTGGAGTTTGAGTGATATGGTATGGATGGGTCTATACAGTATAGGATGACTTGCAATGAACAGTACCAAACCTGACAAAATCAAGCATAGTCCAACAATTGGTACAGCAAGCCAGACACTGCATACAATGAACCCTGTGTGTCCCAACTCACACAGAATCCAACCCCATCTCCCTAGGCCTTTCATCCCAAGTCTCACAAAATTCAACAAGAAGTTCCTTAGGTACGGTATCAAACCTGCCAAAACCTCACAAAACCTGCTGTTGGAGTATGGCAGGTTTTGGGTAGTTAGGGTTAAAGGCATCATAAACAAGGCAGGCTTATTTCAAACCTCTAACAAGAGGTGGTAGGCCTACATTTAGCAAGTTTATTTGCCAGTCCAAAAGAAGCTAACCTCAGACATACACCTGTGCATGTTCGACCAGAGTGTATTCACTGATTTTATTAATTTAAATTAAGCCATACAAGAGAAGAGACTCAGATGCGTAAAAATGGACAAAGACGTTGACTGGAGGGACTTAACATGCAATCTGTGGACCATCAGTGTTCGGGGGACACTGCAGTCAGATGCCATTTACTGTACATGTCCTTCCTAAACATGAGGGGATTTTGCAACAAAATCCGACTGATAAAAGGAACTTTGTACATACATTTTCATTCAATAAATGTGAGAAACAAAACCTCAGCTTATGCTCCGCATATTCTCTGCTGACTGGGCCTGGGGAGTACGAGTTCACTCTGGTACGAGTCAAGCTGGGTACGAGTTTACTCGGGTGCGAGTTGACCTGGGTACAAGTTAACTTGGGTGCATATTTTGGGGTACGAGTTGACCCATTTCGGACCTAGCCCAGGTTTGACGCCAGTCTTCATTACATTACAAGTACAGTCAGAATGCACTTATATGTAGGTGCCTGAGCTAAGGGCATGCATAAATGAGTGAGGGCGCTGTTTATTAGGAAACTCATTTTCTTAATATTTATGTATTTATTATTCATACTGGGGAACACATTCAGTTTATAAAAACTGTTCTCCCATAGGTCCCAATTAACAATACTAAAAGTGTAAAAAGACATTTTAAAAAATGAAATAAAATTAAGTATAGACAAGTACATGTACAAAAATCATAGGATATTATTACAAATCTTTAGAGAAGATATTGCATTAAAAATTTAAAAACATTAAAAGACAGGTTCCAAAGGCCTACCAAAAACTGTACAGAAAAACAGTTGGCAGTTACATGTACAGGCTTTAGGAAAGAAACTTTTTAAAGAGGTTTAATTAGGAAAAAGTGATTAAAATTTGTCTTTTTTTGTACGTTGTAGCTCCTCTGTGACCAATCACAGGGCTCCACATCATGCCCAAATGGCAAGAGCGACAAGCAACAGCTGTTGGACCCGAGTGCACATGAGTGCACCGTTGCACTCAGACCCTATGGCTGTTGCTTCTTGTTCTTGCCATTTGGGCATTTGACCCCAACGTGCCGCAGACAACTGCCATTTCAACCAGTCAGTCCAGTTGCGGCTAAGAATTACCTCACACACACATAAGGAAAGTGGCAGCAGCCAATTTCCATATCTTGTGTATCGATCGCAGCCATAGTCAATCATTTGGTCGCGGTTTGTCTTCACAAGTACACATGTGAACTGCATGACTTTCGGACGCTGATTGGGAAATATTTCCACCTTTATTTGAAAATCAGCATGGTCTTGGCCTTTTTTTTTTTTTATGAGTATGAAGGTATGTAAGCTATCAGACATAGACCTCTCGGGGGAATGGAGCAGCATTTCTATGGGTACACAACAAACATAAAAAACGTGTTCATGCCCTGTTAAACAACATGTATAACCTATAGCGAAAAAGGCTTGTTTTCTGTGTGGTTTGTGGGAGCGGAGCAGACGTTGAACCCCACAGTTCTGGGGGTAATCTTTCAGGGGAGAGTTCCATATAGACACCAGTAATTATTCCCAATGTTCAGTGGCCTATCAGCCTTCAGAAAGCAAAAACATTTTCAGAAGAGTTCAATTTAGGAGGGAAAAAAACGAGTTGTTTACTTTGTAAAGTCTTAGAATTTTTCAGACCAGTTTCGTAGGGTTTGTGCACAGGTGTCAAGTGGCATCTGTACGGAACTCTTTCCTATTTGGGGACCTTGTATTCCCGCCATTGTGAGGCATACTCTGTGTGCCTCACAGTTCCAAATTTTCATCGCTTTGTAATGCTGTAGGATTCTGAATGTGCCCGTTTAGTCTGCCTACCACTGCACTTTCTCAATCAACTCGTCCCCCAATAAGCCGTCCACACAAAATGATATCTCATCAACATGTGATCACAATGGTTTATGGACCATCTATAAGCTAGTTTGGGCAAAATTCAGACCTTTTACCTACGATCTTGCCTCTCTTCAACAAACGATCTGGACATGTGAGCTGTATACTGCGGTGCACGTCAGTTGACACAGAAGACTGGTTTTTGTCCTCGGAAGATACATGTATATAAGATGGGTTACTCTATTGTGGCAGTAGTTAACTTAGTTAACACAATCGAAATACAGATTGCTCGCTCACCTATCTGCATTATCTTGTCCTTGCTGTTATTTACCTTGTAACTCTTGCCTTTTAACTTTTGTGGTTCAATTTATTTTTCCCTATGATGGCTCAGAAAATCTGTGTGCGCACTGTATGAAAGCAGAGGTGGAGTCTCTATTATCGCCGTATTGAGAAATGGTTTCTATGATGACCTTTGAAGTACTTTGTTTATAAATTAATGAAGATAAAAAGAGTAAGTTTGTGTTCAGAGAAAACAAAATACCCTCATTTTGTAATAAATGATTCATTTTACCCATAATTGACTCCATTTTTGAGCGTTCTCCTCAAAGATGCCCTTTGCAAGAGAATGAGATGGGAATGATTGCACTGCCTCACCTTAATACGCTTACTCATCCAGCAAGGAATGACTTCACCAGAACTTTTTTACCCCCTCTTAAAAGCAGCAACAACTTTGACGTTCATCTTATTACAAAAATGAGTGATTGCCGAAGGAATGATAAATATGTGGGCATCGCAAATTTCAATTTCTTGGTGGACTCGTTCTTTTATGGATGTCTGAACTTTGCCAAAAATAGCTCGTAGACGGTCAAAAACACCATTGTGGTTGTGGGTTTATTACATGTATTTACAAATGTAGTGTGTACAACTTTTTGAAGGACGATTTGATTGTGAAAGTGCCATTTTACGCAGAGTAAACGGGCACATTAACAATCCCATAGCATTTCAAAGCAACAGAAATTTGAAATTGTGAGGCACACGTGGTCCGTTGTCTGTTGCGCTCCCATGTGGGATTGTGGCAGACGGTGAACCACACAGTTTTTGGCGTAAAAACAACTCACCTTTATAATTTGGTGATGATGTTCTCTTTCATATCAGAAAGATCGCATTAATGATTGCGTTTAAAGAGGACAGGGCTTAGGTGTTTGAGGGAAATTATGGCATAGAGTAAGGACCTGTTTCCGTGATTATGGGGTAAAATGGCAGCCTACCAGATGCAACGAAGAGGTGTCAACAAAGACAAATTTGCAAATGTTGTCTAGTTCCTTGACCTGGATGAAGACCTTGGACAAATCTTGATGAATCATAGTACATTCACAATGGCCTGAGTCTGGTAACCAGACTACATGTAGCGGTGAACATGGTGAATCATCCGCAGATGACATACTGTACATGTGTAGCAGTTGTTGTTCACCTAACATGTATAGAAAAAAATTCTACTTAAATATTGTCAAAATTTAGCTAAACAAGAGCTGTTAAGATTAACCACTTCATGCCAGGGCATTTTTCAATGTTGATGATGCTGGGCCGGCATGACTATCATTTTTTTCAATTTTCAAAATCCTTCAAAAATTCGTCATTTCATTTAACAGTCGTTTATAGGCGCATGAAGTAATCTTTAGGCACTACTCTAAGTTGACAGGTGACCTTCATTGATGCCCGAGTATTTCAGCCAGGCTTGCAACCTAGTAAACACAGCCCAGATTGTGCGGTGTTGTATAACTGTCTTTTGTTCACGAACCTGGCTCAGTGCACTGCTGACCTCTTTTCAATAGGTGCCAGATTAGCATGCAGCGGTGCCGTGTGGCTCATCGCTGCGGTGGTGGAGTGCTTTTGTCCCTGGTGGTAATCCGCTCGCTTTCAATGCCCCAAACCCTGGTATACGGTTTCAAAACAAGGCTGAATTATCACCACTTTTGAGAGTGAAAAGTGTCGGTAATGCCCAGCAGCCTGGTCTTTTGTTCGGAGTTCGGTCTTTTGTTACAGGGCCCTGTTTCCTTTGTCGAGTTTGGAGACCCCGGCCACACATATATACCATACGTCTCCGATTCCGGAGTCCCCGGCAGGAAGTGGTTAACCCTAACCGCCAAGCATTTTTTTTGGCTTACATTACTCAGTACTACAAAATACAAAGTAGTAGCCTGAGCCTGAAGGACCTAGCGCTACAAATTACTACTTCTGGCTAGGTTACTTCCATTGTTACTCGTACAGAGAACAATAAAGCCATGCATTCATAGTGCCACAGCACTGTGTGGTACATTGCCTTTTCTATTGTATTTTATGGCTTCAGAGAATAATGCTGGTCATGTCCTCTTACAAGCAGCAGCACTGATTACTACATTTTACTACAAGTAGTAATTTGTAGTATTATGTAGGGTTAGGGTTAAGGAACCGATGCTCAGGGTCAAAATGTCAGTATACACATGCACAATGTATTGTAAAAGTGGAGTTTGTTTCCTTAGACTATTATATGTACACTGTATATGTAGTAACAAGGTGTGAAAGATAAACATGTAAAAAGCATATCCCCAATATGCCATGTTGCTTGAGATACATGTAGGTGTGCATATCTTCCAGAATTTTGTTCCATTTTGCTACCACCCTGTACAGAGAGTCGAGACGCTCTACAGACATCACAAAAAATTTGCATCTTTTCCTCCAGGCTAGGATTAATTTTTTGCTGAGTGGTCCTTTATTGAAGGGTCAATTATGCCTCTGCATTTTGCATTACAGGAAGCCAGCCTTGAGAATAATGAATGCTGACGAGGCAGGTTCACACAATGACTACAAGGCTAAAAGGCAGTAAACACAGCTCTTCATCAGATGAAGCCTTTGTTCATCTGAAAATTAAGGAGGCTAGGGTGTCCCAGTACCTGTGCCTGAACAGCATCAGACTTGCCTTCATCCCGAGTGAGGTAATCTCCAAGCTCAACTCTCTGAGGTATCTTTACTTGAGCAACTGCAAACTCCGGGGGCCCATCCCCTCGTGTTTGGCTCAGCTGACACTTCTGGAGGTGTTGGACATCTCCCAGAATGCCATCAGTGACCTCCCCGGCCACATTTGCGAAGGGTTGACCCATCTGGTCACCTTGGACATCAGCTTCAATAAACTTGTTGCCCTCCCAAAGGCCCTGGGCTGTATGCAGTGCTTGCGAGAGCTGAGCGCGGCCCACAACAAGATCGTGGTGCTGCCGTCAGAACTCGGAGACCTGTTGAGACTTGAAGTGCTGGACCTCACGGGGAATCTCCTGAGGAATGTTCCTGGGGAGGTGTTGGTGGGCAAACTACGGCAGAGCCTGGTCACCTTGAGGATTGGAGGAAACCTTCTGAAGACCCTCCCACCAGAGGCTGGCCTGTTGCGGAAGTTGGAAGAACTGGATCTGAGCAATAACTGCTGCTGTTTCCTGCCATCAACGATGCGGTCGCTATGGAAACTGAAAGCCTTTCATCACTCAGGTACCTGGGGGTTTTGATGCTACCATACTGTATGGTCAGGCTTTAGATTTCAGTGTTTACAGGTCATCATTTCAAACTTGTGTTACCTTATTTCTGTTTTGGATAAGGAGAGTAATCCAGAGGCACATTTTATCTTCTTTTAAGGTACCATTTTTGGCATTTTTCATTTTCTAGTTTGCTAAGTTTTTACAGCAGTCAAATGAAATCAACACTTGCTGAGGAATAATTAAAGCAATGAAATAATTTTTGTATTAACTGAAATTTAACTCTTCTGAAATGGCAGGTAAATTAGCTTGAATATTTCACAACTGAATTACAGTATTTGGCAATCCTTACTTTAAGACCCCACCACTTCTTTACTGATATGTATGTCGTTTAACTGTCAGAATGGGCAAGAATTTGCACATTTACTAGCAAACATCCTCCCCGAAGTGACTCTTTAATCCCTCGGTTGTTTACAAGGAAGACTTTCATAGGCTGCAGTGGTAACTTTGGACTGATACACACCTTGTGGGGGACAAGAAAAGTGTAGAGGTGTCCTGAAGGTGTGGATTGCAAAAAACTGTACCGGTACCTGAAGTTATTGGTACACTGCTTTGCAGACTTTTCCAATACACAGCGGTCTTTTACCCCGCATACACAGGCAATGACTGGATGATGTTTCCGCCTCACATCTCTGGCGTCCCAGCAAAGGACCAGTCTAGCTATGGGTGTAAGGCACTGGAGAAACTCTACAGCTATGTGTATCCTCCATGAACACCGATATGCTGCAGTGCTGAAGGTAACTCAAGGTAACTCTTAACTCAAACTCCCTTAAGCTTTTCTAGTAGAAACAGCACTGAACCTATCAAAGTTCAACAGATACAACTTGTATATTGTATCTACTGTACATGTGCAAGGGGTCACGGTAATTACTGGTACATGAACAGACAGAATCTGTTCGACTCCAACAGCTCAACAGTGTTGAAGTTTGAGTCATTTGGCATGGATCTGTCTCTGCAGTACAATGTATCACCCACAGTCCAACACTTGGTATCACCAGCCACTAGCCAGCTAGTGTGTCGTTTAATCAAATTAAAATCGACACTGTCACCCTAGGCCTTGGTTCCTTAATCCAACAAAGTTTAACAAGTTCATAATGTATGCCACAGAATCAGCCAAACTTTGACACAAGATACAGTTGGAGTTTGATGGTCTTGGAATAGTTAGGGCTAAAGTCCTGATATGCGACCCAATAATTCTCATGAATTTTTTATCCAAGTGTTTTTGTCAGGAGCCTTTCCAAATCCTTTGCAAATCAGCCTCTGTGTAGGAAGTCAACGGGCCATTCTTTTCCATCGGGTATTACTAAGCCCCAAACAAACTGATAGTTGCTAGGATTCACTTTCCTCGCTCAGACAGACTCCTCCCAAACCTGTTGGATATCAAAGCTAGGGTTTGTTAGACTTATTGGTTTTATTTAAAGCCCATCCTTAATTAGGGTTACCCATCCAGCGAAAGCAGCTGCTCATTTGGCACTGTCACAGTACTGAAACATAGATGTGCATCAAATTACATGTACCTCAGTTGAGACACATTGATGTCTGTTGCCATTTGCCTTGTTACTACTGGGAACCGGTTGGGGTCAGCAGTACCTCACAGTCGCAATCATAAAAGGGACCAGATTTCATAAAATAATTGTTATTAAAGGACCCCCTTACATTTTCATGTAGTTTTGATTTTGTTTTCTTGATATCTCTTTGACTCATCATCATCATCAGCCGTTATTGTCCACTGCTGGACAAAAGCCTCTGGATGGCGATGTCAATTTACTCTGTCTCCAGCTGCTGTTTGGCAGTGGACAGTGCCCCACTATCTGCCGAGGTCATCTCGCCACCTCACTCACTGTCTTCCCCTGTTCCCTTTGCCATCCATAGGGGTCTATGATATTATGATTGAGCTCCTGTTGTCTTTTCTCCTACATGTACTAAGGTGTCCAGCCCATTGCCACTTACTGAGTTAATGATTTCCAAAATGTCTTTTGGTTCTTTGTCACGAGTGACTCGCATTCATCATTCAGTTTGGAAAGCTGGTTCAACTGTATATTTTTGGTGATTTCCTTATTTTCAATTTTGTAAAAAAGCAAAACTGAAAATTCAAATTAAAGAAAGGTAAGAAATGTCAAAATTGATACATTACAAAACAAAACCAAAAGCAACAAATTAACTGAAATACATAACTTTTGTCAGTCAGATCTGTTAGTTTCTTTATTGCTTTCTGTTCCCGGTGAACTTTGCACCTGTCAGTGGTTGTTTTCTTTATTTTCACATTTTGTTGGGGGGTCCTTTGTATCATGAAATGACGAATCCCTATTTTGTTTCATGATTGTGTTTATGAAGCATTCTGTTTCCCGTATTGTTTGGGGTTTAAATGCTTTTATCTCTCCTGGTTTTTTTTTTATCTGTGTTGTTTCCATCTTCCTCAACCATCAATCTGCTGGCGTACCAGACACCTTGGCATATTATGTTTGGGTATGGTTATATCACTGCGTGCACTTCAATTGAGTGATAGCTTCAACGTTCTGAATGGCTGCTTGCTGAAGGAGTTCATCATCCACTACAGATTCATTTGTGCTTGCTGGGTAGCCCGTCCGTCTCTGACAAGTTGTTGCCGCTCCAGTAACCGCAGGGTGCATTTAACTGCAGCCTTGAATGTAGAATGTACCATCATTATACATTTGAGGAAAAGGGGACAGGGAGGGAGCAGCTTCAGCTGAATCATTGGATTTGTACATGTACCGTACCTTCAGGAAGTTTGGCATGAATGTGAGGCCTCGCATTGTTGTATGGGTGGTGTAGGGGCTTATTGTTTGGGGAGAGTGCAGCAGATTCTTGAACTGTGTCCGCAAGAATCTCCCGGAATCCTTCTTGTGTCACAGTTTTGAATGCGATTCGATGTTGCACCAAGCCAACTTCATCGGAAACAGCAAAGGTGACATTGCAGTTCCTCCCTTGTTGTCTGTTGATGGCTTGTCATGCTGCGAACCCTCACCAGGGAAATTTCTGGCATCGGGAATCGGCGGAATGTCCTCCTCTAGTTTCAGAGTAATCATCATCCTATCCAAGGCCCTGGCTGTGGTTGTAGTGGAAACTCCTGGCTTTTCAGGCAGATGCTCACTCAAACTAGCCTTCATCTGTTGAGGAGTCAAGAGAGGCTTATCATCAAGGACAGTGTTTTAGCTAGGACCATTTTAGTGCCGGGTAAATTTTTGGATTACAATGCATAGTGAGTGCAGTTCTTAATGCTTTCTGATGCTTGAAATACAATCAAATTGGTACATTTAAATTTTCAGTAATATTTCAGTTCATTCTTTGGAAAATCCTTGCTGGGTGGCACAGGCCAATTTCAACCCTGAGTACCGGGCGGAAATTTGCAGTATCGGGTGGTGCCGCCCGGCACCGCCCACCGTGGCTAGAACCCTGATCAAGGATACCTTGCGGGTGGTTTTGCATCATGTCATCCATCTTGAAGTGTGTTGCTCCACCTCTGGCCAGTGTCTGTTAGGGCTGTGCCAGTATCTGAATATTCAATCAATTATTGAATATTGAAATATGAAAACATTTCCAAATTTGAATATTTGAATGCAAAATTCATGAAAACGAAGGGAGAATTTTCTTTTGCTTAAATAGAAAAATCGCACTATTGTTTCAAGCAGATTCAAATGAAAACCGACAGAAATTTTACGACTACTCAAAAAGTATTGTTTGTCTCTTAAATCTTGCTAAATCATGGCTGGAGATAGTCCCAGAAGTGAGAAGCTATTGTAGTGATTATATTGTACAATTGTGTGTGTTATTTCAACTGATTGTGTATATGGTTTAATCATCACCAATCTGCCGGTCGGTAAGACCGAATATTCAGATACTTGATCAAATTGAAGTTTGAATATTCAAATCGTGAATCATTCCATTTGACTCAGCCCTAGCATCTGTCACTTTCCTGGCCTCAAATATGTTGCAATATTCAGTTAATCTTGCTGTGGACTTGTTGATTTTCGAATTGACCACAAGCTCAAGGTAGTCTTGCTGGTTTCCCTCAAAAGCATCAATCCACCTTTCCCAACCTACCCAAGACACTCTTGCGTATCGATCACGGGCCTGCATTGTATAACTGTAACAAAAGGTTGTCTTCAAAGAACATCACCAAAGTGTCTCCTGTGCCCATGAGTAAACCATAATATCTGTATACTACATGCATTAACATTCTAAAGGAAACACTTTAACAGTGTGTTTTGGATTTCACAAATTACAGAATGCCTGCCCAATAATGAAAATGAATGACCCAGCATAAACCTCAAAACAGCACCTGCAAAATTGAATGCTTTGAACATATTTAGTTGTTAATTTGGGGTGGTAATTTTGTTAAAACAAATGATGCAAGAGTGCTTTTGCCTAGTCTTAAACAAAATCGAATGACCGTTTTTACAGCTGCATTTCAATTGTGGGTGAAAGAGAATGGCATGAGCTGCTCATTTGCCGAAATTGACTGGGAAAACCTAGATGTACATACATTAACAGATGTCCTGCTTACATATACATGTACCTGGGACATACACAGGTTTTATAAGACAGCTTTTATTCATATCTTTTAAAGGCACAGATATTGGTATGATTCCCCCAAGGTGTGAGCTGGTTAATTCCAGTGCAAGTGTACGTTTGCAACCGTGGAAATGCCCCTTTGACACTTTTTAAAGGGTCTATGCATAGCATTTTCCTCCCATACAGCCCTTGAAAATGCACCTTTTCCAATGGAGAAAAGCCTTGTAATGAGAAATCAGCAAATGAAATGAAGAAACTGTCAGCAGTTGGCACTTAAATAATTGGACTCAGAAAGCACTTTAGAGGAATCCCTCTCAGACTTGCAAATAAATTTTCACCTGAAGAATGAATATGTTGAATGACCTTTTTATGGGTTTTTTACATTCTGTGAATTTTCCCTGAGGGTAAAAAATCAAGTCTGGATCTTTCACAGCAGCTTTTACTCCAAGCATCTGAAAAGTCCTCTCAAAAGGAAAGAAAGTTTTTTTTTTTCAGTCATAGTTTTTCAGTTTTGGATTTGTTAGATTTTTCCTTGGATTACACAGTTTGATGCAATAATTACTAAGCAACCATTTAAGTGCAGCTGACATGATGAATATATTTACAAAGTACAGTTGACCAGATAATAAATTGGTACCCTGGACTTGTCTAGTTTCCCCAATTAATGACCTTTGTTCTTGACATAAGAGAATAGTAGACAGAGTATAGAGAGACTTTTATTTTATCTGTCTTATAACACTGGTTTTGTATGTACATGTACACTGCATGTTCATTGCTTGTGTTTGATATTTCTGTACATGTGTGATAAGTATATTATCGCCTTATTCATTTCTGTGTGCTGTAAAAACAATACGTTTATTGGTGATGTACGTGTAACTGTGTGAGGGAAGGGGAAAAATCATTTCAACTTTTGTAAGTGATATTCCCAAAATTGATGAAATGGAATTTCGGCATTCTCATTTAATCATTTTTACCTTTCAAATTGTTGGTCCAATTATGAGAGTGTTTAGACCTCAAAGGTATTGTTGCCCCGATTTTGAAAGATATGAAATCTTTCAAATTTTAAAATTTGAAAGATTTTTAAAGCCCAAGCTGTCAGCCTGATGAACTAGTGCTTTAAACAATATTTGCAACAGGTTTGCATTAACCTTCTACTGGTCACTCCTCAACATTATCCTGCCTGTGCCGTATTTGGGGTATTTCTGTCTTAGTGAGTTTTGATGCATTCCTGTTTGCATGGATATGAAGAACATTGGGTAAAATGCAACTGCTTACTGGGTCATGGACCGGAAATAATAGTGAATGAGCTTTAAACAGTCAGTCTGTTGACACCCATTCTGAATCAGGTACTGTATGGTACAACAGGTTTCTTGGTAACCAAGGTGTCCACTGTTATGCTAATGAAGATACACTGCTTTCATCCCTGAATGGACTGTTCACAGTGGGTGTTTGCTGAGGCATGCAAACATAGACTGACCCTCAACTCCTTGACTATTGAATGATAGACTTGGGCCTGTGGCTGGTGAGTTCTGTGGGTTGGGTTTGTTGTATGTTATGCTGCTGTTAGTTGTTTGTGGTAACATGTGACTGAGTTTCTGGAAGTGTTGGATTCACACGTATCTGTGGGTTAAATCTTTTAGGAAGGGAGTACAACTACGTGGATTGTAAGTTGAAATTGTTTACTCAGTCATGCAGTCAGGTAGAGTTTAACTTCCTTGAGATCTCACACTAACTGGTCTGCGTTTAGAACACGTACAGTGTCATGTCTCTGTTGTTGGTTAAACAAAAGTTTGATTTAGAGTTCCTTTTTTTCTGATCAACAACCATGCTGGTTCTCATACTGATTTCATTAAAGTACCTGAGTTGTCGATTGCAAGATTTTTTTTTCTGCCTAAAAATTGTAGAAATTGCTGTTTCCAAGCACGGAGGAAGGAAGACAGTGTTGTGTTTAGAAACATGCTTTGAAGTTGAAAGATTGTGCCTTGTAAAGGAAAGTGTATTTTTAGACTGTTCTTCCAATCAACGATTCAGCATTCAGATAATTTATTTCAAAGGCTTGTATCCAAAAATATGATACATATCATATGTACATTGTGTACATGTGCATATTTTGTATGCAATTACATTTATGTACCTATATGTACATTGAATTTGACCCTGTAAACCCACTTGAGCTACCCCCTTGACATTTTCTCAGATATTGTCGCAGTTCCTTTTTTCGCGCTAACCCTTAAGGTGTTTTACAAGTACCGTGTCTTTAACTGTCTTAAAATAATTTGGACAACAATTTAAATGCAGACGTTCTTGAAAACCCTTTTGAACATTTATTCTTCTGAGACAAGTCAGCGTGAAACTTTTTCCGTGGACGTGCTCAGTGCACCAGGGCCAACGCACATGGGGCCATGAACTGTAAATGACAAAACGCTGTGTCGGATACAAAGTTTTGAAAAGACCGGGTATGGGACCATGGAAAGTGGAGGGGAAAGGAATCCCCCCAAGCTCTTGTAGGCCTTGTATGCAGTGAACTCCTTATATCATTTGTAAAAAGAAAGAAAATCTTACAAAGGAATTAGAATTAGTATCTTGAGACAAATACAAGCATGTTGTGGAACTGAAATTTTCAGTGTCAGAACTGTTTTATTTCATTTTTAGCTATGCAGCATTTTAATTTGACTTTGGCCAGTGCTGATTTAGTTTGAACAACTTCATGTACGTGTATGTGTACATGTACATGCTGTACCAGTGGAAAAAAATTTCCCCTTTTAATCTTACCTTTTTTGCACTTTCTCTTAAATTTGACAGCTCGTGTGGACACTACACAGAGTTACACCTACCATTTTGGATCTTATGAACTGTCATTTTTGAGGATCTGAACCTGTTTCTTGAATGTTCTGAGTGATGCAGAAATATTGTTTGCTGCTGTGACAATTTTATGTGCTGTGTGCTGTGACAAGGAAAGCACCATGGGCCACAGACTTGACACGGTTGTTAGGATAATTACCTCATGAAAATGTCATTCTTGTGAAGTCAGCACTGGGCTGGAGTGATAAATTGCTGAAGAGAATGGGAGACATGGATGATGTCAAGAGTAGACAGGACAAGCTTGGCGATGAAGAAAGAGGTGGGATCGTTAAAGGTCATGTGGCGTCGGAGCGACCAGGACCGGAAGGGGAGGATGCCGTTGAGATTGATCGCGCTGATCCACTCGGGGGAAATTGCACCCCTAGAACTTCATCCGTTGGACCTGAGAGTGAGGAACACACGTTGGCCAAGAGGGACAAGGCGGTGAGGAAAGGTAGCGCCGGCAGCCACCGGTCGCGACATGGCAGCGGGGGCAGCAGGGGCAGCAGGAATCGAAGCCGTAGTCGCAGCCGCCACAAATCACACCGTAATGACAGCGCGAACAGTCGCCATTCACCCGCCAATTACCGCGGGCACAAGATGGCAGTGAACGGTGATGGGGAGAACGGAACCACGACGGATGAAGATGATCAAGCCTGCTCGGTGGTACACGTCCACAGCTTCACTCTGGAGGACGACGGTGAGTCGCCAAGAGCAGGGATCCACCAAGAGGATGCAGGGAGGAACAGTAAGAGAACAGCAAAGATGGGGAAGAAGTTGATGATGGAGAAACAGAAGTACGTGACGGAGAAACACTTACTGAAGGCCAAAATGGACAAAGCCAGAAAACAGTTCGAAGAAGAGGTACATGTACATGTAACATTGAATTTGTTTCATATTGTTTTATTTTGTGTCTCAGCTGGCTGAATTGGTGATACAGTACGGTTATTAAAAGAAAAACTCACTTGATTGTCAAAATATGAATGTAAATAAATTGCATGTTGTGAATCGGTGTATTAAGATTGGAAGGGAAACAAAAATCCAGGGAATTATAAAAAGATGTATTTCCAGCAGTACCTTTCTTTCTAGTCCTAGTCCCCATCTCAACCGTTGTTCAACCCTTTCCTCCCGTCCAAAATTGCCCGAGATCAAAGTTTGCTCACGCCCGTACCATAGTTGTAGGGACATACATGTACACTCAACATTTCACCTATTTTGTGGGGACCAAAAAACATTGTGGGGACTCAGAAATGTCCCCAAAACTCGATTCAAATTTCCCTAATAAAAGAACTTGTCCCCTGAACGCGGTGAATGTCTACCCTTAGTAACTTGTGCAGTACACGTACTGTGTTTGCAAACAAGAATATGTTCATTTATATAACGGGTTTTACCCTTACCCAACGTATATATTAATAAACACTGTATGCTCAGTGCTTGTCCGAGAGCTTGCGAAAAAAGTCACAAGCTTAATCGGGTGGGACTCGAACCCACGACCTCCTGCTTATTAGTGCAGACGTCTTAACCACTCAACCACCGAGCTTGACGGGGTCTGCTGGCTGGTCCAAGTCAGGTGAAGCAGCGGTTACCGTGAACTATTTTCAAGACATATTTTTTTTGCATTGGGGAGATGTTAATTTATATAACGTCTTCACTAGTAAGTTCGCGGTACCCGCTGCTTCACCTGACTCGGACCGCCCAGCCAACCCCGTCAAGCTCGGTGGTCGAGTGGTTAAGACGTCTGCGCTAGTAAGCAGGAGGTCATGGGTTCGAGTCCCACACGAGTAAGCTTGTGACTTTTTTTCGCAAGCTCTCGGACAAGCACTGAGCATACAGTGTTTATTAATATATACGTTGGATAAGGGCAAACCTGTTATATAAATTAACATCTCCCCAACACAAAAAAATACATCTTGAAAAATGAATATGTTCATTGTACTTGTGCATGTTTAAGCATCAGAGCATGTAGTTCACAGGTTGGATGATTTCTGTGCAAGCATGGTGTGGGTACTTACCGGTATTACATGCAAGTTCATGCACAGGAGTAGGCCCACATGTGTTGTGAACATACATGCACATACAGTACCAGAACAAACAACCTTTGAAGCATTTTGTTGATAAATGTATCACCTTTTGGACCATGTACCTGGAGTTCAAGAGATTATTGAAGTCAGATAGTTCCTAATCAGCAGTAATGGTATTTACATTTTCTGAAGTACATGTATGTGCACATGAACTTCTACAGTTCTGTATATAAATGAAACCACCAAAGACTTGTGGAACCACCTGTACATTTTTATAGTGCATTCTTGCAGCTGTGTGCTGATGAAGTGACATTTACATGTACATATACTTGCACAGTATGCAGATAAGTCACTTAAAGATACGTGTACAAGTGGGGATATATCCTTATTACAAAATTAATGCAAAGCACATACATGGACATGGGCACCTGCATGTACAGCTCATCTCTCAATCTTTTAGAGTCTTTACTGTTGATTTATTGATAGCAGTACACTTCTGCCAGCTCATTTCTTTGTACACTGCAGGTGAAGGGTATTTTGGGTGCCGTTTTTTGTTTGAACAGAGACAGCCCTGGCTGGTTTTCTGTTTAGACATTCACACTCATGCACATAAATCTTATGGAATATTGCACCAAGATGTGCGAGTGTAAATGTCCAATTTTGAATTTTCAGTACTGTAACATCATAGCCCATTTAGAGTATCCAGTCTCAGCTCTAAACATGCTGTGTTTTCTGTATAGGTTGCCAAGTACGAGAGGGAACTTGATGGCAAACGTCAAGAGATGCAGACCAAGTTGAGTGACCTGCATGTGGATGAGCAGTACGCTGCCCTCAGCCAACGCATGGAGGAGCTGGCTGGGTTTAGGGATGAGTTGGACTCACGCTTCCAGCAGTGTGTGGAGTATGAGCAAGAGGTCAGTCGCGTAGGAAAGGGGAATCCCCCAAAAAGTTTGGGGCTGAAGTTACCTAGGAGACTTCTGTAGTGTGTCAGGTCAACTCACCCCCTGAATGACTCGCCCCTTACCAACTCGCCCCTTTCCAACTCACCCCCGACCGACTTGCCCCTTACCAAC